>JAOXOE010000506.1:15796966-15808018 GCA_028565055.1 Phoeniculus purpureus | reverse complement strand
GCCTTGAGCTGTGTGGTAGGGGTTGGACTTGATGATCTATGAGGTCCCTTCCAACCCTGGTAATACTATGATACTATACTATGATACTATACTATGAAATAGGAGACACAGACCAGCATGGAAAGTTTTCTCTGAGGTGATGCTGACCTTATTTCCTAGTGGGCTGAAAAGAGATTGATAAGAAGCCAATATAAGATAAAAGGAAATGGATGTTACCACCTACTTGAGTTTCCAGAGTGAAGGTGAGAACTTTCTTGGCAGCCAGCTACCAGGCAGCTGTGGTTCTGCTCTTGAGTAAACTAAAATGATGCCTTGTGGAAAAGATACTCAATTCTACACATGGAATTTGGTAATTAAAGGATTCTGGGGGCGTATTTCTTTAATATATCACTGTTCCTGTGAGAGGAGCACACTGGGAACTCTGGTACACTGGATGCCAGGTACACACCAAACTCTGAGAACCAAGGTCTCCAATGGGTCACCTTGTGCCTTAAGAAAAGCTTCTTCTATTCTGCTTCTGATGTTGTCTATGATTGTTTTAAATACATATCTGAGTGGTAGCATGTTGTGAATGTTTCCCAGTCCAGGCTGCTGTTAAGATTGACTTGCAGAGGACAGAGCAGCGAGGCACAGCAGCTATTGAGGGATGCTTATGTCAGATTTGGAAGACTTTAACTGAACATTGAAGACACAAACTTGTCTCAATGATTGTCTGCTCCCAGAGTAAGGTCTCCCACGTGGTCTCCATTGTTCAGTACCCTGCATTCCAGGACCCAAGTGAGCTGAGCAATATAAAGGCAAACTTTGAGACATATGCCCAAGGAAAAGAAACTTGTCCTAGGTCCAGGATTAGAGCTGTGTAAAGCCCAGAGCGCTGCAGCGGCAAGGCCCTAAGTATCCTCAATGTCACACACTTCTAAGCAACGCACATAGATGTAGCCAGAGTTTCTATGTGACGTTCAGTTGCTATTTCTGCAGGAAGGGCATCATCATAGCTTGCCAGAACACCAAGGGGAGGCACGTAGTGCATGCAAGACCACGTAAGAGAAGAATTCTCCCTGCTTGTCAGATGCCTGAATAACCTGTGTCATCCCGATACTGTGATGAATTGGTAAGTGAATGGCAAGCAAAGCCTGTAGGCTGACAGTGACTAAAAATATATCTGGCATTTCCCAAAATGCAGTATCCCCCTCGCATCATCACCTCCACTTTGCTCCGTGCTGTTTGCCTTTCATTTTGGTTGAAACCTCCGTTAGCTCTGGCACCATGTCAGACTGTGAGACCTTTCGAAAATAACTGGCTTACCTCTTGCCTCAACTCCTACATCCAAAGTGTAAAATGTATTTTGGGGTGAGGAGCAAAATGTACTGCCCTGCTTTATTTAAAGACTGAAAGGATCTGCAGAGCTCTAGTGAAGAGCAGTGGAGTAGGGAGTGTTGAAGGGCTTAAAAGAGGACATGGGAAAGCTCTATGGTAAAGAGACCATCATTCATCTCATAGAATCATAGAATCATTAGGGATTGGAAGGGACCTCAAAAGATCTAGTCTAATCGCTCTGACACAGCAGGATCACCTAGACCAAGTCACACAGGAACACTTCCAGGCAGGTCTTAAAAGTTTCTGGGGAAGGAGACTCCACAACTCCCCCTGGGCAGCCCCTTCCAGGGCTCCGTCACCCTCACTGGGAAGAAGTTCCTTCTCATATTCATGTGTAACCTCCTATGTTCCTGCTGACACCCATTGCCCCTTGTCCTATCACTAGATGACACTGAGAAGAGCCTGGCTCCATCCTCCTGACATCCACCCTTCAAATATTTATAGACATTCATGAGGTCACCCCTCAGTCTCTTCTTCTCCAAGCTAAAGAGACCCAGCTCTCTCAGCCTTTCCTCATCAGGGAGGTGCTCCACTTCCTTCATCATCCTCATTGCTCTATGCTGGACTCTCTCCAGCAGCTCCACGTCCTTCTTGAACTGAGGGGCTCATAACTGGACACAGCACTCCAGATGTGATCTCCCTAGGGCAGAGTAGAGGGGGAAAAGAACCTCTCTTGATCTGCTAACCACCTCCCTTCTGATCCACCCCAGGATGCTGTTACCCCTCCTGGCCACAAGAGCACATTGCCGGCTCATAGTCATCCTGCTGTCCACCTGAGCCCTTACAGGTTACTGTATTAACATAGGTTCTGGAATGTATTTCTGCAAACAAATTCAAGAGAAGATTTCAAAGTCGATCAGAAAAGAGAGAAAGAAAAATGACAGACACGGCTGCAGATCAGAAAGGTAACAGAAAAGTTAAGAAAGCATTGGTTTGAGGGCTCCAGTATTTTGGTCCTGCCTAACCCTGCCAAAGGAATTAAAAACAAAGCAATCAATACTCTATTTCCAATCAACCCAGAGCAAAGAACAGGTTTATAGTCCACACAAATTCTAGTGAGAGCTTTATGATATTTTCAGTGGCGCAGCACTGAGCTCATTAATTAGAAATGCCAAAATGCACCTCAACGCTGGAGTTTGTTTTGCATTTCATCATTTGTCTCGGTCGTTAACTTCAGCCATTAAGCAAAAAAAATAAACCCAAAACAATTCTGCTTCAATCACCACAATTCACTAACCCATAGATGATTTTTCATGATGTGTTTTGGGATTAATTTTTTAGTATTTTACACAGTAATTAGCTAGTTTGGCAGCAAAGCCTCTCCAGGGAATCATTAATTAATGACCAACGGGTTGTTTATTAGTCCATATTTTTTCTTCCCCAAAACTGTACAGCAAGAGCGAGTACAATTTAGTTGCTTCTCTTAAAAAACATAAATTAATAATAATTTCAGTTTAGAGCACAATTAATTATGGTCCAGTTTTAAAACATCCAAGCTGGATCAAGCAGGAGCCTGAGGGGACCATTTTTAAGCATAATGCGCACAGTCTTGTGAACCTTTCTATTGAAGCAGTTTGATGCTCAGGACAGAGCTTCCTGAACAAGTTTGCTGGATGCCCCCAGTCCTGCTGTTACAAAAAGAGCAGGTAAGGGCCAATTCCACACAAGCAGGACAACAAAAAGGCACTTTACCTCTTAAAGGGCCAACTTTACACCTGAGAGAGTAAAGTTACTGTTAAGAAAGGGTAAAATGTGACCATTTAAGGGGTAAAAGCATGTGCTCCTGTGCCAATACTAAGCAGCAAACTTAAGTGGATGTCACTCTTTCATTCAGCTGTGATGATGTTTGACAGCAGCTTGGTGCATGAGAAAAAAGTCATAGGGACAATACAGCCTCTTCAAATGAAGAATAAAGATAATCATCATCATCAACTCGCAGAGCTCCAGGAAATCAAAGGTGAGATCCCAAAGCTTACAGTCAGAATTACAACCCTAAGTCCTGTGGACAGCCAGCAAGATGAAAGGAATAGTTCTGGTTCAACTCTGGTTACCTCTTTTTCCATGCGGTGTTTCTTAACACTAATGCCTATTCCAGAGCTGAAAACTTTCCAGAAACAAGGCGCTAAGCAGAGCAATTCACCTTAAAAAAAAAATCACTTAAAGATCAAGAACTCAGAGGGTTCAGCTAGGCTGGACTTGCTCCACACAACTCCACCTGAGGTGCATTTCAGAAGTTGAAATTTACCTAAATGAGGAAGCAAAGGGAAGTATCTGCACACAGCAGGTAATAAGTGTGATGGGATACACCCCCTTCCCCCAGATTTATGGAGAAGAGCAACATGCTAAAATCAGTATCTCTCCTACCACCCTACTACCTCAAACCACCACTAACCTACCACCCTACTACCTCAAACCACCACTAACCTACCACCCTACTACCTCAAACCACCACTAACCAAGACTCAGAAAAGAAGATTCTTCTCTTTTCTCTAACCCTTCCTTCCCCCTTCTTTAATAGGACTCTTTCTAGAATTTTAGCTTGATAGGTTGGACTACATGATCCTTGAGGTCCCTTCCAACCTGGCACTCTAATGAGTATTCAAGACATCCCCTCACTTGACAAAGTTCACTTTGCTCTCATGCTTTAGCCAGCAAATCATTCCCCTTTATGGATAAATCAAATAAGAGCCCCAAAACCTCTGCACAAGTTTGTTACTGAGGAAACAGTTCCAGGTGAGAGCAGCCTCATTTCTCCAAGAAAAGAAATTCAAACAGCCATCAGTAAGTTCTGTGTTGCTTGCTCTTAAGTACCAAGTCTTCAAGCCCTCGGAGGTGTTAAAGCATCAGTGCTTCATCACCCTCAAAGCAAATCATGATTCCTGATGTTAAGAGGGAACCACCTGTGTTTCAGTTTGTGCCCATTGCCTCCGGTCCTGTCACTGGGCACACCGCAAGATTAGTACATCTTCTGCCAACTTGAAATGTGGAAGAAGGTTAAACAGCAAACTGGGAGGATAATTAATACACTCGCACTGAATAATTCAAATTCCATCTATGTTCTCTGGCAAAAGAAAAAGGAATTAAATTTTCTACCTTTTGCCTTCCTCTCCAGGAGGTCCCCTTTCACAAGAGAGAGCAACTGAGTTAGGATATCCATGGCAGTCTTCCAAGCTTTAACAATAAAATAAACCCAAATCACAGTGGTTTCCAAGATAAGGATCTACACACAGCAAAACATCTGCTCCAAAGTCTTGCAT
This sequence comes from Phoeniculus purpureus, assembly GCA_028565055.1. NCBI lineage: Eukaryota > Metazoa > Chordata > Aves > Bucerotiformes > Phoeniculidae > Phoeniculus > Phoeniculus purpureus. The sequence continues at coordinate 15,803,384 of JAOXOE010000506.1, read as the reverse complement.
CACCTCCGAACCCCAGGAGCCTCTTTAAAGCACCTCTTGAGCTCACCACCTCAACCTGGAGCACTAAATATGAGCCCTGCTAGGTCCTATGGGCATAGAGTCTGAAGCTCAGCTGGTGACACGGAAACAAAGCATCGCTTCAGCTGTAAAACGCTCATTTCCACCCCGCTTCTGAAACACAGCAATTAGTGCTGGCAATAAACATACCAGAGCATCTGAACAAGAACTTTACTGAAATGGATGTGTAGAAGGCAGAACTGTCAGGAAAAGTGTCTCCCAGATTCCGTAACAGCACTTGTTCAAATACGCTGGAACTTTTCAAAACTGTGGGCTTTTTACTTTTGAAACAGCATTTTGTTGAATACTGCTTTGTTAAAGCTCACAGCTCGAACTTACTGTCTTAATGTCCATATAATACACAAGATCAAGGCTTCTCCTCACACCACTGAAGAAAACCTGGAGATATCACAGAACCACAGACTGGCTTTGTGGAAGGGACCTCAGATACTATCTACTCTGAGCCCTCCTGCTATGGGCAGTGACACCTCTCAACTAGACTTGCCTGCTCAAGGCATCATCCAACCTGGCTTTGAACACCTCTGGGGAAGGGGCAGCCACAGCCTCTCCAGACAACTGATTCCAGAGTCTGTCCAGCTTGCACTGAAGGACTTCTTAAAATCTAGTCTAATCCTACTCTCCTTCAACTTCAAACCATTTCCTCTTGTTCTGTTGCAAGATTCCCTTGGGAAAAGCTCCTCTCCAACCTTCCTGTAGGTTTCCTTCGGGTATTGGAAGGCAGCTAGAAGGTCCCCCCAGAGTCTTCCCTACACTGAAAAACCACAGCTCCATCAGCCTGTCCTCAACACAAAGTTGCTCCAGCCATTGGATCGTCTTTGTGACCTCCTCTGGACTCTCTCCAACAGTTCCATGTACTTCATAAGGCATTGTGTTGGGGACACCAGATCTGGATGCAGTATTTGAGGTGAGGTCTCACAAGAGCAGACTAAAGGGGTAGAATCCCCTCTCTTGCTCTGCTGGTCACCCTTCTCTTGATGTATCTTAGGATCTGTTTGGCCTTCTGGGCTGCAGGAACTCACTGCCAGCTCTTGGATGTTGATTGACAAGAAACTCACCAAGTCTTTCTCTTCAGGGCTAAAGGAAATTTAAGGTCTTCCTGTCTAGCTCATAACTGCTCGGTTACTGCAAAGTGACTTTCCAAAGAATAAAAAAAAAAAACCACCAAAATATTTTCTTGCAGATTTGATCATGAAAAAACTCTTAGCGTGCCACAGCATGACTTCATGAAGGGCAAGCAAATTAAACACACCTTGCATCTCCACCGAGCTGCTGTCAGGATCTGATGATGGCCAGACCCATTTCACTGAGCCATCCCACACTCAGAACTAGCTAGAGAAAACACCCTCAAGTACTTCTCCAGATGCCATTCTCCAGTTTCTGGAATTCTGTGCATCCCCAAGGTCAGCAGGAGATGCTTCTAGCAAACATCCTGTTTTTATCTGGTCCGTCTCTGTGCATGAGGAGCCAAGATAAACCAGAGATGCTTTTTTCATGGTTTTTTTGAGGATTTTATTTTTAAACAAAAAGCTTTTCTTCCCCCTGCAGACCTGCAGTCATGAGAAATTTTACATGTCCAAACAAGCCGAATGAACGTGAGGGGTTGGAAGGGCCCTCTGAAGGTCACCAAGTCCAATCCCCCTGCCAGAGCAGAACCGCCTCAAGCAGGTCACACAGGAATGTGTCCAGGTGGGCTTGGAACATCTCCAGAGAAGGAGACTCCTGGACAACCTGTTCTAGGGGTCTGTCACCCTCACAGTGAAAAATGTGTTTCCTGATGTTTACGTGGAACCTCCTGTGCTCCAGCTTGTACCTGCTGCCCCTTGTCCTATCACTGGGCACCACTGAGAAGAGCAAGTTTTGCTTTGCTGTTTTGAATGGAAAAACTCTCCAAGAAATATCCTGTACTCTTATTTATTCACTCTGGAAGACGCAAGATCTTACAAAGGCTACCAATGTTTTTAAATTGATTTGAGTGTTATGGGCTGAAGGACAGCAGCATCTACAGAGAACAGGGGTTTTATTCAACATTTAATCAAAGCGACACAACAGCAGGTACGAAAAAGAGCGGCTAATCCTACGCTACTCCTTCATGCAGTTGTGCTCTGAGCTCACGTGCAGGACTAAATGTGCCACAAAGATCCCTGTAATGTCCCTGGAAGAATTGGAAGTATTTTGTGACACACAACTTATTCACAGACTCTGCTACTCGTGATCCTTTTGGTCCTCATTCACAAGAGGGATGAATTTCATAACCCATAGAAAGCACTAATGGGATACACCCGCCTGTCAGGTTTGAAATCTTAATTCCTAGCTGTTCCTCTTCAAAGAGGGGTGAATTCCTGCAGGGCTGCACATTTCTGACCTGCTGCGTACAAGAATGAAGTGGACAGAAGAGCATCCACTAAACAAAGGGACACTAACTCATTTAGCCCATCTCAATTCCCAACAAACAAATAAGATCCTGAGTAGCACCTACAACGGGAGAGTAACCTAGTAAGTAAGTAACTCTACTGCAAACCCAAACCTTGAGGTTTTAGGATGGTCTTCTGCTGCTTCATCCGACTTTCCTTCCACACTTGGAAATTGCAGGACCCTGCTAGGGCTCCCTGCTTCAACTATTGGTGCTCTGGTCACAACAGTAAAGGCTAAAATATGAGTCCTTCCCAACTCCTGACGTGGCAGGAGCATAGAGTCCTTCCCCACAAGTTCACTGCTATTTGTTCAAGCTCTGCTTCTCAAGCCAACTCTCCTCCAGGAAAGGGAAAAACCCATTTGGAAGAGACACACAGCACACTGAAAGGGTAAAGTGTAGAATAGAATCATAGAAGTATTCAGGCTGATAAAGTCCAACCATCTCAACCCACTGCTAAACCTAAGTTCCAGATCTCCATAACTGTGAAACACATCCAGGGATAATGACTCAGTGGCCTCCCTGGGCAGCCTGTTCCAAGGCCTGATGATCTTTTCCATGAAGGAAAACTTCTCATGCGGCTTGAGGCCATTTCTTCTTCTCTTATCAGTTGTTACTTGTGAGAAGAGACCAACCACCACCTCTCTACAGCCTTTCAAGTAGTTGTAGACAGCAATAAGGTCTCACCTCAGCCTCCTTTTTTCAGACTAAACAATCCCTCAGCTGCTCCTCACAAGTTTTTCTTCCCTTATGGAGGACTTAGTTCTGCAAAGATTTCCCCAAACTAGCTTGCAGAGGCACAAACTGCCCTCACCACCACTAGCTTCACTGGAGGACCAAAGGGCAGCAGAGGAAAGGAGTGTATCACAGAACAGAATTGCAGAGCATCAGGAGAGGGAGAAGAATCTCTCTTGATCTGCTGACCACCCTCCTTCTGATCCACCCCAGGATGCCGTTCGCCCTCTTGGCCACAAGGGCACATTGCTGGCTCATGGTCATCCTGCTGTCCACCAGGACCCCCAGGTCCCTTTCTCCTACACTGCTCCCCAACAGCTCAGTCCCCAACGTATACTGGTTCCCAAGGTTGTTCTTGCCCAGATGCAAGACTCTACATTTGCCCTTGTTATCATTAAAGTCCCTGCCTGGGTCTCCAGCCTGTCCAGGTCCCACTGAACAGCAGGACAGTCTGCTGGAGTGTCAGCCACACTTCTCAGCTTTGTCAGCAAACTTGCTGACAGTGCTCTCTAATCCCTCATCCAAGTCATTAATGAGTAGATTGAACGAGTACCAACTCTTAGGGGACTCCACTAGATACAGACCTCTAACTAGACTCTCTTCCATTGACCACTACTCTCTGGCTTCTATCCTGCAGCCAGTTCATGATCCACCTCACTACCCAAGCATGACTTCTCTTTGGTGAAGCCATGCTGACTGTCCCTATTAACCCTCTTATCCTTGATGTGCCTGGAGACAGCATCAAGGATAAAAACCCAGCATCTTTCCAGAGATGGAGGTGAGGCTGACCAGTCTATAGCTACTTGAGTCCTCCTCCTTACCCTTTCTGAAGACTGGAGTGACATTCGCTCTCCACCAACTTTTAAAGCAGAACATGCTGTTGGATAAATGCACTTTACGTTCCAATACTTGATTATTTTTCATAGTAGAAGACACACAAAGTTGAAGTAAAACAGTGCTTGGACATCCTCCTCCTTTGTCTTTTTCCCCTAATACTTGCACTTACAGTCACCACAATTTTCTCCGTAACTGCCACCCTGGTACACTAGAGACAGTAGAGAGAAGACCAGGCTGCTTTGCTCTTCTATCAATGATGTTTTTCAGTGATGTTTTCCACAACCAACAACTGTGCCCTCTCGTCTGCTCCCAGCTACTGTCATAGCAACCAGGTACTGTATCGTTAATACAGGCTGCTTCATCTACCAGTTTGAAGGATGATTTGGGGCACAGCCCATTCTCTGATTCACACTTCAGGGTAGGTAATTGCCAAGAACCATCACATTGAGTTTGAAGAGATAACAAAGACAACACGAAATCTCAACCCACTTCTAAGAATTATCATCTGAAACTACAGAGCCAGTTGATGATTATGTTGTGTCAAGCTCTTCCCTATTGACAGGGTATGGAAGAAAACTCTTCGGTACCCTTCCCACCAGCCTTCTCTGACTGCCACTGCAGTAGCCCACATCGTCTGTCAGATTTCATCTAAAACACCTTTCAGAGTGTCTGTTTCCCCCTAAACTCTCTGAATTTAACAACTTGGGAGTTGCCTCCTGTTCAAACAGAAAGGCAGCTTGAAAGAAAATGCATACAACCTGGAGATAAACAGTCCTGGGGGAGGGACAGAGAAACCTCCAGCTTCACACGACAGCCTTCAAGAGCCGCTTTCAAGTGCCGTGTTACGTTTCATACAGGGCACTTAGGGGGTAGGTTATTATGCAGATACCGACCGCTCCAGCCTTCGGCAGAAAGTACTGGACAAACACAGACCAGATTTGTAAAACAAGGGTTGAGAGTCTTCCAACCACATACCCACAGGGGTGTAAACCCCCGGGGAGGTATCAGGTTCTACCAGTGTTATAACAGAAATCCAATAATCGAGAACAGTGCACGACCCAACAAGAGTTCCTGACAATAGAGTCTGGCCCCCATGGCTTTCACTCCAGACCCAAGAGGGTTGAAGCCGAGTTAAAGCTCTCTCTGACACACATCCCCCAAAAGCACAACCCTGTTCCTGAGTTGGGCCAGATTATGTATTATCTCTATCACCAAAACAAGTGAGATCTGTATAGGAAGAGATGGAGGATGATCCAATCCAGCATCAAGGACATTACATCATCATTGATTTATTCCAGACTCCGGCATTACTCAGCAGCTATCACACCACAATCAGCCAAGAATTTCAGCTTGCAGCATGCAAGAGAGACGAAAACAGAAATGCCAGAAGCGTAACATCAACACATGAAAATACCACCATTTCCTTCCAGCTATGGAGGCAGAGGGGAGCACAAGGCAATCATCGACTACAGCATGCCAAGTCATCACACCCAGAGCCACACATCCTCCCCTGAACAAACTCGTACTGCAGGACCCAGACCTCTCAAAGCTTGTAACAAACAAAAACCACCCGAAATCACGAGCACCGTATCTTACAAATTAAACCCAAGCTGGTCACACTGAAAAATGAAGTAGCAGTTTAATCAACACAGCCAGCCATGGGGTTCATGGTGGTGGTCTTCTCCATTTCACGAGAAACATCCCTCTAGGTTGACGTTCAGCATGAAGCCAGTGCAGCAGCACTTCCCATAAGGTGTTCTGTCAGGAGTGATGGTTTTCTACCACCTACATTTACGAGGATGACCGTTGGGTCAAGCTCTAGAATATCTCTGCATGCAACGCTTTTAAGTGACTGCTTCTCATTCAACATTGTCTTATTATAGTCCAAAAAACCCCTCAAGCATTCTGATCAGAGCCTTCAACCACAAAATTCATCTGGTGTTATTTAGAAAATGAAAATACATCGAGCAATGTCCGTGTGTTAACACACACACACAAGCATCAGAACACTGCTGACCAAGGGTTTCTTTGAGCACTCCTGAGGAATACAGAGGCAAGCCTGGACTACGTAAAGTACAAAGATGTTTAACCTACCTCATCAAAGCCGCTATCTTCTTTCTTCAAGGCTTTAAAATAAAGGGAAAAAAAGAAATCATTAGCTCTACTGCATTTCAACGAGCACCAAGTGAACAACACCAGAAGAGAGAGGAACAGATCAGCATTTTTCTGTTACAACAGGGGCAAACGGGTCGGCATCCATAACCATTGCATACTCCAAAGATGAGGCCTCATCTTGAGTACTGTGTTCAGTTTTGGGCCCCCCAGTTTAGGAGGGACAAGGATCTACTGGAGAGGGTC
>JAOXOE010000506.1:15777360-15796866 GCA_028565055.1 Phoeniculus purpureus | reverse complement strand
TTAAACATCTCCAGAGAAGGAGACTCCACAACCCCCCTGGGCAGCCCATTCCAGTGCTCTGTCACCCTCACTGTGAACAAGTTCCTTCATGTATTGTTGTGGAACCCCCTATGTTCCAGTTCCCCTATGTTCCAGCTGAGACCCATTGCCCCTTGTCCTATCATTAGATGACACTGAGCAGAGCCTGGCTTCATCCTGCTGACATCCATCCTTCACATATTTATCAACATTAATGAGGTCACCCCTCAGACTTTGTTTCTGCAAGCTAAAGAGACTCAGCTCCCTCAGCCTCTCCCTCTTAAGGGAGATGTTCTACTCCCTTCATACCGGTTACGTTACTAGATGGCTTAGAAGAAAGTTGTCATTTAGAACACAAAAATGATCAAACTAATGCACTTCCTAAAAGAGAAAGAAATACACAACTTTTGGCCTGCACTCTTAATCCTGGGCAATTCTCATTCCCAGAACAGGATGACGTTTCATTAACATTTTCCCCAAGGAAAAACTAAGGTGCTGTTGTGTCAGCTTTTTCTTCAGGAGTCGGACAGCTGAGCACCTGCGCTAATTGTGTCTGATACTGGTGATGATGCTCCTCAGCAGTCATGGATACGCTCTGTTTCTCCTCCAGATGGTCATCAACCAAGTCTGCACAATTGGCTGGGAAGCTGTTGTCCTTTATAAATTGACAGCTGTGCTCACAGGAACCACGATTTCCTGACGTTTTCAGAATATCTAACTAAATACTGAGGTCCAGCTGTTTTCATCAGGGATTTTGGCATTTTGGTTTTGTTTGGGGGTTTTTGTTGGGTTTTGGTTGGATGCTTGATTTTAGTCACATCAGCAGAATTAGACTGATGAAACTACTATTGAGCTGAGGAAAAAGAAAATTAAAAAGTGAGAGAAATATCCTAAGTCTCTATCTGGGCCCTTTTGGCAAGTAAGGAATTAAATGCCACTCTGCCTAAACATGCTGAGCATCACTCTATTCTAGATGAAGAGAATCAGAACTCCCAGCACTGCAGAGATAGTGGACAACCACCCACTGATGTAAACCACCCACTGTGACGTGGGAGGTCAAAAATCTGCAGAGTTAACATCAATCCAAATTGTCAGAGAAAATCGCTAGAACCAAAAATAAGGTATCAAATCCTGGAAGTTCCTCTGCATTCAGCCTTTTCTTCTCTGTGAAGTCTGTATCTTAACAAGTTTGTTGTTGAGTTTTTCCCCCTACATAACATTGGAAAGAACTGTTGACTTAAAAGCAATACCTGGTCCCACTGAGGATTATGTTTTCACTCCTGATCAAAATCCAGAATTAGCTTTATAAACACTGTGCAATTGACCCACGATGCTCAATAGCTCAGAACATATTGAACAAAGAGCTTAGCTAAATTCAAGATGGGATTGAACATAATGATTAATAGCCTCTGTAACTAGACTAAAAATTGCAAGAACCTCAATCTTCATGCTTCAGGGCACAGACTTATAACCAGCTGAGATCAGGAATAAATTTATGCCCACTAAATTGCTGTGAAGTTATGTGCACTGGGAATAGCTTGCAGCAATGGAGATTTGCAGGTCCTTCACTTTCTTCCACTGATTGGAACTCATCAGCAGTGGGTCTTATCCATCCTAGAAAGCAGGACATTCCCAGTGAAGAGCTGCCCAGATTGAAACTATTTCTGACAACTGTTCATCTCAATGAGTTTGTAAGTTTTCTTAAAGTGATGACTATTCTACAATATCATTAGGAGACTGCCTCCAGAACTTCACTGCTCTTCCCTGGTGATTGGGAAAAGCCATCACACCACAGACAAACTCCACCACACAACCGAATACATCTTTTCCCCTCTACTTCTATGAAAATTTCTGTCAAATCCCACAATTTCCATTTCCTTGACAGTACTGTGGCCACAGTGAAACCTTTAGGGAAAAAAATACTACTTTAAGAAAAGATACCCTGATTCAGAAAAGTCTCACTCAACTGGGATGCAAATATGGAAGCAACATACTTTATAAAGCAGTTGTGACAGAGCCTAGACAGAAGAAATCATAGAATAGTTTAGGTTGGAAGGGACCTTAAAGATTATCTAGTTCCAGTCTCCTTGCCAATGGGCAGGGACACCTCTCACCAGACCAGGTGAGGCCCAGAGCCTCAAACAACCTGGCCTTGGGCACTTCCAGGGATGGAGCAGCCACAGCCTTCCTGGTCAACTGTTCCAGAGCCTCAGCACCCTCACAGGGAAGAATTTCTTCCTAAGATGATTCAATCTAAGTCTCCCCTCTTCTAGCTTAAAGCCATTTCTCCTTGCCCTAGCTCTAAAAACTCTTGCAAAAAGCCCTTCCCCAGCTTTCTTAAGCCCCCCCCCACTTCAGGACCTGGAAGGTCTCCCTGGAACCTCCTCTTCTTTAGGCTGAACAGCCCAACTTTTTCAGACTGTCCCAATAGGAGAGGTGCTCCAGCCCTCTGAGCATCCTCATGGTCCTCCTCAGAAATGCCATCAAATGAAGAGGAAAAAATGGATTTTCATCTTTCTCATTTGCTACATTTTAAAGGGAATAGGATAAAAGAAATACAGCAAAAAAAGGAACTTAGGGTAACCGAAAAGATGACTTAATGAGTTTTTCATTATTTATTCATTTCTCTTTATGGGAGGAATTTCTCCCAGGAGACCAAAACAACCATCTCAAAGCTGCTCCAGTATAACAGACAATGAACGTATTAAATTCACTTCAACAATTTTCACAGCAGGTCCAAGTTCTGCCCCTGTACCACTTCTCAGTACCATTAGCAGACACTGTCCTTCACATCAATCGCTAACCCCTACAAACCCAAGAAGTGAATGAAGTTCAGCTCCTGTTCTGGCCCAGGATAATCACAAAGAAGCAGCCAGAATATTTTATGTGGAATTTCTTTCTAGCAAAACTACCCAAAAGAATTTGGGTCCTGTTATGGTTCTGGTGCTCCAGTATCACAAACTTGTTTTATAAAACCCCACACACTCAAAACTACCTTCTCAAACAATAAATCTGTTCTGCAGTAAAACTAGTAGCCAGAGCTGTGTTGAATATGGACCAATCCTGTCATTTCATCTACGATGCAAAGGTTTACATACAGAGCAATGCTCACAGCATCCATGCGATTAAACTACAGTATTGCAGTACCTGAAGGGACCCTACATGAAAGCAGGAGAGGGAATTCCTAAGAGAGACTCTAGTGACTGCACAAGGGGGGTGGGTTCAAGCTGAAAGCAGGGAGATTTAGGTTAGATCTTAGGAAGAAATTCCTCTCCATGAGGGTACTGAGGCACTCGAACAGGTCGCCCAGGGAGGTTGTGGCTGCTCTGTCCCTGGAAGTGCTCAAGGCCAGGTGGGATGGGGCTCTGGGCAACCTGGTCTGGTGAGAGGTGTCACTGCCTCTGGCAGGTGATAAGAACTGGATGATCTCTGAGGTCCCTTCCAACTCAAACCATTCTATCATTCTATGACCTGCCTGCGTTTCATTTATAAGTGAAATGAAAGTATCCTATGATCCTCAAGAAGAGATCTTGGCCACAAGAGCACATTGCCAGCCTGTGGTCCATCAGCACCCCTAGGTCCTTTTCCCCAGAGCTGCTCTTGATCAGATCAATCCCCACATGTGCTGACCCATGGGGCTGTTCCTCCTCAGATGCAGCATCTACACTTACCCTTGTTGAACCTCATCAAGTTTCTCTCCACCCAACTCTCCAGCCTGTCCACGTCACTATAGATGGTGACAGCTCTCTGGTGTGTCAGCCACTGCTCCTATCTTTGTGTCATCAGCAAAATGGCTGAGGGAACACTTGACCCCTTGACCAGGTTGTTGATGAATAGATTTAATAGACCCAGAACATCACTAGACACAGGCCTCCAACTTGAGTCTCCCCACTCCATGTTCAGGTGTATAAATTACTAACATAACATTAAATGTACAGACAAAATAGAGTAGTTCCCACTTCAGAGCACTACATCTAGTTGTTCTCTGCACGCGATTACTTCTCTCAGTTCTTACCACTGTGACTGCTGCCAACTTGCTCTTCTCTCAAGAGAGTCTGGTTCTACTTGCCCTCTCTCATCCCCTCCAGAGATTTGGGGTTACTGTGTGCCACTTGCACTAACAGGTAATCAGAGACTTCACATTTGAGCCCCTTGCCAACCACGTATTAGCGTTTTCTTCACTCGTTTCCAGTGGCTGTTGCAATCACCAGCACCCAGACAGATGTTGCTGTTACTCTGGCTAACTACAGAATGATGCTATCAACATCTGTTCTCAGCAGAAAAATGTCCCTTGCACTGCAACAGTCCTTCTTTCCAAAGGAACCATCTGTCTCTGTAGAGCAGTTAATAGTGTTTTGGCTGTAGACCTCCTCCGATCACAACACACCAGAGCAGGTCTATCAAGCCAGAGTTGCTGTCCCAGTGCAAAGCAGAGCTCTGTGAGAAAAAAACCCAGTCAGTAACAGGGTTTGGTCATCTCTTTCCAGTGAGAATTCCACCCCACAGATAAACTTTCTCCTAAACAGACTGCAAATTCCACACCCGTGGAACGCGATCTGCTATTGTTTCTCTGCAGTTCTCCTTTGGTTTCCCTCTCCCCCGCCTCAATTAATGCAGCAATATTCACACCCTGTCACGTCTTGCTGCTTAATTATGTACTTTGCAGAATAAAGCTTTAAAAATGAGACTATCAAGCTGGAGGGGGAAGGGAGAAGAGTAGGACAACCAGATGCATGATTGGGGGGGAAACAAAGGGCAGTTTTAATGGGGAATGAAAGAATGAGGGTTTGTGTGAGGATGTAAGGATGGAGAGACAAACAGAAGATGCACCTGGTTCAGTCAGCTGGATACATATAGATTGATACGTGATATTAAATAAAGCACCCTGCATTATCTAGCATGATTCAACAAATACTTACAGTCGTTCATCATGGAGATGTCAACCTGCTCCCATTTTACAAAGCAACAGACAGACACACACACACACTTCCTACAGGCAGGGAAAGAATGCTGCATTGTTTTATAGAACTGGAAAAAACCCAGCACAATTGAAAACATATTAGCAAATATTCCATTAGATGGTATAGAATCACAGATTCATCAAGGCTAGAAAAGACCTTTAGAGATCATCAAGTCCAACCATCCACCCTACAACCCCTAACCACTAAACCGTCTCCTGAGTATTTTCCTCGTTGATTTAGACTGAAAGATATTTCTAACTACTGCAGCACCAACACTTAATTCAGGCACAGCAGCCAAGACAGTCCTTCCAAACATTCATTTCATTTTAACTTCACTTTCTTTATCCAGTTTACTGATAAAACTTACAGTGTCACATATAGTCAAGAGAAGATTCTTAATGAAACCGTGTCTGTTTTATCTTCTTTTACAACTTCAGCCACATACTGACATAGCAGGGGATCCCAGAGCACAGCTCTGTGTGACTAGGTCTAGGTGATCCTGCTCTGGCAGGGGGACTGGACTAGATGATCTTTCAAGGTCCCTTCCAATCCCTAATGATTCTGTGATTCTAGAATCAGTTTAGGGTGGGACACGACTACTGGAAACTACAAGTCGTTCCAAAAGCATTTAGGCTCATTGTACTCTCAAAACATCCTTGCAGAAATAATTACTAGCAGTGATAATGACAGTAGAGCGACCTTCCAATCCCTAAAAGAGACATATCAGAAGGCTGAGGAAAACTGATCAGTTGGGCAGGGAACGATAGGAAAAGGGTTCATGGTTTGAAACTGGAAAAGGTTAGATTTAGGCCAGACATCAGGAAGAAGTTCTTGAATCTGAGGGTGGTGGAGACTGCAACCCTGGAGACATTCAAGGTCAGGCTGGATGGGGCTCAGGGCAATTTGATCTGGTGAGTGATGTCCCTGCTTGTTGTAGGGGGGTTAGACTAGATGACTTTGAGAAGTCCCTTCCAACCCAATACAGTCTGTGATCATACTCTGACACGTTAAAAGATTTTGTACCAAAAATGCAGAAGATTTTTGCACTAGAATAGGAAAGGACCAGCAGAGCCCTTCACATCCCCACTAACCACAGTTTTACAGCATCAAGTGACCTTTATGGGTCACACTTCATTCACAGTGACCCACAGAGGAAATTAAGCTTTTGTAGTATTCCACGATGTGCAAAAACATTTCAAGTCCAGCTGTTGCTTCCTACCAGTGCCAAGTAAGGTTGGGAGTAAGGGGAGGTTTGTTGATTAGATGAGTTACTGCCTCTATGTCATTTACCAACTCTCAAATGATGGCACAACAGATGGGAATAGGGCATCTTTAGGACATCTTTACACCTCCCAACCTATCACAGGAAAAAAAATTAGATATTCCCAGTTTCCTTTACAATTCTGAAAATCCTTTATCCAGCTCTAGTAGCTTCATGTTTTGAGGGTGATCTATACACACACAAAAGGTGGGTATGATGCTGATCAGCATGACACCATTGGTTCTCAGGATCATGTCTAAACAGCAATTCTTTCTACTTCTACAAGGGAATGAAGAAGGATGTATTCTGCAACTACTTAAAATATACCTGTGCATGTATTTAGTAAGAACCAGCTTGCTTGGTATTGATCTACCTCTCCCAGCTTCATGCACCATATACTATGGTTTTCACATATTAGGTGTTGAATTTGATTCTCCTCTGCTGAACATTAAGAGAGGTGTATTTTCCTCCACCACGTGCTGGTACTAAACACAGAAGGAACAGCTTTACAAACGACCCAAAAAAAACCCTATAAAGCAAGTTGTACAAGAGAAGATAGTGCTCTCTTTGGACAGAGTTTAGAGAAGCATTAACTTTAAGCACAATTCCTTTAGAAGAAAAGCGGTGAAGGCATCCATATTTTGTAGCAGGAGCCTTCAATATCAGAAGCAAAACTCAAAGAGAACTCATTTGCTTTGCCCATATTGACCAGGCAACTAGAAAACTTTAATATCCTCCAATTTGAAGTCACTTAAACTTCTCACACGTGATAGTTCCTTCTAAGTCAGTACAAGTGAAAGCTGATTTTGGTAAGTCAAACTGTTTGAGTTTAGTTTCTACAGGATTAAGAGCTAAACAGCCTTTAATATTATCTTCTAACATTTTTCTCTACTGTTATTACCTAGCTGGCTTTGTGAAGTTTAATACTTTAACACACCTAATGCTTGTGCCCATAAAGCAGAATGCGAAGGAGTTCTTTCAAAAAGAATAAAGAAAGGGAGGGTTGGCTACACCACACTAAAGCCTGAAAAACTAAGCAACTCAGTCTAAAGCTGGGTAAGCCTGGTTAAACCTTCCGTGTGAGACTTAGGGTATGTTCACAGCCCCAGAGAGCCTGACAAGTTTGCAGAGTCCAAAGCCATACAGTGTTCATGTCCTTCTCAAGCAAGCTTTTGCTTCAACACAACTACCAATCAGAAGTCCAGTCATCAAATACCATATGACTAATCCTGCCAAAACCCAGCTAAAATCAATTCCTTTAACCCATGCTGTGTTTCACATTCTTAATGAATTAGTTATCTACTTTAAAGAGACTTCACACAAACAAGAACAAAATGCGCTAAAAAATACCCCACGGAAACAAAACCGCCCTTTTTCCTGCAAATTATTGCCATTACAACACTGTAAATCCAAAGAGGATGCAAGGAAAAAGAAAGAACTGCCCCAAAGACTCCAACTATTTTATAAAGCAGAAGCAAAATCATTCATCTTCAACAAGAGACTTCCATGGCTAATTCTTTTGTTTTGAAAGGCAGTTCCCACAGTACCATCTACCCCACTGCGCATCGGACTCCCCAACATCAAAAGGCCACGTTAAATAATTCAATGACTGTACGCTGAGCACAACAACATTTTTTTTTGGCTTTCCCAGTCACAGGGTAAGTTTTAATTCATATGAAACTCATGCCCAGTCAGCCAAGTCCATGCATGACACCTATTTTCACGACTCTTATGTCAGTAAGAAAAATAATTTTTACTATAAAGAAAGTGTCACTCTTGTACAAAACCACCACCCTATAGCAATGCATCAAGTGCCAAATCACCATCTCCTGGCAATAGCTGGTAGACATTAAATACCATCCCCATTCATTTGAATAGTCTGTACTGACAATAAACTCATCCATTTCCTATAAAAAAAGCTTTTTTAATACATTAATTCATTACATTGTGGACTTGGTATAGTTTTAAAATTCATTCATCCTCCCACTCCAAAGCACATACCAGAAATAAGACTCCTCTTGCATATTTTAAGAGGATTTATGTACTAAAAAATTGCTGCAGTAAACCAGGAAGCAAATCAAACATTCTTACCCAGACAAAGAAAAATGTCAGTTACCAAAACTGGATGCAACAGCTCAAAACCAACTTCTAGAACTAGTTAACAGCAGGGAACAATAGGACAAGGGTTCATGGTTTGAAGCTGGAAAAGGGTAGATTTAGGTCAGACATCAGGAAAAAGTTTTTGAATTTGAGGGTGGTAGATCCCTGGAACAGGTTGACTAGAGAGGTGGTGGAGGCCCCATGCCTGGAGAGATTCAAGGTCAGGCTGGATGGAGCTCTGGGCAGTCTGGTCCGGGTGAGTGATGTCGCTGCTTGTTGTACGGGGGTTGGACTAGATGACAACTGGAAGTCCCTTCCAACCCTATGATTCTACTCTAAGACAGCTGGTTTTGCCATCAGAAGAGGTAAAAAGATGAAGGGACCTGCACAAGAAACCTCATTTTTAGGTGTTAAAAGGCAACAAAAATTTGGCAGAAATAAGAATGAGAAAAAGGTTTTGAGTGTATGCTTTTAAATACCATCAATTTTAATGTTAGCTAGGGAAAATCACCCACTGAACCACGCTGTCCAAGGACTACCTACATGTCTAATATCATGGACTTGCAGTACCTGAGGCCAATCTCAAATAATTGCATTAAGAAATACACATAAAATATTTATCAGGTTAGGGTTAGTAAGAAGTATTTCAAATCAAGCTACTGTCGTGCAAAGACTCTCCAAATTAATCTAATTATTTTGCCAATATAAAGAAGTTAAGTTCTTTTAAGCTGACTCTTAAGTGTTGAAATAGGCAGATTAATACTAGGGTTTGTTTTTCTAAAATCCTCCTCCACAGGCATCTCATAAAAGCAGCTAGGATGAAATTTTACCTTTTCACTTGAACTAACACCATCTTAAAAGTAGTTTAGTATGCCAGCTGAGTCAGTTGTGCACGGACCTCTAAACCACAGGGTTGTGGATGCGAGCCCCATGTCAGACACTGCATCAACAGACTCAAGCTGCAAGAGCTGGAACTGTTTGGTTCAGTTAAGATAGATTTTATGGGTGTCAGCTGGAACATACGAGGTTCCACATCAACGTGAGAAGGAGCTTCTTCACAGTGAGAGTGACAGAGCCCTGGAAGGGGCTGCCCAGGGAGGTTGTGGAGTCTCCTTCTCTGGAGATGTTTAAAACCCGCCTGGCCATGTTCCTGTGCAACTTGATCTAGGTGATGTTGCTGTGGCAGGGGGATTGGACTGGATAATCTACCAAGGTCTTTTCCAATCCCTAATGTTCTGTGATTACACCTGGCACCAAAAGAAATTCCAAGAGGATGAATACACAGTATCTTCCTTCTTTCATTTCTATAAAGACTTAAAGCACTGAACTGGCTTCTTTGACCTCTCAGCCTGGTTCATTCCCCTCCTGCATCCCATAGGCTGCTCTGCTCCAACCAACAGCCAACAGACACCTGGTCCTCCCAAGGACCAATTTTTGTTATAAGTGCTGATACAAACAAACAAACCAAATGCCTTAGACTAAATACATAGAACAGAAGCATAGAGGGATGTGAACTGCAGAAACAGAAGACAATGCTAACACCGTCGCACCAGATTATAATGCAGCAATCAGCAAAGGAGAACAGCTTTTGCACTTGTAGGTCTGTGTTTCCCAGTGCCACATCCTGCTTCTGGTATTCAAAAGAGAGCAGGGATCTTAGCCAAATATGCTGGATCTTACATAAGTTTATGTCCCTACTTGTTAAATTACATGGATTAGTAACACATGAGTAGAATACTCTCCTTTACATGATTAAATTCTAAATCACCACATCTGAGAAGAAAATCACAGGCAACGCACACTTGGCACACACGGAGCATATGCTGCCCAGGTTGGAAGGCAGGACTTCTGTTTGAAAGCTTTCACCTCTTCAGCCAAAGAAGACATTTAGCTGGCTACTATTACAGGCTTTGAAGTAGGAGAAAGTCCCTTCTAACACTGTGCTCATACAGCAAAACACAAGAACAAAGAATTATCTGGACATACGACTAGACAAACACTGCTGAAGCTGTGGCAGTAGTCACCGCTGCACAGATTTACACAAATTAAGAACACAAAGGTATGGTCATGCATGGACTGGAACCCATCGCATTCCCACGCTGACGTTTAGATTCCATCAGTTATGTTTGATCAACTTGTGATACAAGACTCTAACACCTATGAATATGACTCATCTGTGCAGTTATCATAGGATCTCAGAATGATGTAGGTTGGAAGGGAGCTCAGAAATCATCTAGTTCCAACTCTGTACCATGGGCAGGGACACCTCTCACCAGACCACATTGCCCAGAGCCCCATCCAACCTTGAACAATTCCAGGGATGCCTCAGTTAATCTCATCTGGAACATATCCTGCTATCTCAGCCCCACTGAGATCAGACACTGGTTTGCAGCTGCATACATCTGTAGCATGTTCTTACCAGGTGCTTCATACACATCCCAGTCCTGCTGCTAATGTCATTTTAGTGGCTAATCAATCAAGTCTAAATATTTCTGAATTCAACACCAGCAGCTACAGTGGTCTAACAGATAGAGCCATGAGCAGTTTGTTTAGGATTATGCACTCGATTCATCTCCAGTTCTACAGATGCTCACAGTGCTACGTGGCAAAGGTCTCAGCACTGATTTTCTGCACCAGTTAGGTAGTTTAGTAGCTGAAGGCATCTCAGGGGGCATGAGATTGGAAATCTAGCATCAACAGAAACCATGATTCCAAGCAATGGCTGATAGGAGTCAAGTGGCCTTGACAACCAGTCTGCATCTCAGGGTTGACTGGATGCATTACAGCCTGAATCACAAAAGAAGTGGAACATCTGATCTGCTTCTCTTCATAAGTCTCAGTATTTTTCTTCAGCCTCCAGAAGGCAGCACTGACCTGACGCATCATTTGCTTGCCAGACTCACACCAACAGAATCACAAGAACACATTTTCACAAGCTTTCACAAGCAACTTCCTTTCAGAAAGCAACACCAGCTCCATTTTGCTCAGCCCTTGCAAGCAATTCAGAGGCAATTAGTTTGGACAGTAGAAGAGCAACCTCTGGCATCACTCCCACCAGCTGCCTGCATTCACATGTAAACCACAAAAGGCTGGAGGATATTTTTCCTCACAGATTTTGCTAGGAATGATATTACATGACTCAGAAAGGAAAAACACAAAGAGGCACACTATTAAAAGGCTCTACACATACCCAACTAGTACCTCAAGCTTCAAAGACTTCCCCGCGTTTTGCATCACTCCCTGCTCCATCACTCTGCCAGCTTAGACATCTTTTTATCTTATGTATTCCTCTCGCTCTACTTTCTGCCTCCAATGCTGGAAAGGCGGGGGTTTCGTGTTTGTTTTCCAACATGCTGAGTGCAGCTACAGGATAATCTGCTTAATGTCTCCAAGTATTGCTCACTGATGGGAGAAATAAATTGTAGTGTCTTGCTCCATTCTCCTTCCCATGCATTATTCTTTAGATGCAGGGTTTTGCACTGAGAAATAAAGCACTCATACATCTTAGGGGGGTGTCTTGGTAACGTTACAAATCTGAAGGGAGTGACTGTAAATATCCCCAGTCATAGATTTTTCTCCGGCATCCTTCTGCCACATGGAGTTTATTTGCACAGTTTGCAGAACTACTTCAGCAAATATTTTACTTTCTGAGTGTGCAGAGTTCACTTCAGATGGCTGACATTCCCCAGAAGAGGAGACAGAGGAAGAAAGACAAAGAAACAACTTGAGATTTCCATTCAACAGCGCTCTGTCTCATCCACACTGCCCTCAAAAATATGCAACTGCTATACTCTGTGTACTTCCCAGGGGTGGAAAGTGCTTCCAACTGCGTCCTCAGTTTAAGAGAGACAAGCATTTGTGCCTGTAGGGGGAAAAAGAGTGAGGGCAAGCAGATTTCGCTGACATATCCTCCACAAAACCTTAGCAAGCTTTGCTTTCTTGTGTTTTCAGTGTGTGATGGTTCACATCCCTTGATTAAAGAACAACAGAAAAAAAAAATGTATTACCGGGGACACATTAGTACATGAAAAGTGCTGAACAAAAAAACCTGATGCTTTTTGGTGAATTATGAGAGATAATAATCAACCTAAAAGATAACCAGAAAGAACTTGGTAACAAATTCATCAAGATGTTAATACAAGGCTGCTGCCTAAAAACCTATGAGAAGAGAAACAATAAAATATTTCAAGAAGAAAAATCTCCATTTTCTGTTTCATTCCTTTCCTTCCCATTTTTTGCTTTCTGTGTACAATGGCTACTAGTGGGAGTAAAGAAGGCGGCTCTATTCCTCTGCATGACACACTTTAAGCTAGAAAGAGTCCAGGAATCATAACTGCCTTCCTTCCCTCAACAGGTCTACCAGAAACCACGAGCGTGGTGAAGGTTAACATTAAGGTTGGAAGATACCTCCAAGATCATCCAGTCCAACCACAAACCCAACCCCACTCTGCCCACTAAACCCTGTTCCCTAGGGCCACATCTGTGTTTTTTGAACCCCTCCAGGGACAGTGACCCCAAACCCTCCCTGGGCAGCCTGTTCCAATCCTTGACCTGTTACTGTAGTTCTGCTCCAGTGTTACACAAATATGGGCAACTACTTGTAAGTGATAATGTTTTGATGGAATGAGGCTGCTGGCCAACAAATCTCATCATGGCAAAAGTCAGCTGGGCTCTAAGACCACTATCAGTTTTCTACAGCAGGTTAGATCTTTAAAGGTTGGGGCAGGGAGGGATTGATCCTATTACAGACAAAAAACCACATCTAAAATCTCAGACCTTGGATGAAAATGGTTTTGTTCCCCCAAGTAGAGGAGCAAGGCTTCCTGCTACAGCACAACTTCTACACAACACGCTCCTGGCATGAGCGGAGAGCTGGGCAAAGCCAGGGGTTCGGCCGGGGCACGGCAGCGGCTCAGG
Source organism: Phoeniculus purpureus (assembly GCA_028565055.1). Taxonomy (NCBI): domain Eukaryota; kingdom Metazoa; phylum Chordata; class Aves; order Bucerotiformes; family Phoeniculidae; genus Phoeniculus; species Phoeniculus purpureus. Next base: position 15,783,609 of record JAOXOE010000506.1, on the reverse strand, counting down.
GCCCAATGCACAGGGTCTCTGGCAGTGGGCTTTGGTGTCAGCGTGCTGGCAGCAGCAGCAAGTGGGGCAGTGGGAGTGGCCCCGCTAGCCATCCACGGGCCTACCCGGCACCTGAGCAGCACTTTTATGAGCTTCCCAATCAGGGGAGGGGAATGCCCTGCCACGTGACTCACGCGATGCCTTGAGGTGCCAGGGCAGAACGTGCCGGAGCATGTTGTTCGCAGTGAGTACTTCAAGCACGTGGATACTGTGTGGGCAACATACTTGGCATATGCTTTCAAGGGGCAGCATCCAGGCCTGTGGGTTGCCTCTCAGTGGCTTATCACGATAGGTGTCGTTCCTGTGAGGCGAACCCTCCAGAGGGAGCTTGTGGAAGACTATGGTGTAGATTTCTTTAACAGGAAGCTGAAGATGAACCTTGACATGTTCCTGAGCACAGATGGCCTGATCGATGACCACGGCATCATCCAGGCACCCAGTGACCCCAAGCTCAATCATTGCAGCTTCATTGCTTCGTTTGCCATCTTGCACAGGCAGATCACTCAGGTGGTGGCATGGGTTGACCTGGGAACATGCTGTGTTTGAGCTGATGTCCAATGACACCAAGCATCGCTTCATTGAAGTGCTGTCCCTGCTGCTGATCTGCACGTGGCATCGCCCTGTCAGGGTGGAAGAACTGCTGGGCCTGTACCTGTGGGGCAATGCCCGCACCAGGAAGCCGGCCTTCTTTGACACTGGCGTGTTCCTGAAAAAGTTTACGCAGGACTCAAAGGGCGTTCCACCAGATGTCCATGCATTTTGGCTTTCTGTTTGACTATATTGGCGAGGACTTCCTCCAGTGTTCAGACGTGTCAGTGACCATCTGGCAGCTGGCCCTGGGCAGCACCTGAGTGTAAGAAGAGTAGGTGCATTGTGGGCTGCACTGGCAACCACTCGCCTGGCAGTTCTGGCTGCTTGCCCGGTACTGCTGGATGCACTCACCCGCAACTGCCGCCATGTTACCCACAGCCGCCACCATCTCGGCAGAGAGGGTTGAGGAATTGCATTTGGGGCTTCGCAGTCAGGCCTCAGGGCTTAGGACTTGGGAGTCAGGCTTCAGGGTTGGGTCCTGGCTGTGCGCTTTGGTGGTCAGGGCTTGGGGTTCAGGACTCGGGAGTCAGGCCTTGGCATTGCGCCTCAGTGCTGTGAATCGAGGGTCAGGACTCAGGCGTTAGGCCTCAGGAGTCAGGCCTTGGCCTTGCGCCTCGGTGTTGTGAATCGAGGGTTGGGCCTCAGGAGTCAGGCCTTGGGGTTGGTCCTCGGCCTTGCACCTCAGTGCTGTGAATCGGGGGTCGGGCCTCAGGGGTCAGGCCTTGGGGTTGGCCCTTGGCCTTGCACGTTGTGGGTGACGCTCACAAGGCAGCACAAACACAAGAAAAATGCCCACAGAGATATCCTAGCTGGAAGGAAACAGAATACAAACAAACTAAAGCAATAAGTCCCTGCGGTCTCATTTGAAAACACTGCACAGGAAACCAAAGTTAAAAGGTGAAACTATTCCAACCAAGAACGGAAATAGAAACTAAATGTTTGCAGGAGCGGGAGAAAAATAGTTTAGTTGTAAGTTATTGTAAACTATTGAAGAATTTATCAAGAAGGCCGAAAGATAACAGCCTCACAATAAAATGCTTGCTTCTCACTAGTGGTTTCTTAAGTTTGTAAAATCTCTAGAGTATAAAGTCACATTTTGAATTCTATGCCAGTAACAAGATATCTTTCCCTCCCTTGAAAAGATCCAGTTGCCTTCTCTTTACTGCAGTTTTTCCTTCACTGTTCTTCCCTTTATCCTCCTTTCTTGACTCCAGGTTATTCTACACTGGATTTGCCAGCAGCTCTGGAGATTAGGTGGACTTCTAAGAGACAACTCATTTCATGACAAAGCATTATTTCCTTTACATTGTGTCAGGCATCTGAGTAGAGATAAATCATGAACTGCCAAAGATGAACCAATACAAAACTATGACTATACCTGGAGTTCTACCTGCAGAAGTCTTATTGTTTAACAAAGCAATCCCCAAGAAATTATTCCATGCCATTGCAATTTCACACATTCCTAGCTCCGAATAATAAACCCCAAACACAAAATGCCAACCTTGGATGAAGCCACTCAGCATGGTCTGTTTTTTCCGACACTGAGTGAATAAGTTCTGTGGTTTCTGTCAAGAAGGTGCACATACCCTTTCAGGGAGAGACACCTCCAGATGTTTTCCATTTGTCCTCTCCTCCAACAGCTGCTCTGCTTTGCTCTATACAATCTTCAGAAAAAAACCCTAAAATTAAAAAACCAAATCACCCTCATCCCAAGCACTAGAAGGCTTTTACCTTCAGAAACAGCCCTGGAGTAGAACTTTATTGCAGAAGAACTCCATAGGAAGCTTCCCTCCTGGAGCAACCTGGTCTAGTGGCAGATGTCCCTGCCCGTGGCAGGGGGGTTGTAAGTAGATGTTCTGTAGGGTCCCTTCCAACTCAGACTGTTCTCTGATTCTATGATATTTCCCCCTTATTGGTCTTTTCCAAGTGTAACAATTCTAGTCTATTGTATTTCTCCTCACAACACAGCTAAGCTGTTCCACATCCCCATTACTGCCCTACTGGACTTTTCCAGTATCAAAGTCTTTCCAACAGGACCTTCAGAAGACATCTTGACAGACTACCATAGAGAGCGTAAAGAATAAAACTGTGACCTCTTCCGCAAAGGCATTACAGAGGAAAAAACATCCTTGACCTTTACTCTCACCTCCATGATCCCTTCAAAGCATCAAGTTAAAATCCCAGAAAGCCCAGGACAGCACACAGACTCATAGAATCATCAAGGTTGGAAAGATACCTCCAAGACCATCCAGTCTAACCATCAACTCAACCCCATCATGCCCATTCAAGCACATCCCCCAAAGCTGCTAGCTCGCCTGCCCAAACCCCTCTGGTTAATATGAGGGAAATAGTTATTTTCTTTACTTGGTATTAAACATTTACATACAATTCATGTAACAGTTAAAGACCAGGTTAGATGAGCAAGTAAAGAATCAACCAGCCTAACATGGATAGCCATTATCTGACACCATCATTTTAGAGACAGCAACACATTTATTCTGCACTTGCATTCATTTTGAGATAAAAACAGTCAGAATAGGCTTAGAAAGGGTAACAAATTCTCACTTATATTGGAAAGCAGATTTGTGAGTATTCTTCTAACTCATTCCTATAAAGACTGGAAGCAATGCTATGAATATTTCTGGTGTCATTCGGTCCTTCTTATACACACGCTTATATTTTAATTATAATCTATAGTCAAAGACTTACCCAGAGACCATTAGAAAACTCATTTTCTGAGAAGCTTTCACCTGTTCATAACATAACAGGAGCACAAAGTTCTTCAATCTGAGGGTGGTGGATCCCTAGAACAGGTTGCCTAGAGAGGTGGTAGGAGCCCCATCCCTAGAGACATTCAAGTCGGCTGGATGGGGCTCTGGGGAATCCAGTCTGGGGAGTGATGTTCAATGACTAGATGGCCTTTGGAGGTTCCTTCCAACCCTATCATTCTATGATAACAAGATTTAAGGGAGGGGAAGGAAGGCGGTGGGGGCAGGTACCCATGCGCACATCAAAGCTTCACTTACATGTATTTCACAAACGAAATACCAGGTAGGCTGAAGCACCAGTGCGCAGAGACTTCATAAAGGAAACTCAAGTAGGGAGAGAAAAAGGGGAAGTTTTCTGTAATTCTTTCCACAACACAGAAGCCTGCAAGTCTAGTTTATGTGCCTACTGCAGGTGTAAGGGACAAAAAGAATAACCCCCAAATTACGACACGATTTGTGAAGATTTACCTTCTTAATCATTTCTGCACCCCTCGTCAGCAATCAGTAAGTGTTGCTCACATTCACCTGAGCAATAATCATTGGTTTCAACAAGGAAATCACTAGCTTGTGCCAGCTTTTCTTACTAAGCATCACTTCACAGATAAGGGCTTTGATTCTGCATCACTCAAAGTTTTGAAACGTTCGTGCATTTTCCCTGAAGCTAGAGAAGCTCTCAGCACGCAAAGCAGAATTCATTCCATCCCGTGCAAAAACTCTACAGAGAATTTAGGAAACAAATACTCAAATCTAGTTCAGTTACCAATAATATGAAACCAATGGAGGAATGGATGGTGACCTATTTATTACAGAATCACAGAAGGTTAGGGATTGGAAGGGACCTTGAAAGATCATCTAGTTCAATCCTCCTGCCACACCAGGATCACCCAGACCAAGTTGCACAGGAACAGGTCCAGGCAGGTTTTAAACATCCCCAGAGAAGGAGACTCCACAACCACCGCTGGGCAGCCTGTTCCAGTGCTCTGTCACCCTCACTGTGAAAATTTCCTTCTTGTATTTATATGAAACCTCCTCTGTTCCAGCTCACACCCATTGCCCCTTGTCCTATCACTAGATGACACTGAGAAGAGCCTGGCTCCATCCTCCTGACATTCACCATGGCAAACTCTTCTATCACCTCCAGCTTCTCTATGCATTTCTGACACAGCCCACCTGATTTTGATTCCTTTTCCTCACCTTCCTCATCCACAGAAGTCACATCTGCACCACCGTATTTTTTGTCCCCTCACATTGCATAGAAGGCAAACCTCATGAGATTCAACAAGGTCCTGCACCTGAGCCAAGGCAAGCCTTGGTATCAATACTGGGTGGGGGTGATGGGATTAGAACAACCCAGTGGAGACAAACTTGGGGGTAGTTGTGGATGAAAAGTTGAATGTGAAACATGAGCCAACAATGTGTGAGCCCAGAAATTCCTGGACTGCATCAAAGATGTGTCCAGCAGGTCGAGGGAGGTGACTTTTCCCCTCTACTCCTCTGGTGAGACCCCATCTGGAATACTGCATCCAGCTCAGGAGTCCTCAGCACAAGGTGGATGTGGACCTGTCGGTGCAGGTCCACAGGAGGCCACAAAAACGATCAGAGGACTATTATAAGGAAAGACGTTGAGAGTTGGGGTTGTTTAGCCTGGAGAAAAAAAATGCTCTGGGAAGATGATCCCAAGAGTCTTTTCCAATCTGAATGGTTCTATGACCTTATTGCAGCCTTAGAGGGGATCTAGAAGACTAAGATAGGGGTGAACACAACAGAGTGGCAACAGGAGAAGAGGTGATGACTTTAGAAGAGGGGAGGTTTAGACTAGACATAAGGAAGACATTTTTCACAGTGAAAACAGTGATGAAACACTGGAATGTGTTGCCCAACCCCTGAAACCATTCAAGGTCGAGTTGGTTGGGGCTCTAGATAACCTAATCTGATTACAGATGTCCCTGCTCACTGCAGGGCAGTTGGGCTAGATGACCTTGAAGTTTCTTTCCAACTAGCACAACCTATGATTCTTCTTGTTTTCTTTGTCCTATTAGGTCTTTACAACCTTGATTCAGAGAGATCCTGCACACTGGCCTGACACAAGTCACAGTCATTCCTTTCTGGTCCAAATAAGAGTAATCTCGGACAGGGCATCCCTTGCTTGTTCTCATCACAGCCTGATCTCTGAGCTTTTACTTGTCTCACTTCTGAGATCTCCAGCTGTAGCAAACTGACAGCGAGTAGTCGTGAAGGCAGTAGTCACAGCTCATCTGTTCCATTCCTCACAGATTCTCCCTCACTTCCCACCATGCTTTGACTACAATGGGATCACCTTCTGAGAAAAGCTCTTCTTGCCTATGGCAGCTCTCAGATACACGTGGTAGGGTGCACAGGTATGGACCCACAGACACCTGACCAGAACTGCTGGAGGAAAGAGGCTTGAAGCATCCCAATATCCTGACACTACATAGAGAGTATCTGAAGCCTCTTGAAGGTAATGCAGCACACCCCTGTGTGGGGCTAAGAGGCATTGGAGCAGTGAAGAGAGCGCAAAGCTATCAAGAAGTTCATAGCTGAAGGATGACACAGGAGCGTTTCCCACCCCAGACCAGCTGGGGCTGGGTGTTAGCATGTCCCTGGGGTGCTTCATGGGCCTCAGCAGCATCTGTTAGCTCCCACAGCAGCAGTGGGGTTCATTTAGCAGTGATACCTGTGATGGGCAGTCTCATCACAGTTCAACACAAAACCTTGCCAGGGGGTGTGTGAAAGCTACTCAAGAGCCAAAGGTTGGTCATAGAATCATAAGGGATTGGAAGGGACCTCAAAAGATCATCCAGTCCAATCCCCCTGCCACAGCAGGATCACC
>JAOXOE010000506.1:15741157-15777260 GCA_028565055.1 Phoeniculus purpureus | reverse complement strand
GCCTGTGGCAGTTTTCAAGCCATTCCATATGTGACTTAGAAACTCAGTGGTGAAAGAAAAGAAACAAACAAAAATCCCAACACCTTCTCACTCACTCCATCACAGAAAAACAATAAAAAAGCACAAGCCACATTTTTCTAGTTTGGATTACATATGAATAAGGCCTCTCCTAACAGAGGAATCCAAAAGGTCTCAGTCTCAGCAGAGGTTAAAGAGCAGGTGTGCACAACAAGGAGTGTGCAACCAGGAGCTGAAAGGTAGGTGCTCTCAGCACAGATACTTCAAACAAATCAACTGGAAGAAGAAAATAGGTATGAGAATAATTGCAGTGAGAGAAATTCAGTGGTGCTAATAACATCAGCTCAAGACACGTCTCTGGTGTTTGAATGTTAGAACTCTCAAATGATCCTGCCGAGTTTTGAGTTGGTAGAGAAAAGCCAGCCTTCAGCTGCTTAGCATAGTTTTCTACTTTGAAGTCATTCTCTTCTTAATCATCTTTTCTTCAGTTTATATATTGAAGGAAGGGAATGAGCAGTTGTGCCTACCTTTACAGCTCAGGCATCTTTGGAATTGCAGTTTTATTAGAGTATTCATGTTTTCTCTGTGCTCACTTTCTCTTAACACACAAATACCCGTGAGAGATTTGCCTTAGAGAAAAAAGCTAAGATCTTGCTAGAAGGAATCACAGAACATTAAGGATTGGAAGGGACCTCGAAAGATCTTCTAGTCCAATCCCCCTGCCAGAGCTTTTGAAGACAAGAATACAAGAATACCTCAAAAGCTGCACAGACTTTAAGATAAAGCCTAGGGGTTTTTTGTTTCTTTCCTATTAGTGACAAAGTACCAATCCCCTGGATAGAGAATAGAATAAAAAGACTTCAGGGAAAAATAGATAACATTTTAAAGACAGACATCCTTTTTCTGTCCTTTGGCCGTTTATTTTTTAGTAGTAAGTGACACTGAAATTGAGCTACTAAGCTGTCTGGAGAGAATACATGATAGAGCTACATAAGGAATAAAAATCCAGACACAGTAAAAAATACATTAACACAAAGCAAAAAAAAATTCACTTCAATTGAAGTCACCCAAAAAGTTAGAAAGCCTTGCATTTCAATTTGACGAAGTTGTTCTGAAAGAGAGCTCCCCCTGGTTCTGAAGATTTTGCTTCACCTTTCCACTGCAAACTTTTTTAAATACTATGCCAATTAATTGGAATTTATTATTTGAAATGCACCCCTTGACTGAGATTTTGGCTGAACCTATAATGAAATGTTTTTCTTCTGTGGAACTTGCAGCACGCTGCCAATAATCACCCATGCTGAGAGCCAATCTTCAAGCTTTCAGCTGCCTGCAAGTAAAATGACTGTAACACTAAAACATCGACAGAGAAATGGTCTTCCTACTCCTTTTCCTCAAATATTTGCCACCTCAAAGGAAAGCACGAGCAAAGGAATAAATGCTGGGGTAGGTGAGGAGAATATTAAAGGAATCCAATAAAGTGTCAGAGGGCAAAACTTCTTTATGAAACTTCCTTGAGGAGGACTCCTTTTCAGAAACTCTGATACAAATCAGCTCGTGTTAGAAGCACGGTATTCCAAGAAATTCCTCCCTCTCTGTTCAAATCAGGTTCTTATTAAACCCAGTGAACCACACTCTAAAAGCTAGAGCTTAGCAAAATCTCTGGGACTTCCCTTAACCTGTAGCCCAGCTCTCAGAAATCAGAGTTTTATGTGGCCAGATGAGAAGAGGAAAGGCCACGGTGCCTTTTAAGACACGTATCATTCATCTCCCCTTCTCCAGCTGGGCATTTCCTCCTCTTGTAATCTTTGGGTTTCACACCAAGAAACGAAGCTGAAGGAAACCTATTGCTCCATGCATTTAAGACAGGGAGTCTCTCTGACAGGACATATGAGGGAATGAGCAACCTACACAACAAAAGCAGGGCGGGATCAGCTTCAATCCCCTTCTGTTTAGAGCACTAAACAGTCTGCTCTGTTTGAATGGCAGCAAAACTACCACTAGGCACTTACCAACTCATAGCATTTAAACGTGTGTTTGTAATGAGTGTATGTAATCAGTGGAAAATTAGCAAAGTTTGACTAATAACTGCATTTAAACAGTTTCTGGGAGAACGAGATTTCTGCTTGATTATAGAATCATAGAATCATTAAGGATTGGAAGGGACCTCGAAAGATCATCTAATCTAATGCCCCTGCCAGAGCAGGATCACGCAGACCAAGTCACACAGGAACACATCCAGGTGGGTCTCAAATGTCTCCAGAGAAGGAGACTCCACAACCCCTCTGGACAGCCTGTTCCAGTGCTCCGTCACCCTCACTGTGAAGATGTTCCTCCTATTCTAAAGCTAGTACTTATAGGACGTGTAGAACATCGCATATGGTCAGAGTTAATTAGTTTCTGAAGTAAGGCATGATTAATCAACATCAAATGTTGTGAAAAATTATAACTGTACCATTTGCTTTCCAGGATGTATTTAGCTAACTTTATGTCACATTTTTGGCTTCAAGTGATTGCTTCTTAAATTAGCGTACTTTGTTGATTGGAACTGTTGTCCTCTGTGAAATACATGTTGAAAGAGGTGGATAGAAAATGACACAAAAATAAAAGATGGAAGCAGCTAATTTCCATAAAGTATTCTGGCAGCATCCTGCTGAAACGTCTAAAGATCCATCTAAACTACAGCACAGACAAAAGTCAGACAGAAAATGTTACAGCAAGCACTGCTGTCAAACAGTAGTCTCACACAAGAAATCCTGTATGGGAGATGAGAAAACAAGAAGCCTTTGAGCTCTTTGCAACGTCAACTGCCACTTATCAAGTATCAGTATATTACTAACAACGGGTTTTAAAAACATGTCACCTAATAAAGGTCACAAGAAAGCTATAGTTAAATAATCTTTTCTTTTCCTGTTTGAGACTGTTACCCAAAGGACTGTTATCCTTGTGCAAAACCAAACATCTTTCTACGAGAATGTAAGAATACAGTGTCTTATGTGAAGCTAGTTTCACCCTGAGTGAGAACTTTCTGGTGTAAGACTAAATTAAAAAGAACAGATGGTTGCAGAAACACATGAAAAAGAAACAGATATCAAAGCATCACCTTCTCTTTCCCCTAAATTTTCCCTGAAAGAAGTAGAACAGGAAACTTTGAGAAGTTTAGATGGTCTAATCCCCATAAGATTAAACTCAAAACTAATACAACAAATATTTGGTTTATAAATAAATGCCAGATGCTCAAAATGGGCTAATTTGGAAACTGCAAAATGGTCACTGTAGGCGTTCTCAAATATTCAGGAACAGCACACAATTAAACGGAGAAAGCCTTTACCGGCAGTTATTATTATTTAACCCAGAACTCACCAAACACTGTTTGGTTGCTCTCTGTCCGCCCTGAAGGCATGGTGGGTTTGGTATTTGTTTAACTATGGAACATTTCTAGAGCATTTAAAAAAACCAAAATAACCCCAAACCCAACCACCTGCTAAGCAAGGAGCAACTATTAATGATCACCATAGAATCAAACACATTTACATAGTCCAGAATAAAATTCCTCACTTTCATTCATGCAGCTGTTGGTTTTGTCTAACTGTCAGACCATATTACCTCTGGATAGGTAATGGGATTACACCTCTAGTCTACAGCTGAGCTTGTTGAAAATTGACTTGCTCAAGATTTAGTTTAAACACAAAATAGCCCCCTAAGAGGTAACGTAACAGCTGAAGTAACAGTGACATTAGCAAACATGCATTAAGTTTCCACTTATCAGGGTGCAAAGCGCACGTAGCAGCAGCAGCAGCTTCAGTGCTACCACGTGTATGTGAACTTGGTGCATGCACTGGAAACCTTATCCTTCCTCGAGAGAACAAACTGTACTTACATCTTTATAATCTATACAAAAGCTTAATGACTTCAGTGGCCTATGTTCAGACATAGGGATTTACTTGATTTTACCTCAGACCAGGAGGAAATTAAATGTACCTTTCCACAAACAGCATGAATAGTTCACATTAAAACTGACACATTTGTGAATATAGCACGGAAAAGTCATCAAATGTCAAGACATTTGAACAAACAAATAAGCTTAAGGAAAGAAGTTGTAAATTCAAGTGTGATGTTAAGTCTGGCTTGAGTGTTTTATTTCTATTTAAATGTGCGTGGAGCCTTTTCTGCATTTTAATAATTAGTTCTTTCACATGCACAGTCTGATCATGAAGGTTATGCTTAGTAGTCTGTGGCAAAAACCCCATTTTAATTACGTTATTTCATTCTAGCCTTTGATGCTCTTAGAAACAATTATAAAGCAGAAAGAATTTCAGGAAACAACTGCTAGTATTATTTAACTTTAATCAGAGATCAAAGTTAGGAGAAGAGGTAAAAGCATCAGAAGTTTCTCAGAACAGCAGAAAAACCTTTACAACTGACTACTTAGAAGTACAGTAATCACACACCTGCAGCGTACATGGAGGATAACTCCAGTGCTAATGACTGTAATGCATAATCTATTCTGTTGCACACCTTCAGGGCTTCAAAATAATAAAAAAAAGGAGTTACAAGCATAAGTTAGGATGCTGTTAAAAACACCAACTTGTGTTATTTATATAATCTATGGTAAGTGTCTTTGTTGGGCCATGGCAGTATCTGTACAGAGGTATCGATCAGAGCTAGGAGGATACTCCAAATAAAAAAAAAAAGAGAAAACTTGAAGACCTGGATTGAAGAATGTGCAATTAAAGCGTAAATGGTATCATTTCACGTCTAAAACATGTAATCTTCTAGCTAGTCCTGCACAGAGCCACTGCAAAATACTTCAGACAGCACTAAAACTGGTATATTCAGCAAGCTTCATGGACTCCATTTCAATATGGAAGCTGGGAAGGAAAGCTGTGTTTATAAAATGTGGAGTATATAGAGGATGGCCTTGTTTATTGAAACAATAAGCACCAGTCTTTATCACCGCTGATACTACTAAATTACTTCAGCAGAAGGGTTTCTTTTCAGAATTAGTTACTTGCCTGAAGTAATAAGCTGTTGCATTTTTCTCTGTATCATGGAAGATTGTAACAGATCACCAAGTGAAGCATCTCAGAACATTCTGATGTGTTCATAACACTCTTAATGTAGCTCATTTTTGTGAAGAATTGATTTAAAGAAGAAAAAAACCCATTTCAAAAACACTGAATAATTAAAAATGTGTAATTACCAGACAAACTACATTGCATTCAGGCTATTAAAAGACGAATATAGGAAGTCCACATATTTAATTACTTGTAGTAACTTTGATTAGTGTCACAGTGCCTCATTCCAGACTAGACTTTACCAGTGTCTCTGTTAGTCCACAACACGGTCTGTGGGACTCAGTGACATCAGACTGATGAATCTCAATGCGCTGTGTCAGTTTCAAGTATCACCAACTGCTCAAACACATAAGCATCAGCAACTAGCAGGTGCTCTGCAATACTGTATGCTATACTTCATAGCTGCGCCCCATGCTGTCCTTCCTGCTTTTCATCCTGAGAAATGGAGTTTCAGTTTCAGGGCTGTGTTACCAACCAGCAAATGCCAAAAAGGTGCTGCCTGAAGTTGTATCAAATCTGCCAAAAGGATAATCTAACAAAGAAGGGGAAACGAAAACCAAATCAATACAAAAAGGGGTTTTTACAGTCTATTTGAAGCAGAAATAGTGTCAATAGGAAAAGCATGTATTTGTAATATTATTTTATATGTATATTTTGGTCCAAACTGCCTCAAAAGAAAGTCTAAAATGTAAAAAAGAGAATAAGATGCTTGGAGAGAGTTTAAATACATTTCTAAAGTGATGGATGAGATAGAATGAAAGAACTCTTTAAAACAGAGATGCAATTACAATACTAATTAATCAGAGTGGCAAGAGACAGGGGAAACTGAATCAATGCTTTTTCAACTCAGGATAATTTTTTTTCTGTTTCTAAAAATATTTTTACAAAATAGAATTGAAAGAAAGTTCTGAAAGGTGCTTCTGTGACAGTGGATTTGGGAGTGGAGACAGTACATTTTCCTTCTCTCTGCGATGAAACAATTATAATAATCACACTCCAAAAATATTTAGAAACCCCAAAATTCAAGTTCAGGTTAAAGACACCTCCTTGAGAACATCTATCTCTATATAAACCTCTAAATTACAGTGGATGTTAATTTTCTGTAAAATGAATTAAAACCAAAAAGCCTGAATAGAAACCTTATTTACATTTAATGCCCAGGATATTGAAGCTTGAAACCTTAAGAAGTGAACTAATGAGTGATTTTCTATCAAAGCTTATCAATAGATGAAAACACCTTACCTAACACTGAGTCACCACGGATAAATAAAAAGGGAACGACAATGATCAGTCACTTCACCCAGAAAAACATGGCTCTAAAATCTAAATGGAATCTTCCAGTCCAGAGCATGATTTTCTCTTTCATGGCTGAAAGAGGAAGCTTGATAGTAACAGAAATACTTCTGAACCAGATTCGTTCTTTTCTAAGAGTTCATACTTTTATCAAATCAGTCTTCTGCAGATACAGATCCTGACACCTCTTTAGGCAACTAAATTCCAAGAGTTAGACCTTTCCAAATATGAATTTAATACCTTCAACATAATCCAGGCTATTGACGTGTATGATACCCCATTTTCAAACCTTCCAGTAAAACTAAAGCGACTCTTACAGTTTCTCTAAGCAGTTAGCTTAACACCGTGCACAATTGCAAAAAAAACTCTGTGTGGAAGATGTCTCTTACTCTCAGTCAATTGCACCCCAACACCTTGGGTGCTAAATATACACAGGAGTTTGTCTCATAAAAAACCTAAAGATTACCACAGCTGTTGAAAGGTTTTGAATCTATGTAAAAGCTTTGGCAAAACAGTCTACTCCCATGGCAGCGGTCTTAATATTATTTCTTTGGCAGGAGAGGGATATATGACAGGCATACGAAATTCTTTGGGTTTTGTTACCCAAGGAAAACATCAAAACTACAACTGAGATATAATTCTGAATGGTATCAGTGGATTAACTGTCACTTCCCTAGCCAAGTAATCAAGGATTAGAGGTTTAGCTTCTGTTTCCAGCTTTTGTTTCTGGTTTTCACTCTTCCCACAAAATAAAATCCTCATAAAATCCTGCCATCCAATCTACAAGAGACATATTTTCCAATGTAAAAGACAATCTTTGTGTGAAAAATTACATGGCAGACACGCTTTGACAGGAAAATCTCAGTGTAAAGTTCTCTCGCTGCTGTCCCTACACTTATATGGGTTTCCTTAGTTTCCCTAGGACTACTTCACAGCTATGGAGATGTGATCTTCAGGCAAAGAAAGGCTGGTCTCAGAGAGTATTTCTTACACAGAGCTTTGCCTTAGGAAGCATCGTTTGTGACATGCAACATACTTTAGGTATATATAAATATCAATTAGCCAGACAATAATATGGAGTACTGCAGGTTTCAAAAGAAAAAGAGAAGTAATGATGTTTTCACACTGATTGTCTCTTCCGATTTTGACCATTTGAAACGTTAGACACTTGTAGATTATAACAGCTATGACCACCTCTTCAGGTGGCACAGGGCTGAACAATCTTCAGTCTCATGCTGTCTACAAAGACGAGATGGAGACACTTGACTTGTCTTAAACCAAGTTTCTATGAGGAAAAAAAATTTACATAAACAACAAAATCGGAAGCATTTTAAAAACTGCTTTCCTTCCCAGGTTTCCCCCTTTGTAATGGGGAGACAGGTATAGACGGGGATGGAAGAAATATTCACTTCTCCCTAGATTCCTAATTTAATTGAGTGTTGTTTTTTTACGTTTTGTTTGCATGAAATAAGGATCCTTAATCAAAAAACAATTTCAGTTTACGTATGACTCAGAATACTTCACCTTTTTTCCTATTAGAACACTAGGAACTGATTGGAGACATAACAAGTTTCACAGAAAAGCTTAACATTACTGAAGTAATCAGACCTAGGAGGAAATAAGAACATCAAGATCTTTTATTCTCATTTCAACAGATAGATCCTTCTGAATAAAAGGCAATTAATTAAAAATCTGTGGTTAAATATTTCTTTTGTTCCCACAGTACTTTAGCTATTGTTCAGCAGGCTTCCATTAACCAGCATCTCATCACTTTATCGCTATGTAAAACTTAGTTATCTGCATGAGATTTGAGATAATTTCTAAATAGTGATAAAAAAATCCCAAATGCAAAACCTCCAGACATGTTTCAGTTTATGCCCATTGTCTTTTATTCCAACACTGAGAACAGTATGGGTTCATCAGCTTTGCCCTCCTTAATCAGGTACTTATAAATACTGGCAATGTCTCCTCGAGAGTCCATATCTATGACAAAGAAGATGATACATGTAGGATGGATTTGCTACAATAATCTTCTGGTATCATAACCACAACAAGCAAGACAATCTTCTAAGTGAAACCTCATACGTATAACGCTACTCTTAACAAACAAAGGGTCTCTCCCAATTTTGAAAAATTGTATTAGCCTATAATATGTGCCAGAAATATTCATCATTTATTTTTAAGTAATCAAATAAGGTCAGAGTTAACTCTACCATTTTTAAAACAACAAAACCCTCCAATATCTATGTTCTGGAAACACAAAAACTGTAGACACAAGTAACACACTCCCGTAAGAATTGTATGGGAATAAGAAAAAGGGTCATAAAGTCAAGGTAAGTAAGAGAAATAGATCTTAAATGCTAATTCTGTAACATGTTTTAAGTCGTCACACATCGAGTAACAGTCAAAACAGCAAACACTTTTAGACACACATGATATATGCTGTAGTTTACAGACTTTAATTCTTTTAAGACCACCTGGATGTAAGACCATATTACTCACAGCTTTAAAATTAGCTAAGTTTATAAAACAATACAAAATTCCAGCATTCCATTCTGGAAGAATTAATCTCTTCACAGTTTCAACATGATTAATGTTTTTTGGGGCAATTATAGGTCTTGTTATTGAGCAGTTGTGTAACAAGCCTCATGCAAGAGGCACATTCAAGTCCTTTCCTCAACCTCATCCTCAGCTGGCTTCTCTGACACTTCAAAAGCAAGTTAGAGTGCACTGTGCACATCTAATAACTGCTTCCCCAATAGACTAAAGTGCTCCTGGTTCTCTAAAAAAATAAATGAGAAAACTGAAGTTCTCTAGAGATCCCTTGGGACAATTACTCGGATCAGAGATGGAATGCTTCAAAGCACGATGAATGTGGTTTTTTCCATTCTTCTCTTGCTTATTTTAGCAGGAAAAGTGTTGGTACTTGTTAAATGTGGAGTCAGCTCAACTACAGCTGACCTAAACAACTACATAAAATTACAGCATTCTCAAGGTTTCTTCCGATTAAGAAAAGAAGCAGATGATGGAACTTGGTGTCTGATGCAATCTTGCTTATTTACAGAGACTGTTTAAGTTCCACTTTTCTTAGCGCCACAAATCACAAGCAGGCACTTTCTCCTTGTTTCTCTTCCTTACTACTCACCTTTATAAACCATCTAAAGAGCTCTCACAATGCAGAGCCCGAATTCACACTCCAAGTGATCATTTACGCAAGGGTCATGAGCATTGGGCTCATTTTCACCTTTATTTAATCTTCTTATTTCTAACAAGAACTATTCAGCAAAACCATTCAGCTACATGTACTGACTGTTATTTTACTGACTGACTTGTTTTTGTTTGGGTGCTTCTCCAAAGGCAGTGGCTCACCAGCTTTAGTTAGCATCGTTACAAAGAGTTCAAATTACTCTGTCATCCTACCTAAATGTGAAAAACAGTGACCGCCATGCTTTTCCAGGGAACACTTCAGACAGTTTATGCCCTTAAACACAAAAGTGCTTTTACTATTTTCCTGTCTGCCCATGTACGTAACTGCTCTCAACTACTGTATTTTAGTATCTGAGAATCACACTAAATGACTAGATCCATTTCTGCTTTTACTCTAAAGGTGGAGTACTGAAAACTATGACCACTCTTCTGTGACACTTCTGTTATATGAAATTGTTCCTTTGCTACCTCTCCAGAGAGACACTTTATTCCTTCAGTGGACCCTGTCCTCACTGTCAACAAATTCAAACAAAACATGTAGTAACAGAATAGGGCTCATTTCCAGAGAGACAAGAACTCACTAATACAATCCTGTTTCTGTGCTATGCTAATACTCTACTTTCACATTAATCTTTGTGACAAATAGAAAGGACATATAGCATATAACCTGAAATGGTGTATGCAAAACCCTAAAGCCATAGGTTTCAATTTAAGGATTAGAATGGCAGGGTGATGTTTAGGGCATGCAGGCTGCCTTCCACCAAAACAGCCCCCAAAACATTGAACAAAAAGAGCGAGAGGGATAAAAGCAAACTGGGTACTTTACTTAAAAGCCAATGGCAAGAATTTCAAGCTGAGCTGATGTTATTGCCTTATAATACCCTCAGAAATGACTGAACACAGAATTCATTCAAGGTGACCACAAACAAAGATCAGGGAAAATGATAAGCATCTGCCACAGACCACCCCCTACACGCACACACGCTCTTCCTAATGGTAAAGAACTCAGTATGGGCAGCATGAAAGATTAACTTCACAAGGTTCATTGTAGGCATCTCAGCTTTTATAATGCCAGAGTCACAATTCTGCCTTTAACCAGGGACACTTATATGATCCTACAATTTCCTCAAAGACAGTCAGGGTAGGCAGACAGCATATATTTAAACTAGAATTTGGCTACAGTTCCGGGGCTGAAACCTTGTGTCTGTCCTTCCTCACAACTTTTAATGCCTGTTCATCAGCTCTATAGCACTATCACATTCTCATAGCATCTATGTTTTTCTCCAGGAATTGCTATCACTGCTAGAGACTGTTAATTTGTAACTTGAGCTATCTGACGACACTGGCTGCAGATGGATTTCAGACACCAATTATATGGATGATAAAACACTAACTTTCCAAAGCAAGGCTCTGCAGTTGAGCTTTTCCATATACAGCTGCTGGCCAACTGTTGATTACTCACAGCAGAAACTCCACTTTTTCTCTGACAGTCAATCTGAGACCCAGCCTTGTGATTCACCAATAAAGTCAAGCCAAATACACTCAAATCAGACATTCAGTTATTGCTTTTTCTGCGCCACATGCAGAAGAAAGCCGCACTTAGAAATGTAGCACATTATACAGTCTCTCTTTCGTCTGTAGGCAAGGAAAATGGATGGCACTGGGCACTTCAGGAAATAGCAGTTCTCTTTTATATTGGTGTCATAGGGAGAAAGTGGATTACCACATAAGCACAGCTTATGAGAGTAAGATAGAACATAATTTATCATCAGATTAATCACAAGCATTTCTCTTGCTTAGACTCCATTAACACATCCATCTTTCTACCCTATTGATCAACTTTCATATTCTTTGCTCCTACCAGAAAGGACAGGACATAATTTTCTTTCATTATATTCTATTTACTCTCTACTATCCTCTTCAAAATAACAGTTTTACGTGTAGCAGGTTAAGTCTGCTTTTGGCACGGAGCTGCAACAGTATTTTTAACCTGTCTGTGTATTCACCGGGAGGTGATATGAATCTGTGCCTTTAGTAACTATTCTCAGACACACAGAGAACACCTGTATTTGCCAGATAGGATCTGAGGTCACATCAAGACAAGAAAACTCAGGAATATGAAACCAAATTAAACCTAAAAATACACTGATCCACGTGCATACGTATTTCATAATAAATTAAGTGGCCAGTGAAATACACTTCATGGAGACAAGGAAGAAATGTTATAAGGATTCTGTGCTTCTGTGGTTTAAATAAAATTGTTTAGTTTAACCAGATAGATGAAAATCTTCAAGCTATGAGTGAACAAAATTCTAGAATCTCAAATTCTTTCTGTATTTAACTCTCCCTTTTATTTTTTCCCCAACTACAGCACCTCAGTACTGAAACAGTGCTTTAAACAATAAAGGTATTCAGGTATTTTTTAACAAGTCATTGTATCCTGCTGCTGCTCGGCACACTCCAAGATTTTCCCATTCAGTAGACACCTTCCACTTCAGTCTTGCCCCAAATTAGTATTACAGATCTGCATTTAACTACACTGACAGTTATTAGCCTGAATATTTAATATAACTACTTTTGTATAAATTATGACTATACTGTTTCCCTCGATTTGGCATCATTTGCAAAGTCGGAATACTTTCTTTCAATACCACATATTCAGTATCACCTAAAAGTCAAATTTTCCCCAATGCCAGGTTCTCAAAACACTCTCAAACTGAAAAAAATAGATTTCAATTCATTCCTTTTCTTCATCTGAGCTCATTTTCCAAATCTGATACGAGATGGGCTTTTTAAAAAAAGTTTGTCACATTCAACTATTGAATATATGGAACAAAATCTCCTCTCAAAATTACTCAATGCAAGCTAAGCTGAAACAACGGTAGCTTCAACCGCATATAGCTCTGTGGATTTCAGCAGAACTAATGTTACTTCAGCGTAAAATCTTGCAAGCATATCTGGTGAACTCTGACAATTATGAACCACAGTATTTCAATTACTAATGTAAAGAATGTCTACTTTCTAGCTTCAGTGAAAAACAAGAGAAAAGCCGTTTATTCTATTTACCTGAAAGCAATTCTATGAAAAAGCAAGGTAAATATATATATATTGAAGTGCATGAATATATAGGACTGGATTTTTAAGCATGAAGTCAGAGTCTGAAAAATGTATTCCTGTGACATCAATCTAACTTTCAGAAATATTAAATACCAGTTCTCTGTAAATATTTTAAAAGTACATCATTCGGTAGCACAAAACTGAGAACACGCCAAGTCACTAGCCAGTTCTGAGACTATACCGGTTGTAGCACTACTGGACATCCAAATGTCTCCTTCCCTACTTCCTTGAAGTGTATTCTACCAAATAGGCAGCTTCCTTTCCATGTAAATGGTTCCCTAACTGTGCATTACAGCAAAAAAGTTCTCCCATTGCAAAACTTGTTGTCCAAGGAAGGAAGTCACAGAATTACGGAACACTAGCAGTTGGAAGGGAACCCGTAAGATCGTCTAGTCCCATCCCCCCACCACAGCAGGATCACCTAGACCAGGTTGCACAGGAACATATCCAGGTGGGTTTTAAATGTTTCCAGAGAAGGAGACTCCACAATCGCCCTGGGCAGTGCTCTCTCTCACCCTCACTGTGAAGAAGGTCCTTCTCATGTTTATGTGGAACCTCCTATGTTTCAGCTTATACCCATTGCCCCTTGTCCTATCATTAGATAAGACTGAGCAGAGCCTGGCTCCATCCTCCTGACACCCACTCTTCACATATTTATAAACATTAATTTGGTCAACCCTCAGTCTCCTTTTTTCAAAGCTAAAGAGACCCAGCTCCCTCAGCCAGTCCTCATAAGGGATGTCTCACAGAAATCAGACACAACATAACCTTCTCTCAGATGCTTTTGGAACACATTAGCACAGCTCATCTTGCCTCTTGGATAATGCCAATGTCAGAGGAAACACTCAGGAGGAAACAACGATGAACTGCCTAAAAGAATCTGAACATAAACCTTGTACTAGATCTGGTCATCCATTTTCGGATGCTGAAGGTAAATCAGAAAAACAAGGTCTGTTTCTCATTTATTTTGTGAAACCATTTCACTTTGCAGGCACAAAAAAACAAACTAACATGAGCCGTGAAATTGTCTCTGAGGCAACTGCCCTTAAAGACAGCAAGATCTGAGATGCAGTTCATTTCTTCAGCAAAGGAATTTAGGCACTGTAGCTGTATTGTCTATTTTGCTGATCTTTAAAGTAATAAAAGAATTCCATGTAAATGTCCAAATCCAACATTCTACCGCAAAACGTTCTATGAACCAGCAGTGTGGATGCTCTCCCAGAAGGTTAAAGATGTGGATTCAAAAGCGTGTAGAAGACAACTCAGGTTACACATTCTGAGTGAGTCCTATGCTTACATATGCTCTACTACCATATTATGTAGCCACTGTATGACAGTAGCTACTACACAGAAGTGAATTGTAATACACTGAAAATTAACTACAGCTATTTATATCCTACTTCCAAAATGTATTGCTTTAAGATGTGACCAAAGATCCCAAATCCAGAGGTAGTCAGACAAAGATTTGTTCACAAAAAAAATATACTTTACAGTTCCTGCTTCATTGTATTAAAAATAAATCTCCCAACATTAAATTTAAAATAATGTATTTACCCAGTGGAAAGTATAACCAACATGTGGCAAGGCAAAGCTCCGGTTGGGTCCAATTTACTGCAATCCAAATACCAGGTGAACACCTGAACCAGCAAATTACTGATTTTGTAAAAATACAGGTGATCAGGTAGAGTTTTGACAAACTGATGTCACCTACGGAGAAACATTTCAGAAGAAAATACCATCCCAAGCAGCACTCATCAAAACTTGCAGCTGAACAGGATTTCAGGTTTCATTTCAGAACACATAGAACAAGATCTGAGAGACAGAAATATGGTGAAGAATGGCAAGCTGACGGAAAGAAAATATAACTACAAAAATTAAAACAACACATTGCCCTCAACCCCTCCCTCCACAAAATAAACCAGAAAAATAAACCATAAAACATGTAGCAAAGAAACTAAAGTTAAAAGAAACTAGAGTTAAACAGATAAACAGGAAATTGGAACTTGTAAGAAATGTAAAGGCTGTATCCATAAAGAGAATACGGCTACGTGACACCACTTCTCCCTCTTCAACACAGAATAAGGACTCTTCTAAAAAATCAGCTTCATGATACATAAAAGTAAGGAAGAAAAACTTTATCAACAAAAGAGTGGGTGGGAACTTCTGCTGTACCTGTCTGAATAACGCTGAATGAGTCTTAAAAAGGCTTGTCTAGGTCTTTTGACGAGTAAGTCCAACACAGTCCTTCCCATTTCACTCAGACTTCCTAAACCCCTTTTTAAATGAAAGTTCAAATATGCAAAATGTTTTCTTTACTCAATTGCAGTGTTCAATGTTCAGAGCCATCTCTCATTAAACAGGAACGTATCAAAGCTAAGTAGGCATTTATTCAGCATCAAAATTAGAATGTTAGATGTTAAGAGCTAAGTAAGGAGGTATTTCATAGTTGGATACTTGACTAACTGGAAGGTAGAATTAGTGTTCTGAGGAGTTCTCAAGCTTCAGTAGTACAACACATGAGATTTGTGAGATAATTTGGAGAAGGGGAAAGAAGTTTTCCCCAAGCTCTTTGTTAAAACAAAAAAAGACATTTTCTATCAAGTTAGGTGAAACAAACTCCCCTAGCTATACAGATTTCATGTTGCCAGGATGGTAAGCTCTGCCTTACAAGTGGGATTCCCAGGACCTGTAGTTCCTGTACAGTTAGTCAGGAGTAGGACAAACAGAGGGACTATTTAGGATATCAGGTAGCGACAGGACTAGGGGGAATGGAGCAAAGATGGAGACAGGTAGATTTAGACTGGATGTGAGGAGGAAATTCTTCACCGTGAGAGTGGTGAGAGCCTGGAATGAGTTGCCCAGGGAGGTGGTTGAGGCCCCGTCCCTGGAGGTGTTTAAGGTCACGCTGGATGAGCTCTGGCCAGCCTGATCTATGGTGGGATGCCCGTGCCCATGGTGAGGGATTGGACTAGATGATCCTGTGGTCCCTTCCAGCCCTGACTGATTCTATGATTCTATAGTGACTTGGGGTGGAGAAGGTACTTTCATCTTAAAGCCTGTGTTGCAGGTGCTTAGAACTTCTAGAAAAAAATATGGATGTGTTCCTGTGTGACTTGGTCTAGGTGATGCTGCTGTGGCAGGGGGATTAGACTAAATGATCTTTCGAGGTCCCTTCCAATCCCTAATGATTCTATGATTCTAAGAACACCTTCCTTATGAGTACAAGTTGAAGGAGCTAGGTCTCTTTAGCTTGGAGAAGAGAACACTGAGGGGTGACCTCATTAATGAATATAAATATGTGAAGGGTAGGTGTCAGGAGGACGGAGCCAGGCCCTTCTCAGGGTCATCTAATGATAGGACAAGGGGCAATGGGTATGAGCTGGAACACATGAGGCTCCTTATAAATATGAGAAGGAATTTCTTAACGGTGAGGGTGACAGAGCACTGGAAGGGGCTGCCCAGGGAGATTGTGCAGTCTCCTTCTCTGGAGACATTTAAAACCCACCTGAGTATGTTCCTGTGTGACTTGGTCTACGTGGTCCTGCTATGGCAGGAGAATTGGGCTAGATGATCATTCAAGGTCCCTTCCAAACCCTAATGTTCTGTGATAGAAGCCGTTCTTCCCCAATTAAGAAAATAAACTACAGGGTTTGTTAGTTCAGAAAAGGGCATTGGAGCCTTGCTATCACACAGTCTCTCTGGTGCTTCAATTAATATTTGCTAGGCTAACCTCCTTCATTTCAGCGTGGTTTGTAAGCTGTAATTATCACTGCATCGGCACTTGAAATGCTCAGGAAAATTTCTACGCTAATATTGCCTACCCTAGTTTACAAACCATGTAACTTGACAGCTGAGACTTCAAAGGGAAATAACCCCAGCAAAGCTGTCTGCTTCCTGGCAGCTCCCAGGAGATTTAAGGGCCACATCTACTCTCACTTTTACAGAGAAATCACTGAATATTCCAGCAGGAACCTCACCTGACCCCAGCAGGCGAGGCCTTCACCGCAGCAAATTCCTCCAGACCACCTAGGCCAGGCCAGGCCAGGCCAGGCCAGCGCACCAAAACCTGTGTGAGGCAAAAGGTCAGCAGTAGCTGGGACTGTGTGAAGGGTAATGATTTTAAGCTCAAAAAGGGTAGATTTACATCAGACATCGGGAAGAGATCCTTTACTCTGAGAGTGGTGGATCCCTGGAACAGGCTGCCTGGAGAGGTGATGGAGGGCCCATCCCTGGAGCCATGCAAGGTCAGGCTGGATGGGGCTCTGGGCAGTCTGGTCTGGTGAGTGATGGCCCTGCTTGTTGCCAGGGGGTCGACTAGATGATCTCTGGAGGCCCCTTCCAATCCTATGAGTCCGTTATTTCCCTTACAGGATAAAACCTCCCTTACCTCTGTCACCCACTGCCCTGCAGAGCTGTGTGACTCACTCTCACAGTGCCCACGCCAGCCTCCTCTTGAGACACACTGGCACTGGGGCTAACACAGTCCCTTCAATGGTTCCACCCCGCTATCCTGTCTGTGTAGGAGACACAGCACCTGTCTGGAGGCTGGTTTTTAAATAGACCACCTGAGCTTAGAGTGCAAGGGGAAAAATGTTCAATACTGCGTCTGTGTGGTTGCTTTTAGGAATTTCTTTGGTTTTGCTTAAAAGTTACACAGGAACAACAAAGACTTAGCTAGGTGCCCGTCTCTGATACAGGGCTTCAAAGGCTGAATAACCTCGTTACACTAAGGTGTGATAGTGATGAGATTTCGCTTGCTCAGCTCCTACTGTTTGAAGTTAGGATCAGCGAATCATTAAGGTACAAAGAGACCTACATCATCGTCAAGTCCAACCACCAACCCAACCCCACCATGCTACTAAACCATGTTTCCAATGTTCTTTCTACCTGAAAGTCATGAAGGAGAATATAGCAAGTATTCACTTCTGGGGTAAGCACTTGCCTCCTACTCTGACAGACCTCAGCTTCCCTACAAACCTGATCCACACAGGAAAGACTCAATAGAACATTCAACACTAATTGCCTATTAAACCATTATTCTCGCCCACTCCCCCACTTAATTTAAGATCTGTGTTTAACTATACATTACCATAGGGAATACTATTTATCATTAAAAGATGTCCAAAACATTATTGATTCTTAAGCCCGGAAAACTTACACGAGAAAACTCCAGAGATAGGAGTAACATATTGAACAGAGCTGATGGTTTTATGTTTGAGGGACAAAAAACAGAGGAAGAAAGCTGGTGGAAGCCACAACTTTCACCATACACTGATGAAAATACGTGAAACTACATGAAACATATTCATCTATACCTAGATGAAAAGAAAAAAAGTCAGAAGAAGAGATAGTAACTTAAAATCTGCTTTAGAAAAATCACACATGCCTAACAGTATTTGGACTTTCATTTCTTGTACAACATGATCAAAAACACTAAGGGTTGCAATGCTGCTTCGGTGTGTTGTCATCGCTTAACGCACAGGTTTGCGATGAACTCGCGGGTATAACAGTATAAGCCAGGAAAAGCTTAAATTTAAAATTGCAAAAATTAAGTAAAAAAAAATACTTGCGGCTGAAATAATTATTATAATAGAAACAATCAAAGTTATCCTTGACCAATAAATACATAAAAGCATCTCTACAATTTCAGAAGAGAAAACTACGCGAATTAAGTTTTAACAGTGTGAAACAGCCCACTGTGACACTGCTAACATTGCAATACACATACTGCCATGCACTCAGAATATGTTTTCTCCAGTAAGGAAGTCCAGCAAAATAGTAACAAAGCCTTCATTAAATAATTGAGATAGGACTGAGTCTTTACCTTTTAATCATATTCAGTGACAAAGAAGAAAAGCCCCCTAATTGGCAATTAGAGAAAAAGACAGCACGAATCCCTGTCAAACTAGTTATTTGATCCCACACTGATATACAACTGAGTAGAATTCACATACTACATACAGCAAAAACATGCTTCTCTAGAAAAAAGATCCTCTGCCTTTACCCTTAATTAATAATTGCAAACAAACATTTAATCACTCTATCATTACTATCACAATTTGTTTCCTTTAAATGGTGAGATATTTTTTAGTCAGTTCCACTGGATTTTTGTTGAAATTAGTCAATGGCTTGATCTACAACTGAAACACACTAGCTGCCCTGTGAAATAATTCAGATTATCACAGAATCACAGAAACTATTCCATACAACAGCCACGTTTCATTTTTTTGTCTTATATTAATAACTGCTGCTCTTTCCCTGAACATGCTGCTGCTCTAAGCTTTCAGCCACTGAAATATTCCGCTAAGATCCAAACCGCTGCCAACACACTCCTACATAAGCAATCAAGAATGTCTACTGAAAACGACTACCTCACCTCTTGTTTTATTCAGTAAGGGCAGCATGCAAGACAAATCAAATCATCACCGAGGTTAACGCAGCAAAAAGATGCACCAATGTCCACGATAGAGCGTTTGCTTATGAAAAAATCATATTAAAATATCATTTTAATTTTCATCTTCCACCGCCAAGCAAATCTGTAACTGATAAAGGCATTTATTCAGCTCCAGCAAGATGCACAGACTTGTTAGCTGAGATGAAAAAGTGGCTGCTCACGTCCTTCACTCCCTCATCCCAGAGGGCGTTCAGCCAAGCATACATTGGAAAAAATTGCCCAGACTATCCTCCACACACAATAATAAATAAGGCTGCTGGAGAGAGCAATCCGTAGTGAGAAAAGCATCACTTTTAAGCCTTCCTGTACCTTTTCCCAGCTATTTACAAACCGCAGGCAGTGCTGCTGGGGAGTCTCACCGGGGTGGCTGCTGAGAGGTCTCATGTGGTGTTCCCAGCTTCCCATAGCTGCCCTCCCTCCGCCTGGATTTCAAGCATTCCCAAGAAAACCCACCCTGACATGCATAGAATGAACCCTGCTCAAGTTGGAAGCATGTGATAGCTAGGCTTCAGGTGGGAACGGGAAACCCTGGCACCCAATTAATCCCGGGTATTTAAAGAAGCCCTATCTTACCGTTTTGCTGTTGCTCAGATCAGGTTAGATTCCCCCGCAACTCTTGGACATCTCCTCAGCAATGTTAGTGTTTGCAGTCAGGCCAGCTCATTCAGCAACTGAATTCACAACATCTTTCTGCACTAGCAAGCTGAAACGGTACGGCTGTACTACAGCTAAGAACGGGGGAAATCTACAGCAGAAAACAAAGAAATCCCTCAAGACAGGGAATCCCAGTGGAGTAAAATTTTAAAGGTACAGATGAGCACTGAGGGTACGATACTCCTCTGTTAAAATTTCATCAGCAATGCCATAGCCTTGCCAAAAAGACTTTTGATATATTTATATATATATGATGGACTTGCCTGTGGAGTTCCCAGAAAGGCAGAATATCCAGGCTCTGCAGCAGCATTGCAGCCAAAGGAACCATGCAGATGCTACCCAGGCAATTTACAGCAGCCTTTTGGAAAGATATTGATTCACACAGTAGCACTGCCTCAACCCAGCACAGAGTTGCAGCCAAAACAGCTAACAGTGATTTCATAGGAATTAAGCAAAATAACTCAAAGGTCAATCATTCCCAATTCAACTATGACCCAGTCCTGACGATCAAGTTCTTGAGTAACAAATGCTATTAAAGGAATAATCTATGGACACCTAGAAGTAAGTGCATATATCACAGAATCACAGAAAGTTAGGGGTTAGAAGGGACCTCAAGAGATTATCTAGTCCAACCACAATATGCACTAGGAATGCCCCTACCCACTTTGTTATTTACAGAAACAATAAATATTAAAAGACTTTTAAAATGCATTGAGCGAGAAGTTGGAGCTCATTTTAGCACTATAAGGATGAAATGTAGTATTTATGAACATACGAAACCTGCACAGTAACAGACACCTACTCAGAGCTGGGAAGCTGCTACGGAGCCACACTTGGGTGCGGCACCAGGGAAAAGAGGGCAGCCAGAGCAAACCCTCAGGGAGGGCTTCTCCAATAGAGAGGCAGCCAGTCTTCTCCATCTCCTACTCCTACAGCAACCCCTGCTGGCCTGTGCTTCAGATGGCTTCCGGCTCCCCAGACACCTCCTCTGGTGGTGGGAGAGCGCTGGGCAGACCACACCAGGACTGGGAGCAGTAACACACCTGTAAATGAAATGTTCAGGAAAGCAAGAATGCAGCTCCACTCCGTCCATTTTTACGTAATGAGGTGGTGCAATGAACTACCAGATTCATTGGCTCAACCCCAGGCAGCTCCAGTGAGCCATGTCATACTGCCATCAGAAACAGGCTTCCCCATGGGGTCCCACTTTGAGGAAAGCATCGCATGGTTGAACTCTATGTAGTTGGTCAAGTCCCACCACAGTCTCCAAGAATTTTATTCTATGAAATAAGATGTCAGAGTCAGATGTCACTACAGTCAGGGACTCTGTCAACACTCTCCAGAAATATGACAATAAAAAAAATTGGGGGGCAGGCAACTTATGAGGATTACAAACATGAGGTGAAGTTATGTAGAGAGAAAATTAGGAAGGCCAAAGGTCAACTAGAACTAAAATTGGCCACAGTGGTGAAGGATAACCACAAAAGGTTTTATAAGTACATTAACAGTAAGAGGAGGGGTAGGAATTCTCTCAACATGTAATATGCAGAGGGGAAAACTGTGACCAATGATCAAGATAAGGCTGAGGTGCTTGATGCCTTCTTTGCCTCAGTCTTTAGTAGTTAGATTATTAGTTCTTCCCTGGATGCACAGCCCCCTGAGATGGAAAATACGGATCGGAAGTAGAATAGGCCCCTCATAATCCATGAGGAAATGGTTATAAACCTACTACATGAGCTGGATGCTCATAAATCTGTGGGGCCAGATGGATTACACCCTAAAGCACTGAGGGAGCTGGTGGATGTGGTTGCTAAGGCACTCTCCATAATCTTTCAATCTTGATTAACTGGAGTTGTCACGTTGGACTGGAAGCTGGCAGATGTGATGCCCATCTTCAAGAAGGGCCAAAAAGAGTATCCCAGCAACTACAGACCTGTCAGTCTCACCTCAGTGCCAGAGGAGGTTATGGAACAGATAATCTTGAGATTTCATGTTGAGGGAATACGGTTTAGGGGTGAATTTGTAAAGTAGGGCTGATAGTTGGACTCAGTGATCCAAAGGGTCTTTCCCAACCCGAATGATTCTATGATTCTAATTAAACACATGCTTAGATACATCTTAACTCTCAACCGAGCATCAGTGGCTTCGGTAATGAGAAAACTTGAAGGACATGAGCAAATTCCATAAGGTCCATGCAACATCAAGTAGCATTTGTTATTATTTCCCCTCATCTACTTTCCAACCTGAGTCACAGAGATGTAGTCCAGAAGACTACTCAGTTTCTTAGCTAGGCAGATAGAAGGATTCACTTCTCCAGAATAACAACTTCTACTCTCCAAGCCAAAATTCTCTTCTCGGGTGTCTCAAGTATGGGGTTAAAAAAAAAAATAACCAAGGAAAAGAAGCTTCCTGATGCAATGCTGAGAAAATAGATCCAAAACATTTCTATTTCTTGTCCTTATTCTGTCAATATAAAATTTCTCTGAAGAAGGGAAACAGGGCAGGGGAACAAAAAGAAAGAAGCTAGCGAGTAGGCATGTGTGGAAAGCAATGTGTGCCAGAAAACAGGTCCCATGTTAAGGGAGAAGTGGTGGACAGCCACGGAGAAAGGAAACACAGAAAGTAGAGAAGCCATGGACTGCATTCGGAAAGAAGGCAAGGCATTAGGACAAGGCATGGAGAAGGAAAGCAATCCAAACATTTCACCATGCAATGGAATCTGATTCAACAAACTCAAATCCTCCCTTTACTGCATTAAAAAACACTTATTGCATAGAAGTCCTTGTTAACCTGCACTGCCCTCCAGATAACGATTCCAATTGGGCTTTGGCTTCCCTCACAACAGCACTGCATGCTCCAACGATGTCTCCGCATTCCTTGTCCCCACTTCCACCTTTCATATATTCTTACGTTTCAGTTTTCCAACAAACTTCCTTTGTCCATGCAGACCTCTCAGCATTTTTGTCTGACTTGCTACTATTCTCATACCCCCCTGCCCCTACTCTGAACCCCACTTACAGACTACGGTTGAACACAACCTGGCTGGAACAAAACAATGTCTTCTGTGCTGCTCATGGTATCACTAACCGGACTGGGAAACTTGTCTGGTGGGCAAAGGCCACAGAGTCACAGAATGGTTCAGGTTGGATGTGACCTCAGAGGTCATCTAGAACCAACCCACTGCCACGGGCATACGGGCCATCTGCAATTACAACTGCAAATGATGGACCACACAAGGACCCCTCTACCATGGGACTTTTTTTCCACCAAAGGGGCTGGGAGAGTAACAGACCTAAAAAAACTGTTTTGGTACAATGAAAACAAAGTCAAACACCTCTGGGTTGTTTTAAAACAGGGAAACCAGATGCAAACAAACACATCACATTATGAGTACTATATTATTATTATTGAGTGTATTATACTGGTGTGTAATTAATATATATGTCTAGTACACAGTATGCATGTATATATCATAAGTTATGATATAGTACCATTATATATGTTATATATTATGGTAATACATTACATATAATTACATAATTCATACATCTTATATATATTGTGTATATAATATTATGTTTACTGTTACAAGCGTGGTAATCCATGCTACTACTGTCATCCCAGGGCAGATTCCAATCCCTGATGTTGTGTGTTTCTGAGAAAAATTTCTCACACCAGCATCTTTGGAGCTTTTCAAGGTAATCAAGTAATTTTCAAATTGCTCTACTGAAGATGGGGAGGGTACACAATGTCACAGCTCTGATGGCCAATTAACTAGGAATGAAAGCCTATATTAACACCACGAAAAAAAAACAAGAGTGCTAGTAGGTACCTTGTGTTCTGTGCACTCATACTAGGGGAGCTGTGGAGTCTCCTTCACTGGAGACATTTAAAACCCACCTGGATGTGTTCCTATGTGACTTGGTCTAGGTGATCCTGTTGTGGCAGGGGGATTGGACTCAATGATCTTTCAAGGTCCCTTCCAATCCCTAATGATTCTATGATACTACATACTGTTCAGATGGAACTTGTAAGTAATAGTCTCTTTCCATTAGGCGACATTAAATCATCTAAGAGAGAGGAAGGGAGAAAGGAAGCAAGGAAGAAGGGCAGCTAACTGTTCCCGGCTCTCTTAAGAGGTAATAACTCCATGCAATAGTTTGTTAAAGCGTCGTATGTCTGCATTAGCCCATTTTCGCCTCATAGAAGAAACTGCATGACCAAAGACAGCTACTGCTACTCAACACACACCTTTCCATTTTCACAATGACAGATTGATGTCCACGGCAGGAGTAAACACACTTTACAGATTTGAAAGTGTACTCATTTACACAACTCATCCGGACATCCAGCCAATAGTTTCAAAAGAGCTAATAAAGTTTCATTAAAATTGATTTAGTGAGCTGCATTCAGAAGTAAAGGACTGGATGGGAAAACACTGGTTCGAGTCCACTTCAGCTCTGGTCACAAAATGTGACCCTTTCTAAAATGGTATGTTTGGGTTTAGCTTCAGGTCAGAATATGTGAAGTACAGAAAATACAACCCTAATAAAACAACTCAGCGGTGACAAAAATGGGCTGCATGCAAAAATAAAAATCAATTTTTATTTTAAGATGGAACGTGAAGTAGTGGATTACACTGCACAATGGAATGCATGACAAGTTATCCCAAGTCCAACATGCTGTTAACAGTTTAAATACTTAACAGTATTTGAACTATACTATGTGCATTACGTGCTATAGTGGGACTGAAGTCACTGTCTGAAATAGAACGGAACTTCTACAACCAAAAACCAGATTTTATGGTTTGAGGGACTGATTCCAAACATCCTTTGTACTATAAAGAATGTTTAGCACACAAATTCAAAGGGAATAACAACAGCATGGAAAACACAGTATCATGATTTTACACATCTGAAAATTAATCAATTTGGTTCACATTCATTTTCAACTCACTGAAAGCAGCTCTTGCATAGGAAAGGTTAATCCAATGTCCTTGGAGTATTACACTCTTTCTGTGCAGTAGGCAAAATTCTATCTCAACTAGTATTGTGTTCATGCCTTTAGAATATATTACAATTACACTATTAAAAAAAAATGCCTATCTGGAAGACTATGAAATCTGTACTGAGTGTCAAGTAAAATAACCTGCATCTTCTTTGCCTAATTTCCTCATCCCCAAGTGAAAGACAGTAAGTGACAGAGTCATTCATCTCCAGCATCATACACAGTTAGGTGAGCTGTCAACAGTTGAAATTACCTCCATAACACAGGAATAAATTTCTAGACCAAAAATGCCCCATAATTCCTAAGACTTGTATATGTGCATAACCTCACGTTCTTGTGCCGAGCTCTTATAATTTAATGCACATAAAGCACCACAACCTAGACTACCCAGGAAAAAAAATGGGCTTTTAAATCAACATCCCAGTCGATCATTTTTGAAAACCACCACAAAGAACTCCAGCAATACAAAATTCAAATGTATGCAGACGACAGCAATTAGTAAGATGACTTAGTGGAGTAGATTTCATTAACCTACTATGTATGTCATCTACTATCCTAAAATCTACATCTACATTCTAAAAAACATATCACTGACAATTCTTATGCTTGTAATTAAAAAAATACTTTACAAATCTAGCTAATCAGGAAAGGGTAGTAATCTTTCTATGATGCCAATTGTAATAATGAATACTGGAGACAGATCACAATTTTTTCCTTTAGGGAGAGTTATAAACAGTTATCAATAGCTATTTAATATCTCCCAGTATAAAATCCATGGAAAAGCTTCATTTTTAAGGTGCAGATATTGCTGCATCTGACCTCATACAGGGACAAAGCTCAAAGTTGCCCCATTTCAAAGTCATCTATAGCATTCTAGCTGGGAGAAGAAAGCTTTCCATAAATGAATTAAAACTCAGCACAAAAAGATGCGTTCACCTTCATCTCTTTCTCAAGTTTAAATGTCACACACTGAAGTTCTTGTCTTATTTGAAAGCACTGGGTTTTAGCTTCTCTCTGTTTTCACTTTGAGATCCTCACATGAAAGTCTTTGTGGTTTGGGGTTTTTTACTTCACCTAAAGTCTTTATACATAGCAACGAAAAAAAAAAAATCAGGTTTTCTAATTAAAACAAGTTTTATGCACCAAATGTAGGCTACTGAGGTTAAAAAAAAATAAGGTCAAAACAACTTCCACATTTCTGTGATGTCAATAAAATGGTGAAATAACTTGTATGTTTACTGAACCCACTTAAAAAAAATCTGTTTCTATTGTAGTCTTCTTCACTAACCATCATCATTTGAGCCACAATTTCAATACTTGAGGCCTTTGCTGTCTGCTGAGTTTGCCACACAGTTCCAATGGTGAATAGGTTTATGAGAACAGGAAAACAACCACCTTCAGACGGGGACAATTGTTGACAAACACTCAGAATGCAAATGAACTATCAAATAACAGTGCAAGACTCCAGCTCACCAGGATAGTTCAGCTGCCCCTATCACTCCCTTACAGGATTCATTAACAAGGATAATCCATGTTTCTGGTGAAAAATCTACTGAGGATCACAGGAAAACATTGGATGATCTATGAACTCATGTTCCACAGGCCAAGCCCCTGGTGTTCTGCGTTGAAAGATGAAAAGCTCTACAGAAATAGCATCCTACCACTTCAGAGCTTGAAGCTAATCTAGACTTATGAAGTGAGGAGACTCTGAAGATATCCCAACCCTAAGATTCTATGGCCAACTACCACCATAGAGATTTTCTTCAGAAAATTAATCAGAACTTCTGAGAACTTCCTCCGTGGCTTCCACAGTACATACAGAACAACTGTTACAGTGTGCCAGACAGCTTGAAAAGCTATTCAAATTTAATCTACTTTAACTTATCCTGCATTTTCCCCAATGAAAGACAACGAGCGTTGATGTGAAAGTAACTGCTCCGTTAAGGACAGCCAACACTTTTGGCACTGAAGGTTGATGAAGCATCTGCAGAAGAGCCAGGACTGTGCTTTATAAAATCTAATGAAGTACTAGCCTAAAAACCACGTGAAAAGATGGACATTTTCTTTCACTGACTTTCATAGTAAGATGGAACTGAAGTTGTTTGTCTTCATTCTCTTATATGGGACCATGAAGTACTCCAAATTAGTGTACTCATGAGTTTATATTAACTGGTTCTGTTTTTAAAGATAACTGCAAATGTTAGTAAAAGAATCCCACAACAAAGACATTTAATCCTCAATCAAGTGTTTTGTGGTGTGAGATCATTTCAGCAGTTATTCCAGCCTCTTCATATGCTCGACTTCTTTTAACTGATCAAAACCCTGTTTATATTTCTAATCTTGAACAATGTTCATCTTAAATAAGAGAAATCAATAATGAAATGTTGCACAATTATTCCCTCTCCACCAGAATGAATTCAGTGTGTGATCTTACAGGTTACTACCCCAATCCTCCCTCAATCACTTGCTTTACACTTGAATAGGTCTTAATCTACTACATTCAACTCAATGGAAACTACGTGGCACTTCTAACTTATTATTCTCAGAACCATAGGGTTGGAACTGACCTTCAAAGCTCTCCCTACAACAAGCAGCCACATCATTCAGCAGACTAGATTGCCCAGAGCCCCATCCAGCCTAATCTTGAATGCCTCCAGGGATGGAGCCCCCAAAACCTCTCTAGGCAATTTCTTCGAGGAATCCACCACCTTCAGATTAAAGAATACTGTCTTGTCTTCTCCCTCTTTGTCTTCTTGTTCTAAGATGCCTAATATCTGATATGGCTTTTAAACAAACAGGATTTCTGCACTAACATGATGGTGGCTTTGGCTTGGTTCCCCTTTCTATCCCTATTGTCTTCTGAAGGTTTTCTTGTTTTTTAGACTACTGTTGAACACCGAGTTAATATCTTCAAACTATAATAAAAAAATAAACAATAGCTTTTTTCAAAGCAAATTTTTCATCCTTCTTCCATGCATTTGTCTTCTACCTGGAGGGCTGGTTGCCAGTCTCCTCTAAGTGTCAAAACTGTGTATTTCACTTGTTCCATATGACATATGTGACAAATGTATAAGCCTAATAGAATCATGGAATGGTTTGGGTTGGAAGTGACCTCAGAGATCATCCAGTTCTAACCCCTGACACAGGCAGGGACCCCTCTCACCAGACTAGGCTGCCTAGAGCCTCATCCAACCTGGCCTTCAACACTTCTAGGGATGGAGCCACCACAACCTCCCTGGGCAGCCTGTTCAGGTCTCAGCAGCCTCACAGGCAGGATTTTCTTCCTAGAATCTAATCTAAATCTACCCTCTTCTAGATTAAAACAATTTCCTCTTGTCCTACCACAACAAACTCTTATAAAAAGCCCTTCCTCAGATTTCTCATAGCCCGCACCCTTCTCTTCTCCAGGCTGAACAGCCACTCGCATGGGAGATGCTGTTCCCCATAGTTCAGCCTATCACATAGGAGAGGTGCTCCAGCCCCCGATCATCTTCGTAGCCCTCATGATCATGCCATTCACAATGATTGGAAAATACCCTGATAGCAGAACACTAGGTCAGATGGTCATGCAGCATGACCATTAACATTTCTGACTAACAATGAAACACATGGTTTAAGAACATTGTTGGTTCTCACGATCAAATACGAGAAGTGGCTGTGAGATGCATTTCCCCTTCCTCCAGCTGTATTTTACTACCTAGTGGACAAGAGTTTCAGTGCAGACACACACACTTTTGTTCTTTACCAATTAAAGTGTAACAGCAGCACGTTGATCAGAAGGTCACCATCAGAGCTCAGCCCCATCCAATGCTGAGTCAGGCACTTATAGGAAACCAGCACCAGAACTGCAGGTACTGCAGTAATATTTACCTGCTCCTTGGTTAAACACAAAGTGCTGGGTTTTACCACTAAAGTCCTTTACTGTTGGAGACAGTAGCCCTTTGCAGACTGCTTTTCTTGTCCTGTTTATCTTAGTAATTCAGACAAGACTGTTGCATTCACCTGGGCATTCTCACTGAAGGGCACTTCAGTCCAGAAGCTGATAAAGCTTTAATGTATGTTCAGCAGCTTATGCAGTTTCCCAGGACACCTTACACAAGAAATAGAAAGCATCTCAGGAGAAGTGAGCTGCTGAAGACATAAAACTTCAGAAAGGACAAGTTAAAAAGCCTACTCTGCATACCATAAAAACCACCTCTACAAAAACTCCAGCTAAACATTTTCTCCTCCTCAGACAACCTCTTTCAGCATCTCTGAAGCTGGACACCATTAAAATGCTCTTCCATAGACTCTCTGGAGGCGTTCTACCCTTCCATCCTCTTGTGAAGTAGAATCACAGAACACTAGGGATTGGAAGGGACCTCGAAAGATCATCTAGTCCAATCCCCCTGCCACAGCAGGACCACCTAGACCATGTTGCACAGGAACATATCCAGAATAGCATGGATGGAGCACGCAGTGGCTACAGAGGGTTGGAGCATATTTATACATCAACAGAGTTGTTCTGTTCACCTCATGACCAAATATGTGGCTTAACAAGAAAATTTAAGAAGCCTCAAAGTATTAATTTTGGAAGAGAGAAACAAAAATTCCACTGCTTTGGTTAAGATAGTCTGGATTTCTTGAATTTAATAAGAAATGTTAAGGGAAACAGTTTCAATCTCACCAATTCAAATGCAAATTAAACTTCTCTCAGTTCAATTACATTGCAACCTACCTAGTATATATCAAGTCAAAGTCTCACATGAGGAAAGATAAAAAATTAAGTCCTGAAACACAACAGGTGAATGATTCCGTGGAAGTGACAGGTTGAATGTTGAGAGTGAGTATGTTCTTCCACTTAAACCACTGCTACAGGATTTACAGCACAACGTTTTGAGCCAAAACATTCTATAAAATACTGAGCAATTGCAGCTTTGCATGAGAGCTCTTGGGTGAGGATGTAGGGGGTGTAAGGGGTTATTTGTGTTATAGACAGCCAGAAAGAGAGACACTTGCAGAAATTAACCATCATCGCTTAAAAACACTATACATACCTCTAATATTTCACTGGTTTAGTTTTGTTCAGAATGTTCCAGAGTTTATCTGCACTGGCCAGATTTTGCAGAAGAGCCCTTTTGTAGGAGAAGAATGATGCTGCTATGCACGGTTGTCTTGCTGCTCAAACACTTCCTTCTTCAGAACTCTCACAAGATT
The DNA here is from genome assembly GCA_028565055.1 of Phoeniculus purpureus. NCBI lineage: Eukaryota > Metazoa > Chordata > Aves > Bucerotiformes > Phoeniculidae > Phoeniculus > Phoeniculus purpureus. The sequence goes on along the minus strand of JAOXOE010000506.1, from coordinate 15,747,236 downwards.
AAATGCATTTACAAAATCCTCTGGGGGAAAATCCCAAACCAAATACTACATTTCATTTCTGGCCCATTTAGCAGAAGATTACTATGAAAAGGATTCTTACTGTACCATAAAACAAAGGCAAAACTTAAATCCATCATCATCACAACCTAAGAGGTCCCATGACTGTGACGCAGCTCACATGATGATAATGTATTGTGTCAGCTGTTTTCTTAAGGGAAATCTCATGTTCTTTTCTAGAGAAGAACAATGAACTCTCAAAAGTGCGGCAGCATCAACTATAAGGTTAATGGAGAAAATGCAGCAGTGCACGCTATTTCTTCATGATGCGGATGTTAAGAAACTCCTCTTGCGCAGTAGAATCACTGATACTTGTTCAGTGATTCAGATCACAGTTCACAGACACAATGTTCTGTCTTTTTAACAATTAGCAAGATGTCTTCTCAAATCTTGACTATAAAATCAGTGTTACTCTAGCAGCCTCAGCATGAGCGTAGGAAAGGTTTGAAACCCTCAGCAATGTAAAGGCTGCAGAACAACTAATTGGGATATCCAACAGAATTAGGTATGTGAGATACAGAATTAGGTACTCAGGAGATACTCCAGCATAACATCACGGCTGCTGCCTGGCATAATTCTGACAAACCCTGTCTGGCAAAAATCCTGTGATGTTTTAGAGCTTGTGATATTGGAGGCTCATGTGTCTAATAGGATGTGCACACCTGCAGAAAAGGTTGGGAGAACAACCTAACATGTAAAAATACTGAGTATTAACACACAACTTGTCAGAGATTGGAACAAGCTGCCCAGGGAGAGGGTTGAGTCACCATCCCTGGAGGGGTTCAAGAAACACATAGGTGTGGCCCTAGGGAACATAGTGGGGTTGGGTTGACTGTTAGACTTGATAATGTTGTAGGTATCTTCCAACCCTACTGTATGATTCTATATAATTCCTAAGGCAATGGAAATTCAGATAAGAAGAATTCCATCTAAGATTCCAGTGAAGCCATGGTGATATAAAAAAAGCCCAAACATAAGATCACTTTGGAATGTCTTCTGCTCGCTTTTAAATTTCATACATCATGCACAGATTTGACACTTCCCAAATAAACAGGTTTTATTTGACATGTTACAATAAAAATGATATACACCTCCTACTCTGTGTTTGTATTTGCAGTGTTTATAATCCTGAGGAATCTCATTAGCCTCAGTGCAACCAGCACATTGAGAGATAAACACACAAAAGGCTGGTTGTTCTTTAACTGTCCATGACAGCATGAACTACCAATTACAACACAAGCACAGATGGCTAATTGATTTTATCCCAGTTTTCACAGCTCTGGAAAGGGGGACAACACCTTTCTCAGCACCTCTGAAGCCCAGCGCCAGCAGCACAAGGCTTCATGTGTTGAGTCCCCTTGGTTCCTGTTGACCTACTTGGTCTGAATCATAAAAAGAGTAGTTTACAAGACATACTCAACATCCTCAGTGCAATTTGAAGTAGGTCTTTCGTAGACAAACAGATGTAATCTCTTAGTTCTGAAACACTAAGCAAATTGCCAACAAACCTCAAACTCCAAACATTGCTGAACAGGAGCAAAGGTTATAAGACTCACAATCAAGTTGTCTGGCAACACAAAAACTCCACCATAAAACTGAGTAAATATGTGCAAAAAGCAGTCTTTGCAGTTAAAACTAGATTTATCAGAGCATTTCGGTTCAAACTCATTGTATAGCATCAGTCCTTCCCCTAAAATACTTGGCAGTACAGAGCTCTAATATACGGTCATCTGTAGCCGTATTGGTAATGGGAAGACTAGATCATTGACTTCTCCAAGTTTAAACTGTGAGGAGTGTAAGTAACAGCATTACCAGCAGAGGCTGCCAGTACTATTTACAGTGATCTGAAATAAATCCTTGTCCCATACCTGAGTAGTGAGACTATCATTTCCTTATCCTCATTCTTCCTTGCTACTAGCAGGTGTCTAACACAAGAGAAATGAAACAGCCTTTGCAGCTACTTCATTCTGTGTGATTCTGTGATCATTCCAGAGATTATGCAAGGCCCAGAGCTGCTATTTCCCAACCATTTCGATGCAAATGAAGAAGTTAGAAGCCCTTTCCCAGGTCAGGGAGTATAAGAAGATACCACATGAGAGAATGAACCAGCCTTCCTGCACAACTAGGAAAGACAACTCAGGTTTCAAAGACCATCATTGTTTATATGACTTCAAATTTCAAGAGGCTTTGTTTGAGGATTTTTTTAGGTTAAATTACTACTTCAGCCTCTATCTTTACTGCAGTTCCCCTAAAGATCAACTTTTGGGAAGGGGCAAGATGCCACCAAGTATTAGCCTCTGTAATGCACCTCTGTAGCAGAGACTGTAGCAAACAACATCAAATGCGTCCCTTGAAAATATTCACTTACATTTTTTAATTGCCCATTTTCATTGCAAACCCAGGTAACACACACAGCATTAAGCCTGCCTTATCAAACAGCTGTATTTACCAAAAATGGCAAGTCAAAGTCATAAAAATGGCTAATCATAGAATCATTAGGGGTTGGAAGGGACATCAAGAGATCATCTAGTCCAATCCCCCTGCCACTGCAGGATCACCTAGATCAAGTCACACACAAACATGTCCAAGCAGGTTTTAAACATCTCCAGAGAAGGAGACTCTACAACCCCCCTGGGCAGCCTGTTCCAATGCTCTGTCACCCTCACTGTGAAGAAGTTCCTTCTAATATTTAGATGGAACCTCTCCAGCTTGCACCCATTGCCCCTTGTCCTATCACCAGATGACACTGAGAAGAGCCTAGCTCTATCCTCCTGACACCCACCCTTCACACATTTATAGACATTAATGAGGTCACCCCTCAGTCTCCTCTCCAAGCTGAAGAGACCCAGCACTCTCAGCTTTTCCCCGTAAGGGAGGTGTCCCACTTCCTTCATCATCTTTGTTGCTCTATGCTGGACACCTCCATCAGCAATGTGTCCTTCTTGAACTGAGGGGCCCAAAACTGGACATAATACTCCAGATGTGGTCTCACTAGTGCAGAGCAGAGGGGGAGAAGGACTGCTCTTGATCTGCTAACCACTCCCCTTCTCATCCACCCCAGGATGCTGTTGGCCCTCTTGGCCACAGGAGCACATTGCTGGCTCATGGTCATCCTGCTCTCCACTAGGATCCCTGGGTCCCTTTCTCCTACACTGCTCTCCAGCAGGTCAGTCTCCAACCTATACTGGTATCTGGGGTTGTTCTTGCCCAGATGCAAGACCCTACACTTACCCTTGTTATACCTCATTAAATTGCTCTCTGCCCAGCTCTCAATCAAGGGCATGAACTGTTGTCCATCGAGTGTGTTTTGTAGCCTATATAGAAGCACTGGAATAAAAAGCCTACCAGCAGGTTTTTAAACACACACACACACACACACACAGTAAAGCACAAAATAATAAAAAAATCCACTTAAATCATAAAAAACCTCCAGTTCAAAATAAAAACACCCCACAAACTGGTATCTTCCTTTGCCAAAGGCCAATGGATGGATGAATGAATAAGATATGTGTTACAGAACCAGTAATACACACACATACACACACAGACTGTAAAATGAAATGCCACTAAAAGCCCAAACAAAAAATGCTCCAAACCCCACTTTTCATTTGTCAATAACAATTTAAAGCTGCAGTGCTGCAAGCATTCCTCAAACGACACCTTACGTGTAACTGGCATACCTTACTGCATGTAAATCCTTGCTCAATAAACCAGGACAACTAACATAGTAATGTGACAAAATTATGACTACACCCCTCGTTCGTAAACAATTAAAATAGATTGTTTCTCTCTTTTATCACGTAAGTAAGGGAAAAGGAAAAATTATGCCCAGCTACCTGAAAATCTGCTGCAAAATGTGGTTCTATCATAGTAAGATATCTATCTGCAAAGCGTAACTAAGTTGGTTGATTTCCAGTAGAATTGAGATTTTCCCTTCAGTTGTCATATGAAGACCCTTACACATAGAAACACCAGAAATAAAACGCTCTTTCACAAGAATGTGCCACACTCCAGTTCTAGCAGAGGTTTGTTTCACTGGTTTTGATCAAAAGGCTAAACAAACCATAGCAATCCAAAAAACACATTGGACAGCATAAAACCCCTTTGTGCTACGGGAGTCAAGGAAACACAGACTCCGTGTCTTTTGTTTGTCTTGGTATTTCCAAGGACGTCTCCTACTACTATAACATTGGAACGTCTTCAAGGTGTGCTAAGGAATGTGTCTTCAATATTCACTGAAAGAGATAATCATGTCCTTATCCCTCAGATAGAAAATTAAGGCTCAGATGTGTAATAACTTTCCAAAAGAAGCAGAGCACTTTCTTTGCCAGAAACAAAGGGAATGATACTTGAACGTAGCATGGTTGTGAGGTTAGAAGTACAGTGAAATCTGATGCATTCACATAGCCCCAGCCTTTTACAGGAATTTTATTCTGCTATAAGGTTGGCAAACTTCAGTGTCCGCATTGGCTTTGGTGTCACTGTAAAGACTTTCACTCAACAGAACAACCTTAGGGTTTTAAAGTTTGCTGTTAAACTATCATCTTGGCTTAACATTAGCAGGAACATTTAGTATTAAAAACATTAAATAAAATTAGATTTAAGGCATCACACTCAATACAATAACCACGTCATCTTTACTCATTTGATTCACATATTTCCTCCAAAAACATTTAATAGAGCACAGTAAGCAAAGGAACATACACACCTCTATGATAGCATTCCCTTCAACAAAATGAATTGTTTCCTATTTAGTGCTGAACTGCAACTAATTGCAGAGCAGCCTTGACTACAGAACACTTGCAATACTCTAGAAGCCCTTGAATTCAGTCGTGGCACAACTACAACACATACTTCAGAGAAAATGTGGTATAATTCACTCAGCTTAATGGTAAAAGTAATCACATTATGGAAATGCTTGGTCATTGTAGTGTAGGTAGTGTGGGGTCAGCACTGCTTCATCTTCAGCACCTCCTGATTCCTTGTAGGCATTTTCAAAACGCATTTTATACAAGGTGGAACTTTTTTCCTTTTTATTTATATTCAAGCATAAAATAATAGCTATAACATTTTGTAGCTGTTATTCTGAATAAAAATATAAAAGTCAGTTCCTCAAACCTAACTCAAAGCTATGAGCTTTACTGGTAGAGGCCCCATCCCTGGAGACATTCAAGGTCAGGCTTGCTGGGGCTCTGAGCAGTCTGATCTGGTGAGTGATGCTTCTGCTTGTTGCAGAGGGGGTTGGACTAGATGACCTTTGGAGGTCCGTTCCAACCCTACGATTCTATGATTTGATGTGCATGCATAAACAAACACACCCATTTGCAAACCAGCATGCACCAGCCAACTCAGTGGCCACAGTACTGTGATTCCCATGACCCAACGTTGTGTCACCTGAGCTTGCTGACCTAACCACAGAGTCTTCAAAAATATTTGAGCATGTTTTGCACTGACAGCACATTACCAAAACATTTGTGAAGCAGTTTTAAGGGTTGGCATTTGTCAAGGGTTAAAAACCCCAAGCAATAAAATTTACCAATTAATTTACCTAAGGTGCTAATGGAAAGAAAAATAATACAGGGAGAGTTTGAAACCAATCATGAATTACAGGTGAAAAACAAAACATTCTCTATTTGTGGAAAAAAGCAACAAGACATTTAATACACCCCACATAAACACAAACACACAAAGACACATGGAGACGCATCACAATGTTCTACATAACTGAGCCAAAACCCCAGTGTCCAAACCCTAAAGAGAGATTTCAACCATTCCTGCTTCTGTGGGACAGTGGTGTCCACTGAAGTCACGCAAACATTCCTCAGCTTCACACCCACTCTTCCAAAACATCACAAACTTATGCCTAACAAACATAGAATCACAGAACACTGTTTGGAAGGGACATCAAAAGATCATCTAGTCCAATCCCCCTGCCACAGTAGCATCACCTAGACCAACTCACACAGGAACATGTCCAGGTGGGTTTTAAACATCTCCAGAGAAGGAGACTCCACAACCCCCC
>JAOXOE010000506.1:15712560-15741057 GCA_028565055.1 Phoeniculus purpureus | reverse complement strand
TCAAGTCCAACCCATTACCACAGAGCTCAAGGCTAGACCATGGCACCAAGTGCCATGTCCAATCCTGCCTTGAACAGTTTCGACACTGCTAAGAGGAAAACAGCAGCTTCCTCCGGTCCTGCTACCAAAGTTGATTGCTGGCATTGCTACCAAATAACGTAGGTCGGGCACAGCATAACCCACAACACCGTTTGAAAGCTACATTTGTATTGCAAGCCTTCCGTAGTCTTCTGGCCCCAATACTTATTTCTGATAAAATCAAAACAAACATCAGAAGCCTATCTGGATTTTTCACCTTCCCGTATTACACACCACGTCAAATCTAACTTCTACACGATGTAAGACAAGACTGTACTTCCAGTAATAGCTCTGACAGGTTTGGATGAAGCTCCATTACCCAGGAGACAGGATTATATTTACCAAGAAGACCCAACAAAGCAAAAACAACACATGAATAAACAATCTATAATCTAATTTTGACCCCAGCTAACCAACAGTCTTCAAAAGTTGAGGAAAAAAAAAACCTCATCAGCCTAATAGTCCTTGGATCTAGTCCCATTCTAGGTGAGGGCTTAGAAATACAGTAGATCAAAAGCAGTGAGATATGGCAAATTTAGGAAAAAATATATTAATAAGTTTAATAGGTATTAATGTATTGTATTTTCTAGACAAGAGCTTTCTTCTACAAATAGAGGTATGAGAATTCTAATTCTCTTCAACCACGGTGCTGTAGTCACAGTGAAAACTTGTCCAATAACAGCGTGAAAAGGATTTTCATGCAAGTGTGCTTTTATAATTAAAAAAAATAAAGTGGAAAAACCCCTATTCTTGCTCCTAATGAATACTTACTCTTGCTCGTAATGAACACTTACTTATAGCGAGCTCCACAACAAACCCTTTGTGAAAGAAAACTCATACTGTATTTGATAGTTGCAACGCAATAAACTTTTATCTAGACCAAATTCGCATTAAAAAACCTTTTAAGTGTCACTAAAAAGGCATAAGAGAGCTGCATCTAGTGTTTTCTTATTGAGGCAGTACCATCTTTTCTAAAAACCTGGAGAACAATAAACGTGTTTGAAACACAGGCTATTACACCTTGAACTTAGTTTTACCAACACTGAAAGCTGTGCTCCTAACCCTCTGTGCACCTTGTTACCATGGCAACGCTGATGAGACAGACAGTTCTCAGATAAAATAGATATCATGATGAATAAATGTGTCACAGCATCCAATAATTATTGCTCAAACAAAGCAGTACAGAGGAAGCGCTGAAATTCCTTCATCAATTGGCCACCCACAGTTCTCTCTCCTTTGTGGAAGAGTCCCCTTGAAAATGCACAATATTGGGATGGAATCCCACAGCTCATTAAAGGCTTCTCACTTCAGGGTATCAATCACAGACACCACAGCATGTTTTTTTCCCAGTCCACCTCAGAATAGGCTCAGCTGTACAGACAGACGTATTGCTTATCTGTGGCTACAAGTACAGAGGCAGGAGAGAGGGGCAAGGCAGCTGCAGCTGTAGGAACTGTGCATGGCCACAAAGCCACACACCTCCCACATGGGGCTATGCTGTGGACACTATGAGAAATTATGTCCTGCTACCTCCCTGGCTCATCCCACCTTGGGAATTATAGATTCATTCAGGTTGGAAAAGACCCTTGAGATCATCAAGGCCAACCAATAGCCCCCCTCTATCAAGTTTACCACTAAACTAGATCTCTAAAAACCACATCTAAACAATCTTTAAACACATCCATCCCCCTTCCTGGGCAGCCTGTTCCAATCCCTGACTACTCTTTCAGCAAAAAAAATTTCCTCATGGCAATGAGCCAGCACAGCTTTGAAAGGTCTGTCAAAAGCCACAACAGTCCCATCTCTTTGGTTCACTACTCAATTAATTTGAGTCGGAGTCAGCAGTGTGATGGTAAATTATTATTTCTCTACCAACGCTCCTTTTTAGCGCCTTCTAACAGAGGCAGCCCATGCAGAGAAGGCCCAGCCAGCAGTTTCTGCAAAGCAGCCTGATACTGGCACGCTCTGATAAATCAGCCATCACTAAAGACCATGAGCAGCTGAAAAGGAAGGAAAACGTGCAGATGTGGTACTATGGAACAGGGTTTAGTGGGCATGGTGGGGTTGGGTTGATGGTTGGATTCGCTGATCTTGGAGGTCTTCCAACCTTAATGATTCTGTGATTCTACCATAAGGAGTAGAACAGAAAGAAAAACAGGCATCTTGGAGCTTCTTAGGGAAGAGTATTCACTCCCTAGTCCAATTTATAGTCCATGGGGAAGGAAAAACAAAGGCAGGTCCCAAACTACATGCAGCTTTGAAGACATCTGTATTTCTGCTCCCTGGTCTTCTGATTGCCTTTATCAAGAAGTGCTTCATGCTGCAGGCATATGAAAAATTACAGCTACCTTCATTCCACATGCTGCATGCAAGGCAGGAACATGACTTAGACAGTTCCTGCATCTTCCACTGTGACTTCTCATACCTTAAACAAGCTCCTAAGTAGCCACTCCTTTTTACAGCAAATCCAGGAGGAGGCAGAGCGGATGTGGAGCTGAATTCTTCCACAAGAACTCCCACACCAGAGGTTTCTGAAATACCCAATTTTCTTTCTACTTAGAACACAACCATATAATTTGAATTCTCGAGCTATTCACTACAGCATGGCTCAGAAAGAAGTGCAATGTAATTACAAAGAAACCCTGTGTGTAATCATTAAATGTGAGAGCCTACCTTCCCTGATAGCAGTAAACGGGGTTCCTTCTTCTTCTTGTAATCTAATCACCTTCAGTGCCACCAACTTCCCATTTACCCTGAAAGGAAAAGAAGGGAGGGGAAATAAAAACCAAAATTAAAGCAGAAACAAAGATTCTCATTATAGAACTTGTTTCCCATTATGTGCTGGCTGAATTTCTTACTGCCAATGCCAGTGATTCATTTATCCCGCTGTAAGAAACAATTCGGAGCTTCCGTCATGCCCATTGCATATTTTCACTCAGATGCAATCCAAAAGTTTTCTCTTTCCTTTCACACAGCACCAGGCTGAAACTTTGATAAGTATCACGCTGTAAAATATGATTTTAAAGTATCTGCCCTTTATTTGACCAACTTGTTCAAACCAGAAAGCCTGTGATTTTCATCAATCACCCTCCTTGCAATGTACCCATGTTTATACCCATTCCTCCTTCCCACTGCATCACACCCATAATTATATCCCTCAAAAGGCTATGAAAGATGGGAAACATCATCCAGGTCACTCTGGCCAGCCCGCTGGGTCAGGATCATTACTAATGGACATTCTTAACTACAAAGTCCAGGCTAGTTTTAGATTATAATGACTCTCATTTATAAGATTAAATATATTTTGTGCTCCAAGGGACGAAACTTCACAGTGGCTCACTCCAGTTTAAAATCTCTTTTGCTGGTTTCACTTCTGCACTCAAAATTTCACCACACACGAAGACTATTTAACCAAAAAAAAAAAATCTAAATTGTTCAGTTTATCTAAATTAAATCTTATAAAAACTGAATTAAAGATAAAAACTAATATAAGTTATCCCCCTTAAGAACAAACTCAGCCTCTGAAACTTTAACAGATGTCCCAGATCTGAAAAGCAATGGTGAGGACAGATTCCTAAAACGGCATAATGGAGTTGCCTTCCAAATAACTACATCATTATTATTATTTTTATTATTATTATCATCATCGTTCCTGTTGGAATAATAATTAGTTACAATTATTGTTCTTTGTTGTCATCACCACTCCTTTCTGTAAAAGCAAAATTGTTCTTTACAGTCACAAAGCCCAAGGTAAAACTGGAACTTCCACATCCCTGTAGTCAGGGAAGGATTTCCCTGCTGTACTGCACCTATTTTTATAAACAGAATGATATGAAAACCTCCCAAGCTGAAATCATCATCTCCCTCAGACTTTGAATTTTTGCCATTTGGTGACAGGATGCCCACTGTTTTAATTCTTCTGACTATTTTTCTTTTACAACTGCCAGAATCAAATTATCCCTAAACCCAGCATTACAGAATGACTCTGAGCAACTTGAGAAACCCTGGTTATCAAAGGATGGTTCACTCATCACCTTCCAACTATTTGCAATACTTCAGACTGGCACCAGTTTGAGTTTCAGGCTGTTGAAAGATAATTATCAGCTTAATCCTACTGGATTATCTGGATTTCTCCGTATGTTTGCTTACATTTAATTTCTGCTTAGATTTGAACAGGACTTCTGTCAACAGGAAGAGATAAGCCTTGTGCCAAGTGGCTTTATGAGTAAGACAGGAGAATAAACCATAGTAAAAGCAGAAATAGCAGGATTGATGATAGACACACTTTTCATACACACGTGTAGTTTAGTTTCCAATTCCTTTATCAATACACTAGCCTCCCTTCCACAGAATCATCCTGGTTGGAAAAGATCCTTGAGACCACCAAGCCAAACCAATTACACGCATATAAATAAGTTAGACACCTGGGTAAGTGGACCATTTTACAGCGTATGAAATAACTGCACAGGAGGAATTTAAGTAGGAAAATCAAGATCATTTTGCAGACCAAGGTAGGGACAGATAACGTTTAGAGAAGGCAATGCAGAGAACTGTAAAATAGCAGGTCAAAGAGGCACTAAGGAAACAGGGACACGGAGGCTTTTGCCAGGAGATGGGCAAAGAGCATGCAGCATTGTGTAGATTATGTTCTTTCTAATCCAAAATACCACATATTCCATTGATCCATTAAGAGTAATAAATAACATAAACAACAATAGGATGGGATTAATTTCAAAGAATTCAGTAGGTGGGCTGTACTATGTAGTCATCACTATTTGCAGATATCATGGCTACCCCTAATACTATGAAAATGATCCAACTACTCTCAAGCAGTGTTCCTCTGAAATGTCATTTTCCTCTTTAGTATTACATTTGTCTCCTATAACTTCCATATGGAAGTTATAACAAGTGAACTTCCCAAAACTTTCTGTAACACCAGAATAAAACAGCCCCTTGCTATCCAGTCATCAAAACTTTTTCTCAGTAAATTTTCTACCAACAGGAACATATAAAAATAGAGATGTAAGAAATGATGGCATCATCAACTAGGAGAGATAGGGGTGTGTATATAGACATCCTTTAACTATTCTCCCAGTGATGCAATCTTAGGATGCAGTTAGATGATGCTGCAGAGATGAGCAAAGGGGATAACTTAGGGTATAGCCTTGTTCCTGCTCAATCCCTGCCACACAATCCTGCTGCTGTCTTGCACTTGTTCTCACTCCTTTTAGAACCTTAAAGGAGCTGAAACAGAAGACTGTCCTCTCCAAAACAACTATTTCATCTTTTTAAAAATTATGTAGCCAGTTTTCGCCTTTCAGAAGCAAAAACCACTAGAAGATGTATCAGAAGAACTGAGACCACCTCTTGAGAAGTAACGAACCATGGGATCAAGCCAGCTGTGTCATGAAATCATTCACAGAATCTCTAACGATGTGCCAAAATAATGTGATCATTTCCTTAGAAACAGCACTGAAAAACAGAGACCTGACCTCTGCAACCTACCCAAACTTGTCTTTGCAGCCTTTGGTAGTGATCAGATAAGGTTAGCAGAATTCTTTCCAGATATTATTTTACATTTGCCTTCCACAACTTTCAAGACATGCTCAATATTTTCACAAGCAACTAAAGAAATTGACAGGCAGAAAGCTTTTTAGGCAGTGAAAAGGAAGTGCTGCTGCCCAGGAATCAATACATGATCTTTCTTACTCACGCCCAAACAATTTCATACCTTCTCAAAAAATTACACTGAACTAGGTCAAGAATTTCACTCATGTCCATCCTCTCAACTGCTCCGTTAGTTTCTATCAAGAATTATTGACTATATAATTCCTATTTATATTGACTACAAAACCCCTATTTTTCCTGTCTTCTTAAACTAACTTACTCTTCTCTGGTGACGTTTAAAAGCCAACTGGATATGTGCGACTTGATCTAGGTGATCCTGCTGTGGTGGGGGGACTGGACTTGATGATCTTCCAATCCCTAATGTCCTGTGACTTTGTGATGCTGTTTCTTTCTCTATCTCACACAAAAATCTTCAGAGAACAGCCAGAAATCCTGAAGCCTCTCTAATTATCACACAAAGCTTCTCTAGGCAAATTACCAGCAGCGGCAGTTTTCCAATTTATGGAAAATCAGCAGTGTAATGTTACATAATTGCTGCTAATAGATTTTTGGGAAAGAAAACTTAGTCAAAATTGCTTCATATGGAACACAGGAAATGTCTGTATATTAGAAAATATACAGATGAGTCACAAAACCCGCTCACGTGTGATTCTGCCTATTCTAAGCCATCACAGATCAGCATCACCAAAATAAATATGTTTATAACAATGACTACTAATGAGGAAGTAGAAACGATTAGAAATTATTTAATGCTTTCATACATCATTAAGACCCTACAATACTGATGAACATAAAGTAACTGATGACTTAATTGGCTTCACTGGAGATAATGCTGATGGGGCCACATAGAGAATAAGAGTACAATAACTCTATCTTTTCAAGTTCTTCGGTTATATTTAGATGCACTAAATGTTCTAAATATTACACGTTCTAAAGAGTCAATTAACATAGAACTGCCTCTCTGATTTCAATCTATTTATTAAATACACAGTTTTACCACTGGCTGGAGTTGAGGTTGAGTTCATAGCCCAAGCCTGGAACATTTATGGGAAAAAAAATCAGTAGATAGGATTGGGACAATGCTCCTATTTGTCAGACACATTCCAAGAAACTGATTCTTAAGAAAAACTTAACTCAGTTGTAAAACTTCCACTTGCACAAAAAGCTCACAGTTTAGTGTTCAAAGCCTGAGAATATCTAATGAGATCCATAACTATACCAATGTCAGACTTCAGAAATACTGAGCAGACTACATGGTCTAATGACATCAGGCTCTGTCCCAATCTCCTTGTGAAGAAATATGTCGAGAGGCAAACCCACTGTAGGTTTAATCCCCTCTAATTATTCCGCCAACTAGCAACTGATTCCACTCTGCTTTCAGTCATTATCAGAAAAGACAGTTCAGTGTAAACAAAGCTTATACCCTATTTCTCTAACTGAAAAGAAGTTCTGTTTGTGGTTTACAAAACCCACTGACAGTCCCATTAAAGCCCTGTGGCGCAAATACTCAACGGTCTAACATGGCCCCACAATTTCTGGTTTTGACTCCCACCACATTTTAGTCTCCATCCTAAACAAAAGAAACCTTGGTTGAGAAAAAGCCAGTGATTATAGTTACTGAACTATAGCACTGAAAAACAGAAGATCAGAAAATTCCAAAGGAGATAAAGGATTTAAATCATTAATTAGTTTCGTCACTGGAACTCAAGGAGTTCATCACAGGAGTCGAGGTGGTCTCATATAATGTGGCAGCCCTTGCTTGAACAGGAGCACGTAAGCAGCATCTCAGACCTGCAGGTCTCTGGTCCCCACCTCCTAGTCCACATCATTCATAGAATCGTATAATCATCAAGGTTGGAAAAGATCTTAATGAAGCCCAACTGTCCACCCTACAACCCCTAACCAGTAAATCATGCCCTGAAACACCACATCTGCCCATTTTTTGAACCCCTCCAGGGATGGTGCCTCCACCACCTCCCTGGGCAGCCTGTTCTAATGCCTCACCACTTTGTTCAGTTCAAACTAACCAGCCAAGCACAGGGCCTGCACTTGATGTAAGCTTGCTGTAAATGCATCACCTGGGACTGAAAGCAGGGAGTGAGGTGCAGTATGCATTCTCCTACATGCATCTCACATTTCTTTCAGCTCCATTGACATTCATATAAAGAACATAATGGTTGTCAGCTAAAAAGAATTTAAAGGTAAGCACAGTGGTATCATCTAGAGGTATATTGGCCTCTTACAACTGTGCACATCAACAGCCACAGGGGATCTTCTGAGAGATGCCATTCCATGGCTAACTGGAAAATACATTAGCTCATAATAGCATTTAGTTGGCAAACTACTTCGCTGTCTGCTCTATGTAGATGTGTCAGTGCCAAAACATTACTATCAAGTAACTCGTAGCACTTGTTTCCAATGTTTCTGATGTGTTCTAGCCTAGTTTTCCTACCACATTTGCCTGTGCCTTCCTGGGAAAGGAATAGAACAGACTTTCTTTCTTCAGTTTTGACCCTTGCCATGAGAGATACTAATGCTAAGTTACCTCTGCAAACCGCTTTGCGGGTTGAAGCACATCATGTGTAGTGTAATGTTTTCTTTACATGTACAACTCTGGAGGAAATATCTCCCAGTATTTCTTTTAAACAATGAGAAATTAACTCCATGTTGAAGATCCATCTTCTAGTCAGAATATTAGTAACTTATTTTTGTCACTACTTGAATTTTTTTCTACCATTTGCTATTCTAGTTCAAGCTATGTTTATCACTAGTTTTGCATCTAGTTCAACTTGAAGTTACTGTTTTCCATTTAAAGAGTTACTGCGCAGGAGATTTTTATTGAAGTGTCTGCATACACACTTTATAGACCCATGTTGTGACTTTAAAATGTCTACTGAAAAAGCAGTCTACAATAATCAGTTAAATGCATAACTTAATAAAATATATTTTATTAATATATATGTAACAATAGTGTCTCATATTATGTATTCATAATATGAATTATCAATAATATATTCATAATCCAAGACTATACTTTCCTTATCCAGCCATCTGGTATCCACAGATGAAAAGTTTCTTTTATACACAAACTTAGATTTCACACAATTTGCCAGAAACTGAAATGAAGGTTCAGAAGGTTTTGGTCACTAAGGCAACATGAATGAGATCAGTTTTGAAATACTCAGTCCATGGCCACCATACCCAGCTCCAGCGACACATGCATCCCCTCCAAACCTCCAAAGACCAAACAAGACCAACTGCCAACAAGAAATAGGAAGCTCCAAACTAGTCCCATTAGTTGTTTATTCAGCTTGGAATTCCAAGCTGCTTATCACAAGTTGCCCTAGTAACTCCCCAATCCCTCTGGCTAAGACCCACCAATTCCAAACCACAACATCAGGATCTATTAGGACAAGCATTATATCAAGGATAAAGTGAAACGATGTCATTTTAAACTAGGCAAAAGCGCATTTGAGTTCTTTGTTGAAAATTCTAAAGGTACACTAAAAGTCATGTGGACTTTCAGTGCAATAATCAGATCAAGACCACAGCAGCGCAGAAGCAGTTGAGATTCCTCTGGCTTGCCTCTCAAAACACAGACGCATGCTGTGCAAGCAGCAGTCATCCCTTTAACCGAGGTCATCTTTTTTAATTCTTTGCCTTGAAGAGTAATTAAGCACAGTGGGAGGAAGAGCATTAAAATCATGCCAACTCCTCATATAGCCAAGACCACAGGTTTTTCCCTTAAGTGCAGTCTGTAGAGCTCCCAGGGTGGGGATGGAAGGTCTCCACGCTGCTTTCCAAAGGTCTCCCTTCTGCTGCCACCATCTTCTCCAGGCTCTCGCAATGCACATCAACATTCATGAGGCACAGACCAAGCCAGATCCTGTTGCTGTGCATTCAAGTAAATTTATAATCAAGCTCAAGAGGGAAGAAGGTCAATGGCAGCAGGAAGATTTACATGTCAATAGGCAGACAGCACTTCGACTCAAGTGCACGATGAAATGATACAGGAATTCAAAAGGCACCTAAACTGGAGAGGGACTTTCTACAAGAGGTTCTAGCGAAAGGACAAGGGAGATGGGTTCAAGCTAAAAGAGGGGAGATTTAGGTTAGATCTTAGGAAGAAATTGCTCCCTGTGAGGGTGCTGAGGCACTGGAACAGGCTGCCCAGGGAGGTTGTGGCTGCTCTGTCCCTGGAAGTGTTCAAGGTCAGGTTGCATGAGGCTCTGGGCAACCTGGTCTGCTGAGAGGTATCTCTACCCAGGGCAGGGGGTTAAGACTAAATGACCTCTGAGGTGTCTTTAAGTCATTCTATGATTCTATCATCACTTGAAATGTTTAAGGAGTTACCCAAACACAGAGTCAGTGAAATTGACATAATTTGTTTAAGTCTCATCAGTAAATTACTAGGACTATAACTCCAAAATTTTACAGGAAAAAAAAAAGGAAAAAGCAGATCTCTCTTGAAAGTGATCTGCACTCCATAAATCAAGCAGCCTCTTGGCATTTTATACAACAAAAGGGGCCTGTAAGAATCTAACCCGCATGAAAGCATAAAATGAAGATGCCAAGATGAGTTTCCTTATGTACTCCTGATGTCACACACATGGAATCAAATAGATTTGCCTATCAATGTAACTATCAGACAGAAACAAATGGCTACTTGGCTACTTCAATAAAGAAAGCCCAGCATAAGAGAATACAGCTTCATTTTCCTCGGGAACATGGTCCTGTTCACTCTGCTGCCTACTTACTCAAGGGAATAATCTTTCCTGATTACAAAAAGATAAATCATCATCCATGAAATCAGCCCACACCATTCCACTATACTGGAATCCTACCACAAATACTTCAACAGACAGAAAATAACAGGTTTGATAGCAAGGCAAAGGCTTGGGACCACTGATCCTGCTCCAAATTGTAAAAAAGCCAGGTTTGCCCTGAAAGCAAGCTGCTGCAATGCATCGCGTTAAATTTGAATAAAAGAATGGCTGATTTTTTGTCTTTGGAGGTGGATAGGTATCTTTTAGTCTTTCCAAATAATAAGCTAAGACCACAACTACTAGTCCATCATAAGGATCAGAAGAATAATCAGAAAATAACTGTATTAGAATGATGTTAGAAATAATTTTAAAAGCTAAAATATAGCTCAGGAAATGCATTAAAAAACACCAACTCCCAAGGCTTCCCACATGCAGCTAACAATCAATATTAAGGAAAATAATTCAGAGTAGAAAGCATTACTCAAAACAACTCAATCTGATCTCAAATTCTCCATCTACAACTACACTTAAGGACACATCTCAGAATCGTTTCGACAAAATGAGAAAGCCAAGCACTCGAGTTGGTAGAGAATCAATAACCCTCAAACATTTTTACTCAAAATGCTCTTGCTGTGCAAGTGTTACCAGCTTTCCCAAGCACGCATCACATATGCATTCTGCAATGTGCCATGACAGCTTAATCCTTCCAGCAACGAAACTGGGCACGTGCCAAAACACACAGGCACTAGGGATATAAAGCCTTCCACCAGTAACGTTGAAGTGGCTCATAAAAAGAATTTATGTGTATATATTAAATTATTTTGAGGGGGAGTACTGGCAATGATTGTAAGTAAACTCTTGCAAAGAAACCAAACTTAGAGTAGACCAAAATTCCATTCATTCCCTTCATGTTGTTTCAGTCAAGCTTTTTAATAATGACAAACAAAAGACTAACAACTTGCTGCATATATTCAGTGTTGCTCTGGCATCATCAGAAAAATCTACTTGACAGCATATTGTGCTTTTACCTCTAAAAATTCATTTGGCATGGATATTGAGAAAGTGGCGTGACTTTAAAATACAAACAGAACATCTATTAACACTATGGGATCCTGTGTTCCAATGTGAAGGTAAAGTTCCACCTCTGCAATATCCCCTCAGCCTCTCACTAGAGCAAACGGCAGCCAGCAGCACTTTGCATTCGTTCATAAGGAGATATGTACACGTACAGCAATATTTGATATTCTATATTAAATAATATTCTGATCATTTATTTAATTAATATTTTCTGCTTATCTTCATGTACACACTAAATAACAGGAAAAAAATCAGTACTTACTTGCTTTTTCCTTTGTATACTGTAGCGTAGGACCCTTCTCCTAGTTTTTCCAGTTTCTCATAGGAGTCTGCTTTTCCAAACTTGGGGCTTGTGGGCTGAACAAAAGAAAACACAAGATGACCTTTCAGCATGTATTAGCTGCTTTGATTCAACCTTTGGAGACCAAACAGCATTACCAGAATGCATAGACCTGCATGTTTTCACAATAATAAAAAAAATAACAGCAGAGCTAATCAAACACTGTAATAGGCTACTCAAATAATGCATCATCCAACATCCCAGATGGCGGTTTCTGATATCAACCATCCACTTACATCACTGGAACTATCAAAAGGATTTTGTTCTTCAAAGAGATGCTTGCTTTGCTTTTTCACATATACCATTTCATACAAGGACATAGATCATTATCAACTAAGCCATCTTATATTCGTTAAGAGATCTAAGCAACAGTCTTAATCTACCCTACAAAAATCATATTAAAAGAGCTGAGTTTCATTGTTTTGTTTTTTAGACTAAAGTCCATGTAAAAACACTGCCCTGAGTAGGTAGTGTCCTGGTATCGTGTATCTTGCAACCCAAACCATTCTATGACACTATGATGCTACTATCCAGTTCCTAAATGTTAGAAGACTGAAAATTTGCCATATGGGAACTCTTAGAAATTTTTCTCTTCCATTATTTTTCAGTACAGGTAAGGTAGTAATATTCTTGGTTTTCAATACGAGATTAAAAACACTTTCTGTCCGGTTAGAAACAAATATCTTACTGTGTTTTTAATCCCAGCTTTATAACAGATGCCACTGATAGAGGTGACTAGATTATTTATTCTCATTTAAGTATCCAATTATGGACTAATGCAACACTAAAGAAAAAAAAAATGTGTTTAGATGTTTAAAGTGTCTCCCATATAGTGAAGAGGTTAGGGTTAGGGTTTCCAAAGTATTTATCAAACTGCAGGCTGTAGCGAACATAGAGCGAGCAGCTTTGTTTGGAGTGGAAATGCTGCTCTAGTTAGCAGTCAGTAGTTCACTGTTGGTTTCCTCATAGCGAGGAAAAAAAAAAAGGACAGGGTTTACACATGTGTTCTACATCCATTCTTATTTTCACACTGAGATTTACTTTTATTTGATACTGCTGGAAACCATAAGATAAAGGTCACAACAACTTGTAATGCCTTAAGATCCTGATAGGAAACAGGATGCCCTTAATCCATTACTACACTGCAAATCATCAACAGTAATAGTCCTACAACCTCCAGCTCATTTCTGTGCAGTCCAGCTGCCAGAAGCACAGATTTAGGGTCATGCCTTTTGACTCATTCTTCTGAATGCGGCTGCATCCTCAGCAAGCATGGGCAAAACACTGCGAACTTCATGGGCAGGATGGGGAAGAGAGCTCATTCATGCTCACAGAATGCGAGGGGTTGGAAAGGACCTCAAGTGATCAGCTAGTCCAATGCCCCTGCCAGAGCAGGGTCACCTACAATAGGTCACCATTTCCTCTTGTCCTATTGCTTGTTACTTTGGAGGAAAGATTGTCACCCACATCTCACTACGACCTTCTCTCATGTATTTGCAGACAGCAATATCATCTCAGCTCAGCCTCCTTTTCTCCTGAAAGGCTAAACAACTCCAGTTCCCTCTTTTTGGACTCCAGCACCTCAATATCTTTCTTGTAGTTGTTCTTTCTGGCCTTCTTGGCTACCTGGGCACACTGCTGGCTCAGAATGAGCCGGCTGTCCATCCAAACACATCACATCGTAAAACTTTGGGGATTGGAAGTGACCTCAAAAGATCACCTAGTCCAATCCCCTTGCCACAGCAGGATCACCTAGATCAAGTCGCACAGGAACATATCCAGATGGGTTTTACATGTCTCCAGGGATGTCTGAAAACTGGTTATTTACTGAAAGTCTGGGTTTTTGGTTTCACTAATTAAAGTCTTCAAGTTTTTCTTATGAAAAATTTTGAATATAAGTCAAAGGGAGTTCTTCTACGGGTACACAGACTGCACTGTGAACATCAGTGGGACTTTTCATCGTGTCAGAGCTT
The DNA here is from genome assembly GCA_028565055.1 of Phoeniculus purpureus. Classification (NCBI taxonomy): domain Eukaryota; kingdom Metazoa; phylum Chordata; class Aves; order Bucerotiformes; family Phoeniculidae; genus Phoeniculus; species Phoeniculus purpureus. Next base: position 15,727,195 of record JAOXOE010000506.1, on the reverse strand, counting down.
TGTACTTGCTACCAAAAAAAAAAGGGAGAAAATAAAACAACCATTTAATAGGAAAACGTTGGCAGTAAACAATGAGTCAGTACGAGATTATACCTGTACGAATCACTGTAAAGTCGTTTTCCATGCTAGGGAAAAATGAGAGAACTCGAATGGGAAAGACAGACAGAAGCGAGTGAAGATCATCATGCCTCTGATGACTTGAACACAGTCCCAAGTGACTGCGAAAGCCAGCACAGGTTGGGGTGGATCATGTTATCCCCAACATGACACTGGCAGCTAGAGCACAGAACAGCGCACGTCTTTCTTTTCAGGAAATTCACTGGGAGTTTTACTTGTTAAAATGTTGTTAAACCTTCACTTTCCTTGAAAAGACTTTCCATTAAGGTAGCATTTTCCCCAGTACAAGATTAGTCCAAGAGCTCCACTGAGCATGGGGAGGGAACATCTTCAGCAGTGCATTTACAGGAACAAAGATAATTTTTTATCCTCTCCAGTTAAGGAAATACAATTCATAGTAACGAGGATAGAAAGAGTACACCAGAACGTTGAACACAGAAATAGAAAAAGCTGGTATCTCAAACTGCCATGAGTGCCCTAAAAATAGCTGAGAGAAAGTTAAATGAGACGAAACTGTCTTTTCTGACCAAGTTAGACATCAGGAAAAAGTTCTTGAATCTGAGGGTGGTGGATCCCTCGAACAGGCTCCCTAGAGAGGTGGTGGAAGCCCCATCCCTGGAGACATTCAAGGTCAGGCTTGATGGAGCTCTGGGCAACCTGTTCTAGTTAGAAATGTCTCTGCTTGTTGTAGAGGTCGTTGGACTAGATTACCCTTGGAGGTCCCTTCAAACCCAACACATTCTATGATTTCATGTATATAGACTGTAGGTTTAATCCAAGATCTTGAACTGTGAGTCTTTGCACCACGTTGCTACTCCTCTCCTCAGGAATTTTCGGAGTCTATGTAGTAAAGAAAGCTTTAATGGAAAATTGCACTGCAAATCACCTGACTGATGTTATACAAGTTGTGTGGGTTCTGTTCTCATGCATTTTTCATAACTGGGAAACAGCTTGTGAATGTCACACTTAACCGTCACACTCCCAAGCCTGAATTAAATAGAACTTTTTTTTTTAAAACTGCAGAATATTAAACTGCACTATAAAAATATCCTGAAGGGAAAAATACTGTGCTCACAGTGTCACTGTAAATTATGGAAAAGCTAAAGGTCTGTTTTCTAATATCCATCAAAAGAAATAGATTCGTTACTACTGTTACTAATAAAACTTGAAAGTAAAAGGTAGGCCAAGAGGCATAACTGAGATTAAATCACAAGAACAGAAGTGGGGATATTTATGACTTTTAACCATTTCATATTTTTTTGAGATGAAGGTAAAGCCTCTTTCAGCAAATCAAGAGTATGTTTCACACTATTTTCAGGTTGTGTCTAACCCACATCAATAGGTCATTTCTATCATACTTTTTCTTTTCTAAACTTTGCAAGCTGGAGAGTTTTGAGGGCAATGGTCAAGAGAAGTAAAGATGTTCAAGAAACCAAGCTGAGCCTTAATCTCAGCTCTCCCAAGATCTGATCTTAATTTTTCACTTGCATCTTTCCAACGTTCTAACACATAGTCATAAATCAAGAGTAACTTGAGAAGGACTGACCATAAGACTCTCTGGGAAAGAGCTGGACACCATTTTCAAAGCTATTTACTTGTTCTCCAGGGTGTTAAAGCACAGGAGCTGGACCAGCTGCCATATTTTATCTACCTTATTGTCTACAGTGTTCCCCAGGTTAAAGGTTATTAAAGCTGCCCTTGTGTCAGAAGGCAGAAATGATCACACCTCTGTAAAAAGTACGCAGTTACCCCAGTAACTAACAGGTTCCTAAAACTGGAGAAGGTCGCTCACAACCCGAAGAGGAAACCAGGTGTGAATGGGACACCAAGTGCTGATGCAGACAGAAATTATGCCTAATTTTCAGACTTTACTACTTGCTTTAAAGTCAGATTTTTCTTCAACTGAGGTAGAGCATGTTAACAGGACCTGTTCCTGTTTCTTGCTTACACCTTTTTGGAGGAATTTTGCATACAACAGGGCTCAAAATTAATAGAATTTACACAAATGCATGAGGTGGGACTTGAAATCTGCAGTATTCCTACACCACCTTTTGCTGTGAAGTTTTGCACTTCCCTCTCCACTGACATGAACATTGACTATTCCACAAGATATTCCCTGCCAGGTGCTCTTTGAGTCATCCCACTGTGAGTGAGAGTCAAATGACATATAGAAGGTAAAACTGAGTTCACTAAACAGAGCCATAAAAATCAGAGAGAATTACAGGAAGCTGAGAAATGGGAATTGTATTTCAGGAAATTCCTATTTATCTACTTTAACATATGAGACATCCCTAGTAAGTCTGTGTGAGTCAGCATAGGAGAGGATTCCACATCTTGAGTCCTGTGTTCAGTGTTGGTCCCCACTATACAAAAAAAGATGTGGACAGGATAGAGATGGTCCAAACAAGGGCCATGAGGATGACCAGAGGACTAGATGACCTGCCATATGAAGAAAGACTGAGAGAAATGGGATGTTCAGCCTTTAGAAGAGAAGGCTTAGGGGAGGAACTTGCCACCATGTATCAGGACATGAAGGGCGGCTACCAAGATGGAGACTGCCTTTTCACAAGGAGTCCCATAGAAAAGAGGTGATGGACACAAGTTGCTCCTGGGGCAATTCCAATTGGACTTCAGAGAAAAATTCTTCACCATGAGAGCAATTAGACACTAGAATGGTCTTCCCTAAAGAAGGGTGGATTCTGCTACTTCAGACAGTTTTAAGGCTCAGCTTGACAGAGTATCGGGTCATCTAATTTTTACTGTATTTATTTAGCTTAAAGGTTTGACTAGATGATCCTTGAGGTCCCTTCCAACCTGGGATACTGTGATTACCAGAAGTATGTTAGTATGTTTAGGTAAGGCTCTCACAAGGAGCACACTAGTAGAGGAAGCATTAACATCATTTACATAAATAATTTTTATACCAATAAAACAGATAATAAAAAATGAAGCCTGCTTTAAAATTCTGGATGCAACACAAGTACAACACTTCCATTTTAATAAAGAAATTTGTAATAATTTCTAAGACAAACAAGATAGAAGCAATGAGAAGCGAGTTACCACCACACAAAAACTTCAGGAAAGACTTTCCAAAAAAGTCTTAAAAAAAAAGATCAGGCATCACGCACAAGCAAATATGGTGCAAATCACTCCATTCAGCCTTAACGAGTGTAGAAGTTTTACGGTAAAAACTCCTCCTTACGGTCTCCATCTGGAGCACGCCAGAGACACTTTTGGCAGCAGCTATGTAATGCCAGGAGATGATGAAAAAGCAGATTTCTTTCTGCTACAGATGGTTGTGTTTTGAAATGTAACCTTTTCTAAAAAGGACAGTCCCCTAGAGGTCTGACATCTTATCTGGTAAATCCACATGGGTTAAACAAAGCTCATCTACAGAAAATGAATCTCTGTCACTTCTTCTTACGAGTCTGACAGGATTCAGTCAAACTTCCGTAGGGAGGCCAGAAGATGTCCAGAAAACAGAGCAAAAGACAAGAAGAAAAGTCAATCAACCTTTTATATTACTTCATGCCAACTAAGGCTTGAAGTGTAAAATTCTACTCACATCTGCTGATTTCAACTCAAAGGTCACATTACTGTGGAGTTTTGTTGCAAAATCATAATAATAGTTTTCCAATAATTTTGAAGGTCTTTTGGGGGAAAATCTGTTCAGGGCATTATTCCAGTAAGGTATGACATTTGATTGATCGATCTAGCTTTTTTCAAAAGACTTGAGAACAAAACAACCATCATGAAGTGTTTCCAAACTCTTCAGAGTCATTTCACTCTCACGAACAGAGTTTCTGACAGTAAAATTGTTATTTTTACTACTTAATTTTAACAGTAGTTTTAAAACAAACAAAATCTGTCAAATGTGATCCATTTCTCTAAAATCTAAGTCTAAAAACCCAAAAGGCAATTCATGCAGTTTCTGAAACTAGATGGGCATATATTCCTCTTCACAAATGCGCAACATAAACATTACAGCAGCCGTAACGCCGTATCAGCAGCCCTGGAAGACACTCAGGCTAATATCTGAGAAGCATTTCAAAATGTATGTTTTTTCATTTTCTATATTCTTATTTTATACATGACACTACAAATATATATATATATATAATATATATATGGGAAAAATCTTTAGTGGCAACCGTAAGTTTTTCTTTCTATTCAATTGCTTCTTAAGCAAGAAAAGGTTTGGTACACACACAAATGTCAGGACTGTGCACTTACGGAGCTGGGGCTGGAATGCCGCCGGACTTTAGGTGATTCCTTCCCTGCAGATGAAGTTTTGAAGTTAATGCAAGCATTGTTCTCTGAATGAACCCTCTTCACTTGGTTAGTTGGCTTCTCAAATGGATCAAAACTACTCTGCGTCCTTTGAACCCGGACTTTTTTATCTTCAGGAATTGTATCCAGAGGTTTGATCACTGAATCCATTCCCTGGCAGTTCCGTGTAGACATCTTTGTGACACATATCTGAAAAGAAAACAAAAAGGATCTTGTGACTCTGTTTGGCTTCAACTCCAGGAGTCAATCTATAAATTAGCCAGTATCACAAAAGACATTGGATTTCACAACTGCCCAGGGAGGGAGTTGAGTCACCATCCCTGGATGTGTTTAAAGATCATTTAGATGTGGTGCTTAGAGATCTGGTCTAGTGGTGACCTTGATAGAGTTGGGTTATTGGTCAGACTTGATGATCTCAAAAGGTCCAATCTGAATGACTCTATGATTCTATAAGCATTACTTTTCCATTTCTTTATTAAATTTGTAGATAACACATGCATTTTACACAGGGGACACTCAGCACAGTCATAACAACAAAAAGCCCACCCATCTTTGTATTAAAAGACCCTGAAAGACAAAGAAACACATAAAATTCAAACATTTGTGGGGTTTTGTGTAATGTGTTATTTAGCAACAATACCACTTCTCCGATACTGCAAACAGTAGAGATTTCCATTTCTTCAAAACTGGATGAGACTAAACTTAAATAAATGATGGCATCTTGCATGTGCACTTTGGTGCTGGTCTGCCAGAGAGCCAATCCAGGTACATAACTGTATTTTTAAATAATGCTTGTAGAGTGTTATTATTATCACCATATGTCTCAGGAAATCAAATCAGTAAATCAATTCCCAGGCACTGAAATGTGAAACCGAAGCTTAATGGCACACTAAGGCACAGAAGTTCAGTTCTTTGTTACTGCGAAGGCTGATTCTGCCAAGCTCTGACAACTGGAACTTGCTGTTTGAGCTCCCAAAGTACACTATTTCTAGCAAAAACAGAGCTAAATCAGTGGAACAGCCAATTCAGATATTGGAGTCATGTTTTTAATTTTAAAATGCAACTTTTTAATACACAAATGTTATTATTTTAGATAATAATATTAATCAATGTTAAAATAATATAATGGTAACAATATTATTAAATAATATTAAAATATAAAATATTCCTATGTATAAGACTATTTTTTTTAATCACACAGTTGGCAGCAGTTGTATTTGAGGCCTCAGCTTCTATTTTCACCCAAAAGTGACTCAACTTTTACTTGGGAAGAAAAGAAATATTTGCAGCTTTCAGGCTACATAGAAAAGTTGTGGAGTGTGATGCAAGCAGAGCCAAGAGGCTCATTAAATCGTAAGGCAAATCCAAAGAACCTACAGTGTACTTTTTCCATTATATCTGCAAGTATGCAAGAATACACTGTTAATTTGCTATCAACCACACACACAATTAAAGAGGCATAATGTTCCACTCAAACACCTACAGCTTTTCGGAAAACTAGCTATCATAGAACAGTGAACATGAGAAAATAAAGAAATATTTAACACTTCCATTTAGTCAGCATTCTTCTCCCATAACCAAAAGTGTCTCAGTACAAACTTGTTCAATAAATTATTCTTTGCCACTTCCCCAGAGGAATTACGTGCCTTCAGACCCAACTAACTTCAATTGTTTATAGAACTATAGAAATACTGGGTGTCTGTATCTCATGGGTTTTATGCTTTGTGGTTTTCATGATCCACTGTAACAACAGATCAAAGGTTTCTTTTGTACATTAAAAATTTAAAGTCCATTTCCTGTACAGTGCCATCTGGACAAATGATCATACACCAGGTCAACCCTAATGAAGGGCACCCCTAGCATTACAAACTGGCTTTTACAAGGGATCACATTTCTTCTCATTAAAGCGGTTTCTCCAAGACTAAAACTCAACCAAGTTTTAAATGGGAAAAGGAACAACCAACCCCCTTTGTTCTGAATGCTAATTCCCTCTCAGGCCAAAATTAAGGCAATTATGTAATTTTGGTCTATTACTTCAGAGAGAAAAGATAAAGAGCTGCTGCACAAAGAATATTTAATTAGCCTTCTTGTAAAATTAATTGGCTTCTTTTCCTCAGACCAACTTATATGAACAGACATGCACCCGCATACTTTCCACTGACCTCTCCAGATCCGTGTTGCTGCAATGCTTGCTACCAACAAACAGGTTTTAACATCATGTAAATTGAAATTGCTATTAAAATAGTTGCACCTTTAATTTGCTTAATCAAATAAATCACGAACTATTTATTAGACTGTAAAATTCTATGATCTAAGAAATGTGGAGTATAGGGAGGAAACGTTCAAAAGCTGTTCCTTTCAAATGGCCAACAGCCACCTGCAGCCATTGAAAATGTTTGGAATCCACAGCTATAAACAGAGATAACCTTAGAACCATTGAATTGTTTAGGTTGGAAAGAACCTTCAAGATCATTGAGTCCAACCATTAATTTACCAAGGCGCTGCTAAACCAATGTAGATTTTCCAGTAAAAGCATGGTGTTTGTCCTGAAGGACACAGATCCATTTACATCTTCATATTAGATACTCTCCTATGACCCCCCAGAATGTCCCTCTGCATCAGTTTTTTTCTGTATGTAAAATAGAACTTTTAAATTCATCTGTTTTATCTATGTAAGCCATAAGTTCTTCAGAGTGGGAACTGTTCTTTTGCTAACCCTACATGCAGACCAAGCAATCCTTGGGCACACCAAGAAAATGACAGTCCAGAAAGTAGTAGAAACTATCCCTTGATGGTTCAGCCTCAAAATTGGATGACTTTGCTGAAGATCTGCTTTAGCTACAACTACCAGAATAAAAACCAAATTTAAACAAGAGCTCATGTCACATAGGAATTCAATCTCTATGATTCATCACTCCTTCTTTCCCTTGCTCTAGAATATATCTAATGCGGTATAATTCAGTGAATTCATGCTGCAAATGCCATCACAGTCCAAAACTGGTGCTACATGAAGATGTGATCAATGGCACCTTAACTATTACAAGTGATACCACGTTTGTGCAACATGAAGTGACAATTATGCTTTATGAAAGGCAGTTATTAGAAAGAGAAGACAAGAACTCTTCTGTATGAATGTGGCATCCATTAAAAGACATGTCAGTCTAGCAAACAGCATGAGCAATTAAGTTGTTTTAAATGGTATTTCTTTAACAAAGGTCATAATACAAGAAAATCACAGAATCATAGGACTGGAAGGGACCTCCAAAAGTCATCTATTCCAAATCCCCTGCAACAAACAGGGACATCATTCACCAGACCAGATTGCCCAGAGCCCCACTCAGCCTGACCTTGAATGTCTCCAGGGATGGGGCCTCCAACATCTCTCCAGGAAGCCTGTTCCAGGGATCAGACCCATCACTCTCTGATTAAAGAACTTTTTCCTGATGTCTGACCTAAGTCTACAATTTTCCAGATTAAAGCCATGATCCCTCATCCTATTATTAAGGTATGCTAACACCTTAATTAATTCTTGCCATGATTTGGTACTTCTCCCACAAACTACATTCAAAGCGTAACTTTCAGAATTATGAAGTATTTCAGAAAGTCTTTGCCTTTTAAAAGTGGAGCAATTAAATCAGAGTTATCAATTTCAGAGGTACTACTCCTGTCTGCAGGTCCCATAACTATTTGGAGCACAGGAATGTGCTCTTTATTTATGCTTTCTCCTGTACAAACAAGATGTGAAAACAAGGCAACCACCCTAACACATTCAACAACTATAGGTTAGTGGAACCTGTAGTTCCACTTATAACAAGTGGAACAGGCAACACACCAAAAATCTACCATGTAAGGACTCAAGTAGAGATTGCTGTCCTTCCAAACCTTATACCAGATAGCAAAGGCTCGAGGAAGTTGCTGTCCAATTCACTACTTCAGATCCTGGGAGACGATAGGTCACCCTGGGCATGAAGCTCAGAAAGCAGCTGTACCCTCTCTATATATATTTTTTTATATATATAAAAATATACATAAAATACTTACATATTTCCACCAGACAACTGTACATGTAGGACGTTCATCCCCCCAAGTCTCTCTCTTGGTTCCAAGATTAAAGTCTTGGAAAAGCCAAACAAAATTTCACCACACAGTCTTCCCTTGAAGAGAGTCTTGATTTTCTCCACAGAGAACAGAGTATACTACAGAAACTCATTTTTTGCTGTTGAAAAGCAGCTCTATAAAAGTAGGTGCAGGAGGGTATTAAAAGCTATCTTAGTGTTTCTCTGTGTGTTTTTGTGTATTTGAAGTTAAAAAAAAGCCATTACCACATTAAAGAGCACTTTGAAGTTCTTAATCTTAGAACCACAGAAAAGTGGAACACAGTTTATACTTTGCAACTTTGATAGTTGCTGATCAGAATCAGAAGATAATGCATGGCAGACAACAAAACAGCTTGGGCAGTCTTTTTCCCCTTCTCTTATCCTATTCATACTCACATTCAATTAGAGAAGATCCCAAAGCTGCTCTAGGATAAACAGGCTTAGTCATCATTACATCAGTAAGGATCACCAGGCTACAATTCCCTACAGTCCCCACCCTAACATCACAGCATTTTTCATATCTGAAGACATCATGTATGCAAATAGCCACATTTTTCCCCATAAAGTCTCCTGCTGAAGTTCAGACACTGAAACCACAAGAAATGCAATTAAATTCATAGAATCACGAGAATCATTACTGTTGGAGGACAACTCCAAATTCATCAACTCCAAAAATTCATTCCATGCATAAAATCTGTAACAAAACCCATTACATAAATACAATACATTACAAACATTCATGGAACAATTCCTAAACAAAGATGACTCTTGGAATCACCTCATATAATTTCAAAGAAATACTTCTTAATCTGCATGTGCTGGATTCATTCATTTCCTGTTTAAGGAATTCAGCTTTGAAAGAAAGAGAGCGATCACTTAAAAACTGTAATTTACAGTCCTTATGGTTCATGAATTTTAAAACCAGACATGAATCTCCTCTGAATTAATCACCTGTTAGGGTATTTAGTAAAAGATAGGCTGTCACTTCACAGTGGAATTTATTCACATGAATGAAGATATCCTAAATAACAAAGAAAAATCAACTCTGGTATGACAAACCAGACATCCCACCACCCAGAAGAGAAAAACTCTTAAGAGTGGCTATGTAAGTTCAAAGACATGTGAAGCTCATTGCATCTTTTAGACAGCTGCATTACATTTTATGTAAGTGTTCATATTTTAATATATACACTATATTTAATATATAATACATGTATTACATATTGTAAATCTCTACCCTTAATATCCCAGAAATGTTTACTTTGGTCGTTCAGTACTAATGGACTTAAAGTATTAACGAGCTGCCATCCAACCACTTCTCTCTATCGGTCATCGCCACTGTGTACATGCTGGGAAAAAGTGGTTCAACTCTGGTATTCACCCAGGATCTAAAATTGTTGCTTCAAAATTCTAGGAAAACTTCCCACTTTACCATTCTACAAGAAATATAACTTCCTCATACATGTCCCACAGTTCATCTCAAAGGCAGTCTTCAAAAGTGGCCAGTTTATGTCAAAGCTGATGGCAAGCCAACTGTCCTTGTCATATGGAAGAGGGCAAATAGAAAAAGGTCACTGAAGTGCCAGATGAGAGAATTTTTGAACTGGAAGCTTTAACATTAATTCTCAGTGTTTGTCTGGAACACTGAACTCCATGAGCAGATTAAATGTCTATGCTGAATTGCCAAGTGAGAAACAAGTCACCCGCACAGAAAGGCCAGCTGATCAGACTGGAGTAGGAATCCTAAGACTATACAAATCTGAAAAAAGTTCAAACATCTGAACTAAGGAAAAGTTTTATACTGCAAATTATTATGTGCAGTGCCTCACAGAATCATGGAACTGTTGGGGTTGAAAGTGATTTCAAGAGCTCATCTAGTCCAACACCCCACGAAAACAGGGCTGCCCAAAGCACATTGCACAGGTCTGCATCCAGCTAAGGTTTGAGTATCTCCAGAGAAGGAGACTCCACAACCTCTCTGGGCTGCCTGTGCCAGGGCTTTGGGATTTGCACTGGAAAAAAGGCTTGTGCCCACTGCTCCTTGACACTGAGCACAACTGGGAACAGTCTGACACCATCCTCCCTACAGACACTGCAGATATTTATAGGGGTGGATCAAGTCTATTCTCAGTCTTCTCAAGGCTAAACACTCACAGCCCTCTCTACCTTACCTCACAGAAAGATCCTCCAGGTCCCCAATCATCTTCACTGCTCCCTGCTGGACTCTGTCCAACAGTTCCATGGTTCTCTTGAACTGAGGAGCCCAGAACCAGACACAGTACTCCCGACGTGGTCTGACCAGGGCAGAGCAGAGGGGAAGGATGACTTCTCTAAATCTACTGGCCACACACTTGGAGCACACCAGAAGGCCTACACACAACTTTCTGCTTACACAACTTTTTCTCTCACCACCACCACCTCTTCCAGAGCTGCAATACAGTGCACATTTATTATGCTAATTTAATACCTAAACATTAGCATAATTACTAAATTAAGCACAAACCTGGAGTTAGGAATTACTGTATATGATTGTTTGCCCCTTGGACATAGCAAGGTGGAGCTGAACATTTCTAAAATTAATAAACTGTTCTGTTCATAGCTCAGCCTAACTTCTGAAAAGTGAGTTTTGGGTCTATTAAAGTTGGTATTTCTCTCCTCAGGGAAAAAGGAGCGATTTTAAGAGAACCAAGATTAGATTTTATGTCTGTAAAAGCCTTTATATGTCTTCAAAGCAAAACCCTCTTCTGTGAAAACCATCGTCAGAAGGAGTCACCTAAGGACAGGGTCTCAGATAAAGGTCATGCACAGTCCTGACAGCCTGTAACATACATGAAAAGAGACAGAACTCAGTGAAGCTGATATAAAGGAGTGTTTTGCTCTATTTCTGTACTCATGCTCCAACACACCATAGCTGTGTTAGTAATAAAGCCTGACAAACAAATTCTTCCTTTTACTTGTGTAAAGCTCAGTTCTGCCTCCAAGTATGTGGCAGGTAATCGTAAAATTAGAGAATCATTGAGTTTGGAAGAGACCTCCAAGATCATCCAGTCCAACCATCGACCCAACCCCACCCTGCCCACTAAACCCTGTTCCCTAGGGCCACATCTATACATCTGTTAAACACTTCCAGGGACTGTGACTCCACTCTCTCCCTGGGCAGCTTGTTGTAATCCCTTACCACTCTGTCAGGGATAAAATTCTGCTGGTGTCCAATCTGAACCTCCCCTGGCACAACTTGAGGCTGTTATCTCCTGTTCTATCACTAGTGACCTGGGAGAAGAGACTGTCTCCCATCTTTACTTCCTTTTGAGTAGCTGTACAGAGCAATAAGGTCTCCCCTCAGACTCCTTTTCTCCAGATTGAATGACCCCAGTTCCCTCAGCTATTCCTCATCAGACCTGAGGGTCCCCCAGGTTCCTCACCAGCTTTGTTGCCATTCTTTGGATCTGCTCTAGCCCCTTAATGTCCTTCTTGTAATGAGGTGCCCAAATACTATATTCAAGGTGTTCCTGCAATCGCACCCAGGCTGCTACTTCCATTAACCTGATTCAGGAGTTCCAGTATTCAAAAGCCAATGAGTAGTTCCTCCAGTAAACCAAGCAGAAGGACAGAGGAGCAGAGCAGCAGAGTTTTGGTGGGTGGGGGAGAGGCGGCTTCCAGCATTGTGTACAAGCCAGAGACTCCTTGGTAACCAGCAGAACAGTGGAGGAAAGTGTCTGAACATAAATGTTCTGCCATGAAATGGTGACAGGTGGTTTCTGTACTCTTTTACTTAGTTACTCACTTCTATCTGTTGTCTATCCTTCACTGTAACCATATGAACAGCATTTTAAAGCAAAGATTAAAAAATATTTTCAATCCCTTTCCCATCTCAGCCTCCTGCTCCAACAGATGGCTGCATGTGCCAGTGCAAGTGTCTACAGCTTTCTTTCCATGAGAAATAAATTATTAGTAGTTTTGTATGAACACTACATTGCCTTTCTGAGTTTACAGGTATATAATTTGATCCTGTTCTCCAACACTTCCCCCGACCATGCAGTTATCAAAGACAGATCCATAAATGCAGTAAGTCGTCCCACTGCCATGTTCAAGTGGGAGAAATCTGGAAAGGCTTGACAGCAAAATGCCTACTCTTGCTAAATGCTGTCAATAAGGTTTTTAAGAAAATAAATGGTAAGCAACACCTTAAAAATAGGTTTTACCCACTTCCTTACAGCTCCTTTGTCTATTCCCAGCAAATCTCTTGATTATTCCACAGGTATCACCAAGTACTTCTGATGTGAAATAAAAACAAGAATTGCTCTCACAGAGTGTTACTGGTCAGGATCTGATCATGCAACTGGTAATACAGGACTTAATCCCAAGTACGCAAGCAAGCAGTCAACTAAATTATTTTATCTGGTGAAGGCAAAGTCAGATGAAAGCCATAAGACATGACAAATAAGAAAATTTATGACTATAATGAACTAGAGAGTTTGTTGCAGACTGAAAACTCAGAGATAGTTGACCTCAAAGCCAACCTTCACATATTCACTGGAGAGCACTTTTCTTACCAAAGAAAAGGAACAGGTACAAAAAAATAAATGCATTTGCACATGGAAAGGTTTTACAAGCATTTTCTGTCAGGTATGAAAATAACCTTCGTTGCACTGAAGCAGGAGGCAGTACAGTCCTCTACAAATCAACAGGAGTCTCGCATTATCTTCAGCAGATGCTTAAAAAGCCCTTCCCAAGAAATAATTAAAAACTAGAAATCAGTTTGTCTCATTCACACTAATTCCCTCACTAAAAAAACAAAACCAAAAAATTACCTACTTCATTCCCCTCCCTCTTCTCAGCATTTTTTTCCCTACTTTACTTCTATCTCTTCCAAAGTCATTTTGTTACCATCTTTAGCAAAAGCCAGAGGAAAATGTCGGTAATGGGTGTTCTTTATTTTTTCTGTTAATGCATTTCAAAGTTCTATTCTAGTACCAAGAAAGAAATCTTTACCACTCTTAGGTCCTTCGTGCCTGAGGTCAACAACCCTACAGCTTGAGAAATGCATCTTCCAAGGCAGATCAATGTCACAAGTAAAGGCAATTCTAGATCTGTTCCCTTCTGTATTATCTTCCAAACCACTGAATGTGACAAGGTCTCCTCTATCAACTCAGCACAGCATAAAGGTATAGACAGATAAAGAGCTTCAATTCTGTCATTATTCCCTTGTGCAAGTACTCTTCAGACATTTGTATAACCTATATTCCGGCTCAGTCTCCCAGAAATCTTCGTAACAACCTTTTACGGACTCTTTTTCCATTGTTTTCTTTTATGGCAGTTTGAGACTTCAGATGAACATGACAAGTCTGGTTTCACAAACAATTAAATCAAGGGAGTCCTCATGTGTGCTTGGACCTTCACGTATACCCGACTTTTTGTAAACTTGTTCTTTTTTCTTTGTTTCCTCAGACAAATGACCTGGTTACAAAATTCTGTAAGGCTTGAATGAACAGTCTTGAAGGAATTTTGTAACAGCTACAGTGGGTGTGTCAGACTTGCAGTAGCACAGTAACTCTCAAAGCAAAAATGTGAAAGGAAGCACAATGAAACTCATTTCTCAACTACATCATCTGCTACACAGGGAAAGCACGGCAGAATCTCTGCCGAAACACCACATACCCAACAACCCAGAATGTTGTTGCGGGCATAACGAAAATTACATCACTGAAGTTATTCAGAATCTGGACTGTATGTTCTTGCAAAGACCCTTCAAATGGAGATGTTTCAAACTGGTAGTGAGAAGAGCTCATCATACGAAGGATGACTTATTTTTAGGATTTAAGAAGAATTGTCTGAGCAGCATATACACATAATGCTCAACTTTGAAAACACCAGTTATTTCAACAGGTAAGTGAAAATCACTGCTGCTGGTTCGCTGCATCCAGGCAAAAACGTGCTGCAGTAGACTTGTGTTGGCCAGACAGGATTTGCTCTTGGTGAAGCCATGCTGATTGTACCACATCACCTCTTCACAATTCTCCCGTCTCCATAGTGCCTCCAGGAGGACCTGCTCCGTGATCTTACCAGGCACAGAGGTGAGACTGACTGGCCTGTAGTTCCCTGGCTCCTCCTTCCTACCCTTTTTGAAAACA
>JAOXOE010000506.1:15683211-15712460 GCA_028565055.1 Phoeniculus purpureus | reverse complement strand
CCAGTGCTCTGTCACCCTCACTGGGAAGAAGTTCCTTCTCGTATTGATGTGGAACCTCCTGTGTTCCAGCTCACACCTGCTGCCCCTTGTCCTATCACTTGATGACACTGAGAAGAGTTTGAAACATGACAGATGAACAAATCCAACTCTACAGTTCCCCAAGTGAACCCCAGGGGATTTCAGCACCCAGGGTAACTGCTGCTGAAAAAACTACTCTCTTGTCTCAACTTCCTCTGGAGCCTCAGCAGTCCAGGGCTAAACACGCTCATGGTTCAGAATAGAAGGTACTTCGTTACAGAACAGCTGCATTGGTTTTAGGTTAGTTGGCTTTTTTTCTTGCAGCCTCTGGCTTATTTACTAATTTGACATCAGAAATATTAACGTTGCAGGCTTTGCTGCCCTGCTCATTGCTGTGCTAGTCACACACCTCATAAGCATAGCATCACTTTGTAGCCTTCTAGGAGAGATGTGGCATTTTCCTCTTTTATCAGGTAGAGAACTGAAGCAAAGGAAAAATGTCTGAAGTCCCACTGATTTGGGCAACTCCATTTAAAGCACTTTGGGTTTCACTTTTCAGAATATTTGGCACTATTTTACCTTCTGTGTTTTCATTGGTTTCAGTCAAAACACATTTTTGTGAGATTCTCAGCCTTTCTAGCAAACTCAGTGGCATCTGAATTTGCAATGAGGATTATGATTCCCAGTTAAGCAGGGGTGAAATCCAGTATCACCTGCCTTATCTTGAAGCAACACTTTGAAGGAAGCAGGAATCCCAGGGGACACCTCAGTTCCAACATCCATAAAAAATGAGATGTTCAAAAAACTTGCCCTTGTCATACACTCCTCTCTAAAGCTGTACAACAGGCTCTTCCTCAAGGATGGCAAAAGAAGATCGTGTAGGCTGCATTCACTTTGGTGTCCTCTAATCTTAAGAAGTACAGGCAACCTGTGGCAGATTTTGGCATCTTATTTAAAAACTTCATTTGAGTAATTTGTGCCAGAAGGTCACCATTCCAGAGAGAGCGATGACCTGACATCAAAGTTCTGCGATACCTTGAGAAGGCTCTGCAAGCCTTTTGTTCTACACCTCCTTTTACCAAGCTAAACCACAAACCTACTCCTCAGTGCACAGCTCAAGCCACTTTTCCTCCGCTAGGAAATGCCTGATCCTTTCTGGGGCAGATGGCACAAGTTCTGGTTAGACCACAACCAGACTCCCAGGGCAAGGCATAGAAAACTCTCATTCAGTTATGCCAGGCAAATTGTTCTCCTGTCTCCAAACTCTAGGAGCACACCAGCCCAAACCCGTTTTCTTAGCCAAATGTCAATGAATTTCAAACATTTTACACCCCGTGATGGAGTATCAAGACTCCCACAGGTAAGTTGAAATGAATTGCTCGTATTCCAAATAAAAATCAACAAAGTTGTACAAGAACAAAGCAAAACAACACACAGAAAAAACAAACCAAAACAGAAGCCCAAACAAAAATCCCAGGAGAATGCACACTTGCTCCAACTTTCTCTGCAAGATTTTTATTCAATTATCAATTTCTATCAATTTTCCTGCACTACACCAACTCCAACAAGAAGCTGTCTTCAGGGTCACACAAAGGGGCTTTGCTGTAAGTTTGTGGCAGAGTGTAAGTGTAGGAATGTTATTTCCACTTAGCAAGACTCTGGTTTATGTTAGTAGACACATGCATGTCTATGTGAGCACAGTGCGTATAAATATCTGCTGAAGGGAAGAGAGCCCAGACTTATTTATACAGCTGCAGCACAGATTATAGCAAGGTTTATGTACATCACATCTGACTTCTGGAGAGGGACTGTATGCAAACTGAAATAAAGAAGCTACAAGCGTGGTTCAGACTCTCCCATTCCTCTCTTGAAGAAGGAGTTCTCATTATGACTAGAGGAGTAAACCACAAGCTACAAACGTGCTTTACATACACACTCAGCACTTTAACATCAACTAGTTTGCTCAACTTCAGCCTGAAAGAGGAGAAGGTTCTGGGGGAACCCTACAGTGATCTTCCAATCCCTGAAAGGGGCCTATCAGAGGGCTGGAGAAGACTGTTCAATAGGGCAAGGAATGATAGGACAAGGGATCATGGTCTGAAGTTGGAAAAGGGTAGATTAAGGTTAGACATCAGGAAAAAGTTCTTTAATCCATCATATGCATCCCTGGAACAGGCTGCCTAGAGAGGTGGTGGAGGCCCCATCCCCTGGAGACACTAAAGGTCAGGCTGGATGGGGCTCTGGGCAGTTTGGTCTGGTGAGTGATGCTCCTGCTGGTTGCAGGGGGGTTGGTCTAGGTGACCTTAAGAGGTCCCTTCCAACTCTGTGATTCTATACACACTCAGTGCTTTGCTTTCACATCAACTATTTTGCACAACTGTCTAGTGCAGAAATCGGAGCCTCTGCCACCAAACACAAGCGTGTTTAGACAAAGGGCAGGATGTTTTCTTCCAAAGTGACATGAAACAAGCTCCAGTTTGCCAGCCCTTTTCCCTAATAGCATGACTGTCATTCTCTTCTAATTAAATTAGTCTCTTCTACTTCCCATGCAACACATTCCTGTTCCCTCCTCTTCCTCAGTCCCGATAAACCTCCGTGAGCCTCTGCTGTCCCATAATTCTGCCTAATTGGTTTCAGCTGTCATTCTGAAGCCGAAAAGCACAGGGAGCCTGGGGCTGGTGACTGGAACAGGAAGCATTTCCAACCGCATTCCCATCATGTAAAACCAGCACTGTGAAAGAGCCCTTCCATTAAAACAAAAACGGGAGGATTTGGCTGCCGGCGATGCCATTGCGCGGCAGACAGATTGTGCTGCTCTGCTGAGGCTGTTGTGAGCCTTTCTTCTTTGCTCAGAGAAGAGCACACATTATTCATGCCCCAGCAGTTTGACTGACTAGAATACTTCCCCTTTTGTCACCAACACATTCTTAAACCTATAATATAATTTACCAATAAAAGCAGAGGCAGTGGGAATATCTGAAGTGACAGGAGAACAAAGAAGAGTTAATTCTGTTTAAATGGCATGTTTAAACTATTTTTTTTTTTTAGTTTAAACCGTGGTTTAATCTAATTTCATGTTGCTGGTATTTTCAGAAAAAGTCTATTCTCAAAAGTCTAACTCTCATTTTCAAGTCTTTTCATGGCCTTCTACAATCCTTTACCCCTGTGAGATGATGCAGTGTTAGCCTTGCTAACAAAATATACCCTACAAGATATCTCTGGCTGATACCTAAGCACATCCCAGGAAAACAGCAGAAGGCACCAGCACCAGCTGTGCTGAGCAGCAGGACAAAGATATCTATTAAGGATTCAAGAAAGGAAAAAAAACCCTACCATCCCACAAGACACCGTTAATGAAAACAATTTTGCTAACAGATGTTTCTAGTGCCTTGAATTTCTCTCACACTATCAACAGAGATAAATATACTTCAAAATGCATTACCAATACTATACAGAAAGGATGTTGGGTGGGGGGGGAGTACACAATACACATACAAACCTACCTGAAAGATCCCACAGAGAAAAGGGAAGGCACAGTTGCCTGATTTGTAGTTGCCATTAGAAAAAGTTTGTTTACCGCATAGAGAACAATCTGGTCTGTGACTGATGGATGAGACATAGAATCCTATGGAAAGTCTGCTGAAGGAACCGAGATCTTCAACAAAATCCAGGTTTCTGAAGATGCCAGTTTGTACTTTTCCATATTCTCTGGCCACCTTAATCACTGAATCACGATCAGTCTTATTTTCTTATTAAATCAGGCTAAAGGGGACAGTCAACACTTAATTTAGAGACATTATTTAAACAATTTTTAAAAACCCAGTAAGAATCACAAAAGTCAGTAAGAATCTCAAAAATCAGTTAAGCATCCGAAAAATCATTAAGAATTCCTGTTTAGTAAGGACCGAGCAGCAAAACCAACCGGGTTGGGACAATTTTTGGAGGCTGAGAAAGTTGTAGAGCACGTGCCCACTTTAAGTCAGGTTTCCACAGCATTAACCACTAGATCCAATAGACACCATTTGCAAATGCAAAAAGTCTCTCACTAGAGCATGACAGATGTGCCTAAGCTCCCTTGGAGAAGCCAGACTCCAGGATTTATTATTATTATTATTCCAAACTTGCTTCCCCTAGCAAAAATTTCAGTTTTCAAAGATTTTGTGTAAGTTATTTTTTATCAATATGATTAAATTAGTACAAAGCTCCACACTGCCAGTTCACAAACATGAGATCTATTTTTAAGATTTGTATTTAAGGCAATCATCACTCTCTTAAGAGACAGTTTTGGGGTTGGCATTCTGTTTCTTTGTTTGTCTTTTTAATCTGTACTGAATAAATCACAGTTTCTCATTTTAAGAATAATTAAACAACAATTACATCTCACATTATTAAAAAGCCTGAGAGAAAGTGTGATTAGGTTGGACAGTGTCTAGTGCTGAGAAACTGTCAGCTTTCACCTCAAAGGGACTTGGGCAATGCCACTTTATTTCCAAAATCTGTGTCACCAGAATCTACAACAGTAGAGTTGTCCAGAGGACACTGAAATAATCAACGTACTAAAAGCAGACAGAGGAATTTTTTTGGTTGATTATTTTTCTTATCTATGACACTGAAATCTATGACACTGAAATAATCAATGACTACAAAGAAAAGAACTAAAAACAGGCAGGGGGTTTTTTTTGGTTGATTATTTTTCTTATTATATTTTAATTATTTTTGTTTCAAGTAATCAAATAAAGTTACTTCATTTTTCCTAAGTTTCTGATGAGTAAAGAACGTTTTCACCGGATTTCACTGAAAGACTACGAGTGCTCATATGTAACTGATAAGAATTAAGGTGCAGAAAGATGTACATAGAAAGGCTCTCAAGAAAAGAAAAATCAATTATATTGACTATAATAAGGTCGTTAAGCTGATTATTTGTCTAAACTGTGCTTAAAGACTGCCAGGAGTAGAGAAACCATCACCCCATAGCAGCTTCAGCCCTTTAATATTACTCCCATTAAGGAAGCAATTCCTATAGTTTAATTTTGCCTACTGCAATGTCAGATTCTCTTCTTTTCACTATGGACAACAAAATAGGTCGTTGCCTTTCTCTATGACACATTTAATGAGTCGCAGCCATCTCATCCCTTTACCCACTAACTCTAAACAACCCTATGAACCTTGGCTTTTCCTCAGTTATTCCTCAGAATAATCGAACTTTGTTTGTTCTTTGTTTCTTTGCTCTCAGAAGTTCAGTTTGTTCAGAGTTTCCTTGTGTGTACAAATCTAACCAACATCTGCTAAGGTGTAAGAAGCACCAGTACACTGTACAAAGAATGTGGAATATCCATAGGCAAAAGCCATCTGCACGTGGTCCTGCCCATCCTGCTTTACATTGAGGCCCACGGAAGGTTGGCCCAGATGGTCTCTAGAGGTACCTTCTAACCTCAACCATTACTACACAACCTGCAAAGTCAGGATGATGAGGTAAACTCCTCTTTCTTCTTCCTGCTAGATGTGCACAAACTTTTCCATCTAGCAGGAGTATTTTAATTTAAATTTAAACACAACTTCCCATTCCTTCGTTCCTGCTGATTCCCATGCCTGGCACAGTTTTTAGTTCTCAGCACAGCATCAAACAATTCCGTTCTATAACCCCTTCTGAATCCCTACCTCCCAATGTTTACTTTGCTTGAATTTCCGGCGTACACTTAGACACCGGCAGTTCTGGTCTGTGATCTGGTCATTAAAACCTGAAAAACGAGGCTTTCCCAAGAGAAGGATTTGCTTACCAGTAGGGGATTTCCTTTCTCTCTGCTTCCTTTCAGCCTTTCCTATCATCTTTCTGACTGCAATTGGAGTAACACATTTTGGGGTAAGCCTGGAGCATGAGGCAAGGGTTAAAGCAACAGGAGAATGTTCATAGTTTGGTCAGGGAGATGAAAACTCCTTGAAATGAAAACCAATAAATTCAATAGTTCCCACGTTAGGAGCCCTCAGTGGCTCCATGCCTTTCTAGAGTGGATGGAATCACACACAGGTGTCTACAAAGAGGGTTTCAGGAGGTGTCTTGCTCGGTGCAGAGCCTTACTAGCTTCCAGTCCTTGCTTAATGTGTCTGGACAGGCACTTTGACCTCAAATGGAAGGAAAACTGCCCATCTTTCCACTCCTGCTACATCACACCTTTAGTTTCAACACGTTCCCTAATAAAACAAATGAAACCTAGAAAACAAATAGCAGTGATTGACCCAAATTGTAAGCAATTATAAGATATTCCAGTTTTTCAATGCAAAATATTTTTATCCTTTTAGATGACGAATGTTGACCATTTCCTTGCATAGTATTTTTCTAATATGTCCCACAATTAATTCAACATCTGAGGTTTTGAAAATTCAGCTCTGTAACTCTTAATTCTGAGAAAGAGCACATACCAGCAGTAAAATGAGTAATTCATGCCTATGATTATTTTTCCTTACAGGAAACGGGAGGAAAATGTAACTAATGGACTTTATTAAGCAAATTCATTGTATAACAAACCTATTTTAATTACTGTAATGAAGCAATGAGAATTAAACTTTGCTCTTTAATGGAATGTAATTTTTAAGAAGAAAAAACATACACAATGATAAACTAGGCAAGGTAATCGAAAATGCTTAGCTTTAAATTACACTATTAGATTCTTCTGGAGCTTTTTCACTGCTGAGGCAGGAATAATATTATTCATTACTCATATTTCCAATTATAAATTTATCTGTTCTTGTTTCAAATCTAGTTCATAAATATTGAAACAATAACCTAAAGTATTCCTATACAAACTCAATTCTAAATGCCAGGATGTGTTGCTGATTCATTTATTGATGATTGTAATAATACACTTACATAATTATGATACTACTACATTATCATTCTACCTACTGACCGTCTGCTGAGCAGCATGCATTGGTTAGGATTGCCTTTCAGCAATTGTTTCCTAAATACAGTCTTTTTCCTTTTAAATAAACACTGAAGACATAAAGAAGAGTATCTAGTGGTCATTTTGGAATGAACAAATGTCAACCTGTAGAATCATAGAATATGAGGGGTTGGAAGGAACCTTGAGAGGTCATCTAGTCCAACCCGCCCGACAAAAGAGGATCACTTAGGACAGGCCACACAAGGCTGCATCTAGACAGGTTTTGAAAGTCTCCAGAGTAGGAGACTCCACAACTTCTCTGGGCAGCTGGTTTCAGGGCTCCATCACTCTCACAAGAAAGAAATTTCTCCTCATGTTGAGGTAGAACTTCTATGTTCTAGCTTATGCCCATTATTCCCTGTTCAATTATTGGACACCACTGAACAGAGAGTGGCCCCTTCTTAGCCTTCTCTTTGGACTAAACATCCCAAATTCTCTCAGCCTTTCTTTATAGGAGAGTTCAAGTCTCTTCATCATCTTCAAAATCTCTCCATATGTCCAAGATCTCGCCTGCACAACTAATAATTTCCTTGGGCAAAGTTGGCTGTACCAGTGGCACTTGCACCACAGCAGGCAGACCCACAAGATCTCATCAAATATCACCTAAACACAGCCTGGAGAGAAGGTGAATATCATTGAATGGCAAAGCTGAACTGACCTTTTTATTTTGGAAGCCATTCCAGCCTCAGATACCACAGGTAAACAGGCTGCCGAGGGGTGCTTTGGAGTCTCCTTTTAAATATCTGGAGATGTTTAAAATCCTCCTGGTTATTCTCCTATGCGACTGGATCTAGGTGACCCTGCTGTGGCAGGAGGATTGGACTAGATGATCTTTCAAGGTCCCTTCCAATCCCTAGTGTTCGTGATTCTGTGATTCAGTGATTAAATTCTTCCACAGAAACTTACAACTTTGGATTCACCTCCAAGATGTTTCCATGGAAAATTAACTTCTGCTCTTCAACTGTCAGATAGAATTTTGAAAGATTGACTGCTGTTGCTTCAGGAGACCACCAAGGTTAAAATTAAAAAGCTTTGTCAAGTTTTCATCTGAGAGACTTCCATACAAAAAAAATTCTAATCTGATGTACACAGAGAATTTAATCACTGCTACGATTATTAAAACTACTAAGTTTTAACTGATTAGTGCAATGCATTTTGCAATGAAAGGTGCTACACGAAATTGAATTTCATTCTACTCTTTCAGGGTCAACACTGAAACCAAACACCTCTGACAAGCTCGGCTATATCGTCAGTGTTAATTTCCCAATGGAATAGTCACTGACCTAGCAACCCAAAGTTTCCATTTTCTGAGCTGTCTTGGATCACTAACTGTTCTTCCCTAATTAAATCATCACATCTCACTCAAATGGTTTTACTATTTTGTAATGCCCAACAATGGTTAATGGCAACAGCGTATCAGTTCCACGACATCACTTAATGAAATAAATAAAATTCAACTCCATTTAAGCTTGTTAAGGACTCAGTCATTCAAAAATCTGTGCCACTGTGTATTTTCAACCACGTGAACATTTCTACTGACTTCAGTACAAAACACTCCTATTATTGAGCTTCCCCATGTACAGCTGGTGGAAAACAAACCAAAACAGACATTACAGCTATGGAGCTCAGTGACACAAATTACCCCGCCAAACTGCATAGTCAACCAGCCAAGAATTGTGGATTTAAAAGGACAACTGTAATTTTTGCCTCTACATGTTCATATTATGCACCGAGTAAGAGCTCTTTGACAAAAGGAGCAAGAAAGGTCATTGCAATCATGCAATTCCTGTCATGCACACCCACAAGAAGGCAGTTCAGGTTACAGGGGCGTTCTCAGGCAGTAAGATTAGCTGATGACATTAGCTCTGTGATCAGCCTAGAACCTTGCATTCCCTAACAATCCACCTCAATGCACAGGAGCAAGTTATAACATCATTACCATACAGTCCTTGGGCTGGTTGAAGGGAACGAAGCATCCAAAGAAGGGCAATGAATTTGGACAAGGGCCTGGAGGACAGGTCTGATGAGGAGCGGCTGAGGGAACTGGGGTGGTTTAGTCTGGAGAAAAGGAGGTTGAGGGGAGACCTTACTGCTCTTTACAACTACCTGAAAGGAGGTCTTGGAGAGGTGGGGGCTGGTCTGTTCTCTTTAGTCACTAGTGATAGCACAAGAATAAATGGTCTCAAGTTGTTCAAGGGGAGGTTTAGGTTGGACATATCTTCCCTGACAGAGTGATCAGAGATTGGAACAGGCTGCCCAGGGAGAGGATGGAGGCATGAAAAAAACATGTATGTGTTCAAAAAATGTGTACATTGTGCTGATAAATACAATTAAATACAAATAAGAGGGAGTACAGAAGTTGTGCAAGTTTGTCTACACTGATTGTTAACTAAAATTAACTATCAAGGCTTTTCCTATGCTAATCCAGTGTGTAAGTCAGGAGCAGGAGAATCGTTGATTTTAAGAAAAGGAATTAAATTGTCACTGATATTCCTGTAACTGAGGTAACAAAAACACAGAGCTGCGTGCATCTGCTCTGCAAGCTCCCGTTGCTGAACATCCACCTCATTCTATGTAAATGGACAAGGTGAGTAGCTTTTCCAGACAAGAAGTGAGCACCACAATGTAAAAAGTGAGTCCTGTTCCCAAGAAACACAGAAAACAACCCCATCTGTCTTAAGCAGGGGCGTATTAAAAGTAAAACCAGTCATTGCAACCCCAAATAATGTCAAGTAACTGTGCTTGATAAATGCCGCGTGTTACTGACTACAACATAGTACAAGATGCTAGATGCTATACTGAAAATCTACTCTTCTCTCTTCTTACTTATTTCTTTCAAATCACATGTTCTCGGACCCATCTGTGAAAACCAGGAGGTTAATTATGACAATATATTGCATAATTCCACAGACTAATGCTGAAGTAGTTCTACAGAAATGCCACAAGTCTGTCTTTGAAAATCTAAACATATTCATTAGGATGCCAAGACTAAGACTTTGTAAAGTAATACCCTGAACACAACTGGATCATTACACTCGGCACTATTCAAAGGGAAGTTTTGATAGTAGGTTCACTAGTCATGACAAAAAATAATCATCCAAAATCCTAAATGACATGCACCAAACTTTTTATTTGTTAAAAGCCACTGCGCACAAACCAGCCACAACGTAAGCCATTCAAACATCCAACATGATTTCCACAAAGGAACGGTCTTTTAGGCATTTCGGTCCTGTCACAGAATTATAGAATCATAGAATGTGAGGGGTTGGAAGGGATCTCTGGAGATCATCTAGCCAACTCCCCTGCCAGAGCAGTATTCCATTAAAGGAGATTGCACCGGAACACGTCCAGGTAGGTTTGGAACATCTCCAGAGGCTAAGACCCCATTAACCTCTCTGGGCAACCTGTTCCATTGCTCTGTACCCTCACCATGAAAAAGTTTTTCCTTATGTCTAGATGGAATGTCCTCAGTTCCTGTTTGTGCCTATTGCCCCTTGTACACCATGCACCACTGAGAACAGTCTGGTTCCATCACCATGACATTCACCTTTTAGCTATTTCTAAGCATTGATCAGATCCATTAGATCTCCCCCCAGTTGCCTCCTCTACAGGCTGAAGAGCCCCAGCTCTCACAGCTTTTCCTCATAAGGAAGATGGTCTCAGTGGCTCTGCACTGGACTTTCTTCAGTAGCTCTGTGACCATCTTGAGCTGGGGAGCCCAAACTGGATGCAGTATTCCCAGATGTGTCCTAACCAGGGCACAGTAGAGGGGGAGGAACCTCCCTCAACACACACTTGATGCATCTCAGAAGGCCATTTGCCTTCTTGGCAACTTCTCCAGCTCTGAATCTGGTCTGTCTCATCCTTCCACATACAGCCCACTTCAATACAAAGCAGAATCTCTTAGAGCCTTCACTTTTCGGCAAGATAATGCAGGGTTATATTGTCTTGATCCATAGACCACTAATGGTAGAATTTTTCCATCAAATTCAGCATGATCAGGACCATATCCCAAAGGTTAGTTACTTTACTCACCACATATTCAAACACAAGTGTCAAGGTCTCCTTGGTGTGAATGATGTCATGCAGCAGCACAATGTTAGCGTGTTTCAGTCCTTTCAAAAGAGAAGCTGAAAAGCAAAACATAAATGTTGTCTTAAAAAGGATCCAAATAGTTCTCATCGATTAACTTTTTTTTTTAACAACTTGATTGTTTTCACATCTGATTTTCCCAGCCTGGAAACCAATAGGTACGCTTTATCTCCAAAGAGTTCCACATATTCAGTATGTTTGATGATCACTCCTAGCCTTTCAGGGCTATTTTCCTCTCCACCTTTGTTTATCAAACTCAACTTCAATTTGAGGAAAAAATGAGCCACAACTAGAGAACCTTACCCAACCTCCTCTAAGTGAGTCAATTACATCTGATCAACAAGACATCAAGTTCACTTCTATGGGCAAAGATAATTTCTTGTCTTGAAAACAAGTCAAGCATGTCCTAGAATCGTACAATCACCAGGGTTGGGAAAGACCTTCAAGATAATCTAGTCCAACCAGAAGATGTTTTGTCTTTTCAAACCGTTATCCTTCCTACCCAACATAACAGACCTGCTTTCTAAACAAAGTGACACATCTGTCATAAGCAATAATCCTCCTTCGTCTCAAACACAGCAAAGGTTTGATGCATTAGCTAATGAGAATAAATACAGGGTGTTTTCTTGATGTATTTTTTAATGGCATTAGCTCATGCTTTTTCAGACTACCGACAAAGATCTGTCAAGTAACTGCCGGGTGATCTCCTTCATCAAGTTAACAATATATATTTAAGGTTCATATCATATTATATATTTAATGTTCCACAAGACATGGCATTTGTTAACAATATATGATGACAAGCCATACATTGTTATCAGTGTCATTCTGTTATTGGGGCCTTCTCATGTCATGCACCCACCTGAGCAGGACTATCAGTCACCTCAGCAAAGGTCGGAACTGATATAAAGACCTACACAGGAGTGGCATATTTCTTGCACAGATTCTGGGCAGCTTGCTCTACCCTGCATTCCACAACTTCTGCAACGCAGAATCAGCACAGAGGAACTGCTACTGTGCTCTGAATGAGCTGTAAAACAGCTGTTGCCATTATAATTATTCCTTTTAAACATCTGGTCAATGAATCTCTAGAACCTTTTAACATCCCAAAGATTAAGGAGAAACTTTTTCTCAAAAGAAGAGCCACACACAATTTTCATAGGGTCTTCATTTTAGAATGTGAAGAATTTCTTGGACTAAAGCTCAGACAGAGACATCTGGACACATTTCAGAACTTTACAGAAAGGTGGCTTCTATCAGAAATGAGAACTTCTCTGGGGGAGCCCAGAGAACAGCTCACCTCCAGTAACTGACTGTTTACCAGCTCTTCCCTCAACCTTGTCAAATGACCACACATGCAGAGAGATTAGGAACACAAAACCTGTCTCCTCCGGAGTCAAACTGTAATAGCAGTTATATATTTAAATAGCACTTAAATTAAAATGTGGAAATACAGTGTATATTAAAGAATATATAGTGTGTGTATGTATCTACATAGTAGATGTGTTTAAGCAATATAACTATATTAAAGTGGGTATATTTATGCAATATATATTAAATATTAATATTTAATATAGGCTATTTATGTATATAAGTAGTATTTATGACTTGTCAGCTTTTGGTGTTCAGATCACCACCTGAAGCCTTTAATTCCTCAAGCTGGCCACTATGCTGTTGCTCAAATCTACATACATTAAAGCTTAAAGAGTACATTGCAAACAGCTTACCCTGAGGTCAGTGATAATCCTGTCTATCCTCTCCTATTCCTCCCGCTCTTATTTATCTTTTCCAATAACCGTTCGCTTCTTTTACAGCCTCAATATTCAACATTTGCCACATATCACAACAACTACAAAACATCACCTACAGGATGAGAATTGCTTCTTCTCCAATAGTCTCAGTTAAACAGAGTAAGTACAATAGCACAGAACACAAAAACACCTTAATTGCATTAATGTTACAGAAATAAGAAGGGTTAACCATTTATACTGTGAGAAACCAAACCTAACTGATGAAAGCAAAGACTCACCCCACACGACAGTCTGTCAAGACTGTCTTTGTGAAAACACAGATTTGTTGCTTTTACATAAGGGGAAGAAATAATAATAAAATTTTTTACAAAGGAAAAAAGTTCTCAGGAAGCGCAAAGCTGTTTTTCCCTCACCAGAGTACTTTACACACAACAGGGAATACGGATCGACTGTGTTCAGTGTCGTTTTTCTCCAGAACCAAACGGCCAACACACCTTGTCTTCTGGGCATTTGTTTTGCTTGAAAGGAACAAAACTTTGGATTAACTAAGTAATTCAAAGACAAACCCCAGAAATTCACATCCAGAGAATTGAAAAGACTCCAAGGGATCTATCAGCATGAGCCTGAGACAAGTCTGACTTCATTTTTGAAGCTGCTGCTGGAGCTCAGTGAGGAGTCAGATGCTGCTGTGCCTGTATCGCTCCTAGAACAAAACAATCCTCCAAGAGCACGCCATTTCCATCCAGTGATTATCACCCATGGATTTCCCAGAGTTGCTTTCTTTTACGATAAAATGACTAAAATATTGTTGAGAAACCATTTCAACAGCTCCCAAAAGTGGGACCAACATACTAGTGCTCACTGCATCCACAGCAAGTAGTTTTAAAAATAAACTTCTGCTTCAAAACTGCTGGCTGTTTTTTCACCCTCAGTATTAAATGTAAGATTAACAGATGGCAATGCTTTTAATTCATTTCCCCAAAGAGTCGTGAGGAGACACAGCAGCAAATTATGCTAAAATGCTTTTTTTTTTTTAGAAAAACATTGGACAGAAGTGTAGAGTCTGACATCTGGGCAAGAACAACCCCAGGTGTCAGTATGGGTTGGGGACTGACCTGTTGGAGAGCAGCACAGGAGAAAGAGACCTGGGGGTCCTGAGGGACAGCAGGATGACCGTGAGCAAGCAAAGGGCCCTTGTGGCCAAGAAAGTCAGTGACATCCTGGGGTGGATCACAAAGGGGCTGGTTAGTCGATTGAGAGAGGTTCTCCCACCCCCCTACTCTGCCCTGGCAAGATCGCATTTGGAATCTTGTGTCCAGTTCTGGGCCCCTCAGTTCCAGAAGGACACAAAAGTGCTGGAGAAAGTTCAGCGCAAAGTCACAAAGATGAAGGCAGTGGAGTGTCTCCCTAATGAGGAAGGCAGGGGGATGGGGCACCTGGCTGGCTCAGTTGGTAGAGCACGGGACTCTGAATCTCAGGCTTTGTGGGTTTGAGCCCCGTGTAGGACAGCATATCTTCAGACAGTCTGGGTATACCAGGTGCTGTGGGCTTGCCCTGCTCCAGCAGGGGCAGTTGGACTTGGATGATCTCTTGAGGTCCCTTCCAACCTGTAACACTGTGATTGGACTAGATGATCTTTCAAGGTCCCTTCCAACCTCAAATAGTCTGTGATTCTGTGATAGGCTGAGGGAGCTGGGTCTCCTGAGCTTGGGGAAAAGGAGACTGAGGAGTTACCTCATTAATGTTTATAAATATGGAAAGGGCAAGTGCCTGGAGGATGGAGCCAGGCTCTCCTTAGTATCATCTAATGATAGCATAAGAGACAATGGGTGTCAGCTGGAACACTGGAGGTTCCACATCAAAATGAGAAGGAACTTCCTCACAGTGAAGGTGACAGAGCACTGGAACAGGCTGCCCAGGGAGGTTGTGGAGTCTTCTTCTCCGGGGACATTTAAAACACACCTGGATGTGTTCCTGTGCGACTTGGTCTAGGTCATCCTGCTGTGCCAGGGAGATTGGACTAGATGATCTTTCGAGGTCCATTCCAATACCCAATGTTCTGTGATTCTGTGAACTATTTCATGGTGAGAGTGACAGAGCACTGGAATGGGCTGCCCAAGGCGGGTTGTGGAGGCTCCTTTCTTTGGAGATATTTAAAACCTGCCTGGACATGTTCCTGTGCAACTTGATCTAGGTGATCCTGCTCTGGCAGGGGGGTTGGTCTAGATGGTCTTTTGAGTTACTTTCTAATCCCTAATGTTCTGTCATTAAGTGTGTTTGCATGGGCTCACTCCATCACATGGGCTTGCAAATTCTGGCAGTAAAAAACAGGACACAAAAATTAGTGACAGGCTTCATTAATTGATATGCAAGATGAGAATTGCTGTTACTTGTACAAAAGTTCACGACCTGAAAGTACCAACACTCATCCCTTCTCCATCAAGGACTAATCACCATATTTGCATACCTAAAAGAAACACTTTGTTTGCCTGAATAACCATCACAGACTTGTCCTCCGACAAGGGGATGCTCTCATCTATTACGAGCTCCTGGCAAGCTGCCTTATGGCTTGTGTTGGTCAAGGAGCTAGGTTTTTTCTGTTCCCAGATGAGCTGGTCTCTGGAGTACTGCTCACTACACCAGCAAGCCAAGCCAGATGGATGGCAGCCAACTCTTACTCAAAACCTGAGCAGCATCAATAAATCAGTGCTTTTGTCCCCACAGGGTTTACAGCATCAGCTCAAGCCTGACACTTCATTAACGAAGCACTGTGATTTTTAGATTAGCCTTGATTTACCTCTAGAAGACATGGAGTGTTTTGAAAAAAAGACAATCTAAGACAAAGCTGTGAAAGCAATAAATTATTTGTGCTTCAGAGCCAAAGGATCTATCTGTGAAATTCTGTGGCTTCTCATGCTCTGCAGACACAAGGGTGCTCTCTGGCCAACTTCCTCACATCAACAGTTGGGTTCAGTCTCTGAACTCTCCTGGAAAGGCATCTGTAGTGAGAAAACATTCATGGAATTTTTTCCCCTCAGCGTGTCTTCTGAACAAATATAGTCAAATATGTCTTACTGCCTGATTAAAATACAGCAGCTCCGCTTCCCTCCTGAGCAACTTCTGTTTCCATCGAGACATCTTTTATAGGAATTTTTAAAGTCTGACCTTGGAGCAGCATGCCCTTTATGCTTCTTCTCATGCGCTTCCCACACAGTAGGACTTTCCATGTACAAAACCTGACTTACAGTTCTAGCACAGACACAGGAATTCAGCACTTTGTGGCTTTGCAGTAAAAAATGGGCAGAATTCCTCCTCCAAAGTGCCATCCCCAAATCTTTGCCTATTTTCCCAATTCACTCATCGGAAATAATTTACTATGAGCAAATCACTTCGCTTTTCTACAACCGTTGATGACAAAATTCAATTCAGTGAAAACTATGCATCCTAGGTAAGGATCGACAAACTGACCACAGAACTCCCCATCTTCTCACCACAGGATATGTTCTGCAGAGTGATCATTATTTTTTATTCAGAGTCACTGATTTCAGTGCTGCGGGACCACAGGATGGGCCAGCTTCCACTCTGACCTCAGTGAACACAACACAGTAAAGTTATCTAGGTCACTGTTCAGCTTTGAAAAATTCCTAGGACGGATTTTCTTCACAAATTTCAAAAATTTCTGCGAGCTACAGGAAGAACAGAAAAAGCATAAAACATTCGGACAAGGCTTAGCCCAATTATCTTCTTCACAGCCAATTTCGACCTCCTGACCGTCTCTTCTAGATTTAACAAATGGTCTTTATTCCGGCTTTCATTAAGCCAGAAAATACAGTCTGGAGTTACGAAATCTCCCAGTGCCTCACACCCTTCCAAGAAAGGCTTTGCTAGCCCTTCAGCCACAGGCTGCTTTGCTGGGATGACCACATGGATCACATTACCTACATCTACCGCCTCAGAATGAAATTCTAACCAAGCCCTTTTTAATTTGGGAAATTTCTTCTTGCTGTTCCTACTTGAAAGTGTAGCATGTTATTAGAGAAGAAGTACAGACACAGAATATTTATAACAACACACAGGCACCTTCAAGCAGCTTCTTGCCAGCACTAGTCCCCTGAGCAAAAGACAAGTCACAAACCTGCTGAAACCTCTTTACATGGTGAACTGGAGCAAAGCACTGGAAGGTCTGATCAAATAAGCTCTGAAAAGCACCACAACGTATTATTCTAACAGATACACTGAAGACTGCTGCCACTTGACAGGAAAGTCTCTTTCATTATGTACTAGGTATAAATTTATGCATTGTGCATTGTTCCTAAAGCTCTCCAGACACAAGTACAGATGGAGGGTAAAAATAATGAGACGTCATCCTGCTAAAGCTGGACTGTCATGGAAAAAGATGGTAATAAGCTGCTCCTCTCTGCTAGCAGCCAGTCATTTCTTGCCTCCACTCTCTATGTTGGTATTCAGGTGGAAGGAACTGTGTTGACCCAATCTACGCCAGCACGTACAGTAAACAACCCTACGGTGCAGATGGCACTTTCCCTCTCTACTCAGCACTAGTGAAGCTTCACCTTGAAGTGCTGGGCACCTCAATACAAGAAGGACATGGAGGTGCTGGGGTGCTTGCAGACAAGGGCAAAAAAGGTGGTGAAGGGCCTGGAGGACCGGCTGAGGGAGCTGGTCGTGTTTAGTTCTGGAGAATAGGAGGCTGAGGGGAGACCCTATTGGTCTTCACAACCCAAGATTCCCACATGTTACCAACTCACTGCTTTCAGCAGAAACCAGCTCAGTTTCCCTGGCAGTTTACCTCATTCTGCAGTTTCAGAAACAACCTGTGACGGCTACCAGCTAGTATTTCAGTTCAGGCAGGACATGCCCACGTGAGAGCATAGAAACCTGATGAAATGGAGTGCAGATGCAACACAACAAAATACGGCTCTCTGTTTGCTTTTTCAAACACTTAGAAATTATACAAACAAAAATAAGAATTTTAATAAATAAAGCCATGCCAAGCACTCAAGGCAAAGACTAACTACAGATATAGGGGCTTCTGCAACACTAACTCAGCTTCTCCAAGATACACATTCCTGCAGTCACTCCTGTGAGATAAGCCAGAGCACAAGCTTTCAGTGCACAGCCACTTTATATCTGTTCTGCATTTATCTTGCACTTTGACAACTTGTAATTTCCCAGCCTGACTTATCCAGCAGTGACCAACAGTTCCCAGTTCTTTTTTTTTCTTCTCAGATGTAAAAAGTGGTTGCTTGTATTTTTTTTTTAAATATAGACCCAAGTATGAACCTGATTCAGCTTTATTGTCCAGCTTCAGTGGAAGGACCTTGCACATCCATCAGAGAAGCTGAGAAGTTCACCAGTTCAAATCAGAAGAAAAATCAACTCAATCTTCACCCTTACCTCTACCACTGGCTGAGCATCACATTAAGTCACTCAAGCTCATCACCATGTTCCTCATTTTCTGGGCATTTCAACTTCTGATCTTTCTTGATGCCTATCAGGACCGCAGAGTGCACACAATTACTACAGAACCCCAAGTGACGGTGTACGCTGATACTATCCAGTGCTGAGCAAGTGCCTGGAAAATCATCTCAAACCCATCATTCAAAAGGATGCTCAGCAAGCGGGGGGCTGAGAAGATGAACAAATATTTAAATAGTCCAAGCACAGCGACAAGCATTCTAGAAAATCCCCAAACCATCTGTGCTTTAATAACACCCAGTAGGTGCCTACAGCTAGAGCCACCCATCAAGAACACAGAATTAATTAATCATTTGTCTTCCCACACAGGCAGAAGCCACACAGCAGAGGGAAACTTGGTACTGTTGTGCGATTAGGGAGCAAACAGCAGAGACAGAGTAACCAAACTAGGTTTTCATAGGTAAATTTAACTCTCACAACCCCTGAATGATTGACTTTGCAACTATAATGAAGATCCTTTGCTGCAAACAGTTAATCGTTAATATTAGTATTAACTCTGTCTAAACGAGGGACTAAACTGCAGAAACTCATTCTCTGCTGAAGTCAAGGTGAGTTTTGTTACTCTCTTTTCCCAATTCATCAGTACAACATAAAAGCCCTTAACCATCCCCTGCAATGACAAATCTTTTGGTAGATGGAAGACTGAAAGGCATTTAGGAAAGAATTTTATAGCATTTCATAAAATCATAGAATCATTAGGGATTGGAAGGGACCTCGAAAGATCATCTAGTCCAATCCCCCTGCCATGGACAGGGACATCCCACCCTAGATCAGGCTGGCCAGAGCCTCACTGGCATGAATCCAAATTGCTTACCAGCAACTACTTCCAAGTGAGGAACTCTACAGGAAAGCTGTGTTTAAAAAAATATCCAGAAGACCCGACAGTTTTTGCTGTAGTTCTCAGCAGGCCACTTCCTTCAGCAAAAATGCTGCATGAGCAGCAGACGGATTTGTCAGTGTAGACAGGAAAAAAGGCTTGTGGCATATGTCTTGCTATTTTCAAAAAGGGAGTGAGACAAGAGCCTTTAAAGGATCATGTCAATTCTCCTCTTCTGGGTGGGTGAGGCTCAACGTGGCTCTTGGCCCACCGCTGGGAAACAAGGCAAGAATAAACACGGAATGATGTCGAGGTTAAGGAATGGCAGTCCCAGGAGAGAGCTGGCAAATACTTATTTGTACAAATATTTGAGACAACAAAATCAATCCCAGTGAAAATAAGGCGTCACTGCAAAGAGAATGGCACGGATTATGGGAGAAGAGTAAGGGTTTCACAATAAAGTGAATGAAACCTAGTCAGAGCTGCACTAAAAGGCAGCTCTAACTAATGAGCTACTGGACTTTTACATGTAAGTAGGATCTGAATAATATCTAGAAGATTCTGAAGTGTTTTTAAAGGCAGGAACTAAGCTTTGGTGAGATTTGTATTAAATGTTTGTCAGGTTTGTATAACTTTGGTTCTCCCATCCAAACACACGCTAAGCGTGCAGACTGCAAGAGGGTAAAATTCCCTCAAGTAACTTGTAAACTAATTTTCAACATTTAAGTAAAAAAGCAATAAAGGGATGAGGCAGGCTGTCAGACACTGCAGCAGGAAAACCCAACAGTAAAGTGAAGATAAAGAGAAGGTTAAATTGTTTTCTGAAGTAAATCAGGTGAAAGATTTTATCAGAATTGCTAGCTCTGCTGTACCAACAACAAAGTCCTTTGGTGCCAAATTGCTGGACAGCCACCTGGCAATCATCTCTCTTGAAAATATGGTTTAAGCATTCTTTGTGCATAGAATCACTGGGAGAAACCTCAGAGATCACCAGCATCCCATGGGCAGTGACACCTCTCACCAGACCAGGTTGCCCAGAGCACCATTCAACCTGGCCTTGAACATTTCCAGAGATGGAGTAGCCACAACCACCTCCCTGGGCAATCTGTTCCAATTTCTCAGCACCCTCACAGGGAGGAATCTCTTCCTAAGGTCTCATATATATCTCCCCTCTTTCAGCTTGAAATGATCCCTCCTTGCTCTATCACTACAGTCCCTCATTCAAAGTCCCTCTCCAGTTTTCCTGTAGCCCCTTCAGGTGCTCCTGAAGCTGCTCTGAAGTTCCCCCAGAACCTTCTCTTCTCTAGGCTGAACAACCCCTGTTGTCTCAGCCTGTCCCCATAGCAGAGGTGCTCCAGTCCTCTGATCATCCTTGTGGCCTCCTCTGGACTCACTCCACCAGTTCCATGTCCTTCTTATATTGGGGTCTCCAGAACTGAACATAGTTCTCCAGGTGAGGTCACAAGGGCAGAGTAAAGGCTGAGAATCACCTCCCTTGCCCTGCTGGTGACGCTTCTTTTGATCCAGGCCTTTTGGACTGCCCTCAAGTTGTTGACTCCTGTTAAGCTTCTCATCCACCAACACTCCTCAGTCATTCAGTACTGCTCTCAATCAGCTCCTTGACCATCATCTCAAGGCCCTATCAGCAATTCCTCAGCAAATCTGTCCTGTCTGAGCTCTGTGGTCTCTGGGTATTGTATCAGTTCTCACCTTGCCATTTAATTGTCATTTGCTCTTCCAGCTCATAGCACCATCACAATGTTCATTGAATTTAAGTTGCAAGCGATGGGAAGAAAACAGGAAACCCAGACACCCAGAATGTTTTGCTCTATTCACCCTGGAATGTAAATTAATTTAATCAAGGTGACTGCAATCTTCACAATTTAACATTTAAGTGACAGAGAAGATCTATATCACCATGTCACTGCCTAGAGCAGCAAGTGCTCATTTAAACCTCGTGGACATGGTTCAACTTGGAAATTTACATTTTAAAGAAAACAATTTTCCTTTGTAAGCCCACTTATGTTTCTTTAGGAAGCAGCTGGCCCTCAGAGAGAGCAGGAATGGTGCTAGAACAGAAAAGATGGGCTGAAGGAATGTCTCAGCTTCACAGAGTTGACAGGCACAGCTGATACTGACAGGGTGATGTGAAAGTCAAATGATGCTTAGGAGAGACCTAGGAGAGACTAGTAAGTGATTCGTTTCTTCCTTTCATTTCTTCCCTCTTACTTTTCCTAAAAACATCCCCATCATTTTCAAGAACAGATTCACTGTTACCTGTGTAGATGCTTGACACCAATACCAAACCACCACAGTTTTATGGATCTTCATCCATATTGGAAGCCATTCTGAGCAAAACCTCCATTAAAGCACACCCAGGAAATGTGAGAAAATACATTAAAGATATCTGCCAGCAGAACCCGTTAACACCACAGGTGGCAAGAATGTTGTATTCTTTTTTTAAAGGCCAATTCAACAGCAAACAGCTTGTCTGTCTGCTACGTACAGATACCAAACATCACTTCCCAGCCTCCTTGAAAAAATACTCGGTTCTTCCATCCTGTTGTGTCATGCATCAATTTCAATGATGGCAATTTACTGTTTGCTTTTCCAGATTCTTCTTTTTTTTTTTTTAAGGAAATCATAGTAATTAACAATGACAGCAGCAAAATAGACCGCACTGCCTCTCAAAGTACCAGCTCCTGTAAGACGATGCTATTGCCTTGCCAAACTTTAAAGAAATGTCCTTATTTGTCGCAGTGTTTGCTCCAGTCAAAACAGGTCAGCCTTTTCCAAACGAGGACTAGAGAACAAATATGCTCTCGAACGCTGGTGAACATCTCTTCAAACGGTTCTCAGATCTCATGCATTGAAAGGTGACCCTCAAAAGCAACACTTCAGGTCAAGGACAG
The DNA here is from genome assembly GCA_028565055.1 of Phoeniculus purpureus. NCBI lineage: Eukaryota > Metazoa > Chordata > Aves > Bucerotiformes > Phoeniculidae > Phoeniculus > Phoeniculus purpureus. The sequence continues at coordinate 15,690,436 of JAOXOE010000506.1, read as the reverse complement.
GCTTTTTTTTCTTTTCCATGAAAATTTGTCCAATTTGTCAAAGTTGACATCTAGTCACCAGAAAACCGTACTTTAAAAACTGCACTTCAACAGCTAAAATCTCCCAGAGAATCCCCCCTCCTCTAGCTCACTTAAACACTCAGATATTTGGCAGAAGCAGATGGTGTTGAGCCAAGAAGTCTGGAATCCAGCATCACGTTAAAGATGGGACAGTGTTAGTGCAAAACCCTGCTGAGTTTCCCAAAAATCCCAATCCAAATCTTGCTCTTGGCTGAATGTATCCCCAAGTCCCTCGTTCCACTTGTGCCTACCCTTCTCTTCAACCCCATTAAACGACCAAAAGGGTGGGAAACACAGCTCTGCCCATGAAGACTTCGGATCTCCATCTCATAGGCTCCTGGCTGAGACTGGTCAAAGTCAGCAAGCCTTGCCATCTTCCTGGGACTGCTTTCTAAGCAGCTTGTGCTGCTTTTAATACATCTTCTAATCCTCTGCCCTTAACTGCTATTTCTCCTAGTTCTCCTCTCTACCACTGCCCTGGCGTGGCCAGAGCCAAGCATTTTGGTGGGACAATCATCTTCTTCCAGGCTGACAGAGCACGGTAGAAGGGGAAGCAAGGAGGCTATAAGGAAAATTGGAGGGAAAATGGAACAAAAATGTGCAGATATTTTAGCACTGTTGACTATAGAAAAAAAACCTTACAACTAAAATGAAAGTGAGGGTAGGGATGACACTTTTGTAATGAAAATTGTCCTGTAAACAACCTGATTCACATGGGAACCTGGATATCATTCACAAGGTCAGGACAAGACGACAGACCCAAATCTCTGAGTTTACATCTTGATTCATCACCTTACATAGTACACAAGCCCTGAGAACAGGGACCTGCTCAAGAATTGTCTTCAAATCCACCTTGTTTATTGTAATAGCTACTATTTATTATATTAATTTTTATTATTTTATTACTATTGTATTTTTAATATATTATAGTATATTACTTTTATTACAAGCATAGCAGCAACCCCAACCGATTAATTCCTCAGTATTTGCAAAACTCAAGTGGGGATAACAACCAAAATTCAGCTGTTGATTTGATTCGACCAAGTGCTGATTGCACTAGAAGACTCAGGCTATCCGCACGTTGCCAGTTACAGGACCTGAACATCACAGAGCTGCCGGATAAATATATCACTATCACATGGTCAAAGACAGAACTCCACCAATCTCACCAGTGAAACCAAGAAAACCTGCCCGACACACAGACACAAGACTTCTCCAAGTTCTGAGCAGCTGTACAGAAGTTTACGTTCAGTGGAAGCAACATTGTCATGCACCTAAGACCAATGTTCAGCAGTCTAACAGAGCCATGACTGCTTCGAAGACATTTTGGAAGGTCCAAAAGTCTTTGCAATGTATTTTACCCTAAATAAGCCTCTTCCAAGAAACTGCCAAAGCAAGTTCATCTGCAATAGTATTTTGAGACATTGCAAAAGGTCAAGTACATTTTTAGTTTCTGCAACTGAAGCAAGAAAACCTTAATATGCAGGAAAATGCAGCTCAAGTACTATGGAGACCCTAGAGCTCTTTACTAGTGATTTCCTGCATCCCAAAAAAAATACCAAAGAACGACTTCAACAAAGCTACTGAATTTTGAGGGCTGAGTTTTTCTGCCAACGGATCTGAAAAGGATCACAGGAATTAGGATGGAATCAAGTCCCCACAGTCACTAAAGAACTTCTTTCCTTCATTGGTGTGGCTAGTTGGTGTGCAAACTACCTCAGACACTTTGCAGCAGTAACTGCATCTCTGAATGAACTCAGTACATCAGGAATGCTAAACCCCTGTTCCAACGCATGCTGGAGACCCTTGGCTAGAAATCAAGAACTGATTACATCCAGAAGTCTAAGAGCACATTCCAGTTCAGATATGTATATTAAAATAGAATCACGGAATGTGAGGGGTTGGAAGGGACCTCTAGAGATCATGCAGTCCAACCCTCCTGCCAAATTAGGATCTCCTAGAGTAGGTCACACAGGAACACATCCAGGCAGGTTTTGAAAGTCTCCAGAGAAGGCGACTTTATGACCTCTTTGGGCAGCCTATTGCAGGCATCTGTGACTCTCATAACAAAGAAGTTTGTCCTCATGTTGAGGTGGAACTTCTACCCATTACTACTTGTCCTATTACTGGGCACCACCAAAAGGAGACTGGCCCCTTCCTCTTGAAACCCACCCCACAGATATTTATAGATATTAGTGAGGTCCCTCTCAGTGTTCTCTTCTCCAGACTAAACAGCCCCAGTTCTCTCAGCTTTTCTTCACAGGTGAGATTTTCAAGTCCCTTCACCATCCTCATGGCTCTCTGTTGGACGTTCTCCAGTAGATCCCCGTCTCTCTTGAACTGGGGAGTCCAAAACTGGATCCAGTATTCCAAATATGGTCTCACCAGGGCAGAGTGGAGGAAAAGAAGAACCTCCCTTGATCTGCTGGTCACACTTATCTTAACCAGAGTGCTAACACTCACAAGGCTAAACATCCTCCTGTAATTCTCACCTTAGCTGAATATTTCAAACATTCATCTCCCAAAGTTCTCTGTGATCACAACACTCAACATGCAAAGCACTAACAATAATTTATTTGAGAAGAAGCTACAGCCGGGTATCCACATCTGGAAGATACCTTTAACCCGAGTATCCAGTGAGTGCAATGTACATCACAGAACTGCAGTGGTGTCTCTGCTGTTAGCCACAGGTATTTCTGCAATATTTTGTTGGCCTTGTAAAAGTGCTGTTAATAAAAACAGGCCCTTTTGTGCAGTTTTGGTTTAAAGTTCCTTAAGCTAGACTTGAGGAACTTTTATAAAACAGTTTACGCAATCCTCAAGGACATAGATGTAGCATTCTGGCAACGATTTACAAGGTTAACGGCCCCTGTAATTAAGACATATGAATGAGAAACTCAACTCCCTTAAATTTATGCACTTCAGACACCCATAAAGCCAGTAACCTCTGCAAAGAACTTGGTTGTATGAACCAGAGTGAAACACCTCAATTGGCTGACAGCTCCAAAGCAAAGTACAGACAGGGACATTGAAGTATTTTTAAACCAAAAATCCTAAAAATATAGAGTAAGGCAATTCCTATTCTAGTTTCCAGACCCAGGTGTGTCTGAGAAATTCTTTTACTCCAGAGGTAATACAAAGACACCCCAGAATAAAAGCTCATACTAAGGCATAAAAACACAGATGATTTTCTTTCAGGGACATATGTATCACCCAAAATGGTCTTAATTTCATTGCAATCTCACTTTCTTCTATTATATATTTAAACCCCAAGGTTTAAGTTGTTATATTTTAAATAAATTCATTCAATCAGAACAAAACAGCGCTGATAACAAAATCTCCAAGTCCTTAATAAAAAAAACCCAAAATTAAAATAAAAAAATCTAAAATAAAGTCAACTAAAACTCGAAAGTGTCACTAAATTTGTTGCAAAATTTCCTATCATGCCTCAACTAGGTTTGCATTGAACGAGCTGGCATGCAACTATTTTTTATCAAGTTAGTTGACATACATTAACAGGAAAAAGACTAGATCCTGTCATATTCTTTCTCAAGGTCGACTAGCGGCAATAATTGTAACTGAAAATGTGGAATCAAACTTCCAGCAATCAAACTTCACGGAAGAACTTGATTTAATAACAACAACAACACATCAGTTCATTCTGGAAAAAAAGAGAAAGGAATGAAATCCCCCAATACTTCAGGGTGTTTCTAAGGTTACAAGGTTTCCCATTCCCACAGAGAAGTCTGAAGTTGCTTCATACTCTTGAATCCTGATGCAAAGAAACAAAGCCTTTGAGTGTGACATTCTACCTTCTCCCTCATCATAAAAAATGAATGAAAAGCATGAATGATGGTGAGAAGGTAAAAGTTCTTAATGCATAAGGTTCTTGGACTACTGGCAGAAATCCGCCAGAAAAGTGTTAAATACTCAAATCCATTATTCACAGATACAGACTCTTCCAGGTCATTTCATTTGACCTCCTCAACAGAAGGAACAATTTTCAAGCTCATAGAAGTTTACCGAGCGTATTTTTAGTCAGACATCTGTCCTCTCACAACAATCCAGCCATAAAAGTACCCCCAATTCTCACCCACATTTGGCAGAGTGGGAATTCCATTTAATCCTTATGCTGGTAACTTAAGCAAAGGCTGTTTAATCGGGCTTTGAATAGAGACTATACAGGGTTCCTATCTTTTTCTACTTTTACACAGATTTGTACTCATTTGCACAAGCAAGGCTCTGAGAGAGCAGCACACAGACGCACATCAATACCAATCACTTGAATTTTGTCTATGAGCCGCAGCTACAACCCTTAGCCTCTCCACCGGCATGCAAAATGCAGCACTTCTGATTAGGCGAAGAGACCTCTGCCTTGTGAATTTGGCCTCCAGTGATTCAAATGTTAATTCTGTTAGAAATCTTGATTCATAGCCAGCATTTCAATCGCCAGCTTTTCAACCAAGGCTTCCTGAGAAACCCTTAATTGGAAACTGAGAAATATCTTTTAGGACCACAAACACACTGAGGCAAAGTAACCTGGAGAACTTTGGAAATCCTGTACAGCTTTTTATCAATGGACCTACAACCCGCTGGGCTTTGCTTTGAGTCAGATGCCTCTTCAGGAGCAGGCACGTTCCTGCCAGCGCTAATGTAGGCTACATGGAGAAAACCAGAAATGGAACAACCAAAGCAAGTTTTTGTATTGTCTAGAGTGTAGTGTGTTAAACACTTGAGGTTTGTGTTTTCTCCTTTTCTTAACAAAACCCTCACAGAGTCTAGTGAATATCGGCATGGAAATGTTTTTTTCAGCATCAAACACATCTTTTGAGCTCTCATCGGTCTAAAAACAGTAAGCATGTGCCCTGGATTTCAAAGAAATAGGGGGAAAGGGAAGTGAATGTGGTTGTGCCTGTGTTATTCCAACATTTGAGGGTGAAATGCATAAGAAACAGAAGATTGTATTTTTTTCAGTTCTAAATTCTTGAAATATTTGACACACACAAAAGTAGACCTATTTTCAAGGCTTCCAAACTTAAACTGGAGAATATATTGATTTAACAGCTTTTCTTTTCACTTTGCAAACAGTTTTATTTTCCCAGTTAGCTGTAATTAGAATCATCGAATGGCTCAGGTTGGAAGGGACCACAGAGGTCATCTACTCCAACCTCCCAGCCATGGGCAGGGATGCTCTCATCCCACCTGGCCTTGAACACCTTCAGGGAGAGGGCAGCCACAATCTACTTCTCTCAATTCCATAATCTTTCACTGAAGAACTTCTTCCTGAGATCTAGTCTAACCCTACCCCCTTCAGTTTCAAACCACTTTCCCTTGTTGTATCACTGGATTCCTTTGTGAATAATCACCCTCCAGCCTTCCTATATGTTCCCTTCAGGTATTGGAAAGCAGCTATAAGGTCTTCCCTATACCTGTCACAGTAACCTGGGTTGCTCTGTCCTCTCCAGTTTTAGGAGATAGGATGGAAGGATGTTTGTGATGGAAGCCAACCACACTGGCACTGCTGTCCTCATGTCTGCACAGCTAGCATGGTGGTACACCAAGGTTCCTACCACCCTTTTACCTTTACTTATTGCTTCTGCTCAGGGAAAACCAGGTGATAATTAAGATTAAATCAAATATGATTATATATGTTTTATAATTCCCTGAGCTCTGCAACTAAGGCAGGCCTCAAAGAACAGAGAATTCTCAGCTTAAGTTACCTTCAACACAAAAAGAGTGTAAGAAGCTTCCACGGGGGATCCAGAGCAAAAAGCTGAATGCTTAAAAATAGTATTTCATTTAATTAGCATTGCCAGTGCAAGTTTTGAGCATCTTTTCAAGGCAAAATCTACAGCATCCTTATTCAGATCAACCCCTTCATAACATCCCGAAGTAACAAAGCAAACTGCTTGGAACCACTTCTGCACTCAAGCATCACAAAAGAGGGACAACCAACAGGCTATTATCGGACCAGAACCAATCACCAAGTTTAACACTGCTGATACATCCCGATTTCCAAGGTTTCCTCCATTCATTTTGTTCTTAGTTCACTTCTCAATTAGCTCCGGATAAATATGCTGCCAGTGGAGGAGCTGAGGAAGTTCCTAACAAGTGGTCCAGACCTTACAATTTTCAGAAATATACAGTTCTAGATTCTACAGCTGTCTATCCTATAGTGATGAAATTTGGGCTTCACTCTCATGGCTTGTACGTTAATAAATGGGTCAGGGGTGGAAGGTCATGATATCCAATTACCAGGCTCTGATCCATCCCTTCACCCTGGCAGAAAAATGTGACACACGACCAGCTTCTTTTTTAGTATTGCTTACTCGGGAGGAACATTTTGAAGCAAAATAATGTGGATATTCATTCTCATTGCTTTGAAGAAGACAGTAAAGGTCATTTTCTAATTTTGAAATGCTAGTCTTTTCACACTGATTATAAAGCCGGAAAGCAGCAGCTCTACACATGCTGCAAGAAGAGACTCCCATTATGAAGCATGGATTTCAGCATGGATTCCCAAATAAGAAATCTTCCACCTCTCCCAGCAAAAAACTGGAAAATCAAGAGAAAATGTTTGCAACGCAATCCTCAGCCTGGAGAAATACAAGAGAGGAAAAGGGGCGGTGTTATCTCCCAAAGGAACAGCCTGACCCAGACAACTGTGCCTACAGCATCTAGGGGCAGGTAGACCAGAGGAAAATGTTGCCTTTGAAAAGGCAGAAAGTAAAACCAAGGGATGAAAAGAAAGAATATTTGTGGGTTTTTCCTTCATAACATCAACGTAAGATGTATTTGCTAACATTTTTTTCCACTATTTTGATTATAACTGATGTTTTTCTCCCTATAAGTAAGGCATTCATGCACTTTTCTTATTGAATACAATGGTTGCTACCACATTTCTTGTTGGTACAAAGCCAAGGCCTCCTTGGAGTTAAACCTTGCAAGAGAGGTCAAGGGCAACAAAAAGGGCTTCTTCAAATACATTACATGTAAAACTAAAACCAGAGGCATTGTAGGCCCCCTGCTGAATGAGGTGGGTGCCCTGAAGACAGAGGATACAAAGAAAGTAGAGATACTGATCACCTTTCTTTGCCTCTGTCTATACTTCTGGGGGCTGTCCTGATATCAAGCCCCAGACTGCTGAGGCTCCAGAGGAAGTTGA
>JAOXOE010000506.1:15657997-15683111 GCA_028565055.1 Phoeniculus purpureus | reverse complement strand
TTGGAAAAGACCCCTGGGATCATCGAGTCCAACCAGCTACCCTACCTTACAAGTTCACCCCTAAACCAGATCCCTCAAGACCTCATCAAAATGATCTTTAAACACATCCAAGGATGGAGGCTCAACCACCTCCATGGGAAGCCCATTCCAGTGCCTGACCACCCTTTCTGTGGCAGCAAACAGCGTTTGAGCAGATCAGTTTGATTCATTCTTCTATCTATTCTTTAATTTAGTTTAAGGATGATGGGCGTACTTCTCCATGCAATGCTTGATAAACACTACTTCTAGATGCAAGCAAAGGATTCCTGACTGTCACATTATGTATAACTTTGAAAATTTTAATGATTTCTTTTAGACTATCTACTACTGCAAGTTTGCATGTATGAGTAAATTGTTAATACAGGGGCAGACATCCCATTTAACATCACATAGAATCATTAAGGTTGGAAGAGATCCTAAGGTTGGAAGAGACATTAAGGTTGGAAGATCATCCAGTTCAACTGCCAACTCAACCCCACTCTGCCCACTAAACCGTGTTCCCTAGAGCCACATATATGTGTTTCTTGAACACCTCCCCATGTTAGTGTAGGACCTGGCACTTGGTCTTGTTAAACCTCTTAGAAGCTTATGGTAACAGTGAACACTAAGAGATAGAATGGGCAAAGACCTGCTACCCTTTAGCATTTGTGTTTACACAGTCCATTTCAGTCTTGCCTTTTTTCCTTATTTTTCTGTATTTATTTATTTATTTGGGGGTTTTTTTCTCCCAAGGTCTACAGAGAGTTTAATGCTGAAAAGCTGGTTCAAATTTCCAGCCTGCTTGATGAGTCCCAAAGTCAGTTAGGACAGAATCAACATAAAAAGTTTTTCCTTTCTGGTGCCTTGTACACAGTAACTACTTTCCCAATCCGATTGACCCACTGCAGTTAATAACTGACTTGAAGACCATTGCAATGCAATTTACCCAGAAAGGAAATACAGCTACAGGAGCAAGTATAACTGAAAAACATTATGTCTGAATTACTTCAAAATTGCTGCAATAATAAAGATGTATGCTCAAGGCTATGGGTGGGAATAAAAGAAAAAGACTTTCAGATGTCTTTTCTATTTCAAATGATCACAGAAAAGAAATGCTGTAATTATAAGCCAAAGGTGAGAAAAGCTGAACTGACCTTGGAGGAGAGCTTGGGCACTTTGATTGAGGTGAAGATTGAACCAGCCGTTCTCCCTACCATGTAATGTGGAAGTCAAGCAATAGCTTTTCCTCCACAAGCAACGTGGTTGTTAATGTTTCCACATCACCTAGATAAAAACCAGCTCCTTCCAGATCTTCCACTTTTAATATTGGTACCTTCATGTTTTCAGCACCACAGTATAGGAAGCTCATCAAGATGCTGGAGAGAGCGTTGAGAAGGGCAACTGGGCTGATTAGTGGCCTGGAGAACAGGTCTGATGAAGAGAGGCTGAGGCAGCTGGGTCTGTCCAGCCTGAAGAAGAGGAGCTGAGAGGAGACCTCATTGCTGTCTACAACTACCTGAAGGAAGGTTGTAGTGAGCCACACATTGGCCTCTTCTCCTTAGTGAGTAGTGATTGCACAAGAGGAACTGGGGTTAAGTTGCAGCATAGAAGGTTCAAATTGGATCTTAGAAAAAACTTGTTCCCAGAAAGAAGAGTGAGGCCTTGGAAGAAGCTGCCCAGGGAGGAGTCGAGGCACCATCCCTGGAGGGGTTCAAAAAGCAGGCAGACATGGTGTTTCAGGACACATTTTAGTGCTTAGATGTCATAGAGCCGACTTGGACTTGATATCTTGGGGTCTTCTCTAGCCTTGATGATTCTATGATTCCATGTCTTTCAACATTTTGCTTGACCTCTTCGTCTTATGGATTAATTATTTGTCAGATACAAAAGGTGGCTACAGGAAGTCAACATCTGCACAGCTCTTTGGAAATGTAAATCACCCAGAAGTGCGAAGTATTACCAAGACAAGCGCTGCCTGACACCTCTTCTGACTATTATGAAGGCAAATTGCCACAGGGGATCGTCTCATCTTAATGCAGGGAGCCCTGCGAGCGTGATTTTCATTTAGATCATGAATTGTTCATCTATAAATACATTAACGTACCCAGCACCATGTCCTTCAGAAAAATGAGAAAACCCTGCATTCTTTATTAAAAATTACCTAGATAAAAAGTACCTACATTGCAGTAAGGTCGGGTTTGAAACTAGTCTGTGGCAAAACAAATGATCTTCTAAATTACAGAGCCTTCACCTCTTTCAACTGGCACCTCAATCATGGAATTACTTCCCAGCATGTTAAATGACACTTTTCTCTTAATGAACTGGCAGTCTAAATCCTTCTCTTTACATAGGAATATTTTTATTCTGACTCACAATGAATTCTTGGGTAACCCTAACATTTACTTTCCACACAGCGACTTCCTGTGTAAAATAAATGTGCATAAACACATTCATGAAAATTATTTCAATATTTGGCATCATTTCCTCATTGTATAATGCAGTATGTTCTCTTAGGAAAATACTAGCAAATCTATAATCAGGTCAAAAAAGCAGAGCTGGAGAATCAACTAGGGTGGAGATATTTAAAAACTACCATAGCTGTTTTCACCCATAACTGCCATATCAGAAACAAGCAAAGCAGCTTCAGAACAATAACATTTAAAATAAAATTCAATGCTATAAATACAAGGGCTTGTAGCCCAAGTAGTCAGGCGGCTATAAAAAAGCAAGATGTGTAAGAAGATAAAATGATTTCATAAAACTGACAGGAGAATATGGGCAGCAGAGGAGATATGGCCCTAGAGAACAGGGTTTAGTGGGCATGATGGGGTTGGGTTGACAGTTGGACTTGATGATCTTGGAGGTCTCCTCCAACCTTAATTATTTGATGGTTCTATGACTGAACGGTTGGTTGGTTGGTGGGGTTTTCCTCCAAATCTAAAACAACCCTTGTCATTACTGCCCAGGTTTTAAATACATTTGCAGACTCATGGGGATGGATGGATCTCTCTTGCACAGAGAGGAGATCACGGTTTTCCAAGGTTTTTGTACAACAGGCTGCCTGGCACTAAGGTGGGGAATAGAAAACAACGAAAAAAAAAGATGATTGTAGTAATAATGCAAGATCACAGCCCACACTGAGTAGGCTGCAGTACAAATTACACCCAAATCCCATGTTGTTAAGTACGAAACACTGAAACAGATTTTTTATCGCAGTTGTTTTAATGGTACCATAACCAACTTCCTTTATTGCCCTTAATGGATAATGAAGATGCTTTTTTCCTATTTAAAGGGCTCAATGCAATCCTGACTTGTAGCAATGGGAAACTGCATTGAACCCTAAGTAATCTGAAATGTGTTTAACAGGGGACCCATCTAGTGAGTCACAGCACTCTCCACCTCCTTAATGGTTGTAAAAAAACTTGTTGTTATCAGCCAATACTCCTACACACTGATTCTCAGTGTGAAGCTACAGCACATACTCCAGTAATACTCGAAAAGGCTGGGATACTGAAAGAATTTTAATTTCAGCTGTTAAAAAGCAATTAATGAAGACTGACACGGCCAATAATTCAGCATGTGGCTCTGCTTACTATTTAGAATCATAGAATTGTAAAGGTTGGAAGAAGCCTACAAGATCATGAAGTCCAAATTTACTATTAGTATGACCACCCAATGCAGAATATGTAGTGTAACATATTAATAATATATTATTAATAATAATAAATAATTAATAATATATTATCAATATGCCATTTTAATATACAATATAGCAATAATACATATTTACGGTGTAATACATACTAATACCACCAAACACATCATATTTACAGTTAATTACAGAAATAACTGTCTTTATAAAAGACCTGCACACTAACCCAAGTTTGAGCAGCTCAGGTTTCTTTCTCTAGGTTCCACTGCCTTCTGGTTTTTTCCCCACTTACAACAATGTCACTGAAGTCATCTTAATTTCCTGATATTTCATACAAATAGAGCCCTCAACATACCCATTACCGACCTTCCTGGTGGGCACAGGAAAAATTTCACCAGATTTCAAAGTTGTTATCAGAGGGGGACCAGCTGCCTCTCATGTAATGGCAATCCCTACAAGACTATGCAAAAAAACCCCCAACCTTTTCCTTCCCTGGTCCGTTAAGGGAGGGTGTGAGAGGGATCTGTAGAACTAAATCTGCAGCAAGCTTTTCCCCATGTCTGTAGAAGTCTCCGATAACAATTGAGAAAGCTTCTACCCAATAAGGGCTGCTGTTGAGGCAGCAGAAGCTGCTGTAGGTCAGCTGCCTCACAAGAGACCCAGCTCATCCCAAATGCCAGGTGCCTGTAGCACCACGGAGTGTTGTACTGTAGTCATTACTATCACATATAAACAAAGACATATACCAAAAATACAAATAATGATATACCATAAAGTAGCAGCTCTTCAGGCACAATGATGGCTCCTTAGACCAGCATCTTCAAACACTCTGGAGCATTTCCACATTCAAACGCAGCAGTTAACAACGCAAGCAATCCTTTCTGCTATCCAACCTTTCATATGAGTTTTATACGGTAAATCATAAAGCAATTCCTTATGGGATTCTTACTGTGAAAAAAGAACCCTTTTTCTTTTCAAGTTGTCAGCAAAGCTTTAATCATTTCCACAGTAAATGATACAGCAATAGCCTTGTCTCTCATGACAGATCTCCAACATGCTCCCCACAGAAAAATCTATATGGAAATCCATGGAAACCGCCTCTTTAACGCTCAGCTGCAATTTTAAACTGCAACTCCATTGAGTGTAATGCTCTTTATTACAAACCTCGAGCCACTTTGCTCCTGCTATCTATTATTAATCGCTCTATCTATCCAGAAAGATGCATGTTTCAATCACACTTAGTTGATTAATTCTTTTACTGCATTACAGGGCTTTACAGCAATAAAACTCTGAAAGGGTAAGGCAGGACTCGATCATAATGCAGACCTCCAGTTCCTTTCTCATCCAAGATGATCCCTAAAGACAACAAAACCTGACAGAAAAAGCTCTGGGGACAGTGGTATTTGGGAGAGTAAAGCAAATCTACTTCCATGAAGATGTTCATGGTGGTTCTCTCTCCAAAGCTCACTCCCAGAGATGAGAAAGAACAACTCTCTGACTGCAGGAATAAGCACTAAAGCATTCAAACATGGTATTTCTCATGCACTTCTCCACCATGGTTTGTAGTTTGGTGTGGTTTGAGCACTTTGGCAACAAAGCACCACACAGCTGCTCCCTCACTCTGACCACCTTTCAGTGGGATAGAGAAGAGAAAATACAACAAAAAGCTTGTGGGTGAAGACAAAGGACAGGGAAGACTCATCCATCAGTTATGGTCCACACGCAAAAGACAAGCAAGGAACAAAAAAAGTGAATCTTTTCTGTAAAGTCTCACACATAAGCTGGGACTTGTCTCCTACCTCATTGATATCAGCTATTTAGGGACTCTGTGATGGAATTTATTGAGTATGATAATCTGAATGCAAACATAACTGATGAGCCAATCTTGATTTTGTATTGACATACACAACAGCTAAATGCCAATACCTAACCACTAAAAACCAAACCAAAACCAGTAGGGTATAAGTCACAGAACCACAGATGAGGGAGAATTCACCTAGTTCAACCTAAGAGATTGCTCAATGCTTTGTCCAATCAGTGACTCAAATGCCTCAAGCTCTTTAAAGAGCTTCTGATGCTACTGTCTAAATCATTCCAACACCTCAGATCATTCTGCCTGTGGGCACTCAGAGGCAGCTTCATAGAATCATAAAGGTTGGAAGAGTCCTTCAAGATCACCAAGTCTACCTGCTCTATAACCCCTAACTGCTAAACCGTCTCCTGAAACACCATGTCTACCCACTTTTTGAATCCCTTCAGGGACGGTCCCCTCACCCGCTCCTTGGGCAGCCTGTTCCAAGGCGTCATCACTCTTTCTAGGAAAAAGCTTTTCCTAAGATCCCATCTGAACCTCCTCTAGTGCAACTTCACTCATCCTACCGCTAGTTACTAGGGAGAAGAGGCCAAATGCATAGACGCAGACTCAAAGACAATATTAATGGCAGAGCTCGCCTGTTCCTCTGGTACTTGCTCCTCAGAGGTTGGAATGTACATGTATTTCTTCAAGGTTCAAAGTGACATTTTGCCAATAAGCCATCACTGAATGACATATGGCACTAGATACTATATGTTCAACGTGAGCACAAGTCACACGCTGCTTACCTAAATATTTTGATTAGGTTACTAATTACCTGATCACAACTAACTACTGGAAAAACCCCTATTCTTAATGCTAACATCTTGAAGTTCATGCTTCTATCCACTGCTCTATGGTCATTGGATGCTGATTATTGTCCAGGTAAATGCATTTATTCTGGAAACACACCTTGCTTTTAAAACTGCTTAATGACTGTAGTAAATAAAAGGCAAAAGGATTTCCTTTTAACTCAATACACATCAAAGGAGAAAACAAGTTGGTTTGTATACAGCACAGACAAAAGTTAAAGCAATGGAACTACTAACCAAGAGCTAAGGACCGGTCTGTGTGGTACCTAGCATGAAGCACAAGGTTCTATTCATTTCATGGTGTTACTCATTAAAGGATTTTTTAGATTTATTTCCACTCAAGACTCAACATGGGCTGGAAAAAATAAACAAATTAGTAGAGAGTCGCATTCACACCACGGAATCAAAAAGTAGTTCCTGCACTTTGTTTCATAAGGAGAATTCCCACTATACTTTAATTTCCTTAGAAAAATTAATTCTATTAAAAAAAATGCACAGGAATGGAGTTCAAGGACTATTTTTCATAGCAACAATCATTCAAGACGTAGTCACTCCTATTATATCTCCTCAAGAAAGGCGATTTTTATAGCTCATCCATTTTTAATTTGATAAAGCGTCTGTGTTCTGTTCTCCCTTTTCTTTTGCCTGCTGAGCCTTCTCACAAACGTTCATTTCCTAGCAGCTACAGCACAATGAACAGCAAAGCAAACCACCCTTCATCTGAACAAAGGCACTCCCACACAGCGGAGTATCTGTGGCTGGGAGCCCTGCCGTACAAAAACATGCCCACAGTTATTCAAAGATTCCACTTTAGCTGCAGCGCAATGCTCTGGCAGGCACGAATAACCTTTCTTTTACCTTGTTTATTCAAGAACTAGGACCCACTACAGTCTGCTTTTAAGTATTTGATATCCTACACTGAGAAGATTAAATAAACCTGATGCCAAATGAAAAACGTTGGCCATGCTGCTCATTTTTTTTTCAACTTAGGAAACTGTAACCTGAAGGTCTTGTCCTTAGGGACTAAAAGGATTTTTGTATTTATTATGCTGCCAAAGTCAAGACTATCTCTGACAAAAAATTATCTCTTGACAGGTTCCCTCCTGCTTTGAGTGCATTTGAGAGTAAAACACCCGTCTCTCTAATTTCCATACTGCTCCTCGTGTAATTAATCAAAGATACAATCCAAACCCACTTTCTTTCCAAGCACATTACTGCAAATTAGCCCTTCATGGGAGAAAAACATAAGGAGGAACAGGGCTGTATTTTACATCTTATTTAAGAAGAATCATTCATACTGGAAAGGTGGAAGATCATAGAACAAGAGATTCTTTAGGGTTTGGATGGGACCTCGAAAGATCATCTAGTCCAATCCCCCTGCCATGATGTGCATTTGTGGAAGCCAACATGCACATGGGGTGCTCTTATTTCTCATGCCTCCCATGAAAGAGGTCATGGCCCTTCCAACTTTAACCTCATAACTTCTGAGTTCTTCATCTCGGTTCTCAGAAGAGAAATTTAACCCATCTGTTTTTTCAATGTTATGAGGTCACGAGCCATGAAAGAAAATGCAACTTAAAAAAACCCCAAACTCCTGAGATACAAAATCTTCTCTTTGTCTAAGTTGTGCAGATGTTTCTGGTAGATCAGGACAAACTTATGAGACAGGAAAAAAGCCTCTCAACAACACATTAATCTGCCTACTACTGTATATTCGTCTTCAGTTGTATATACATGTTTAAAACGCAGCTAGACATGGTGTTTCAGGAGATGGTTTAGGGGTTAGGGCTTGTAGGGCAGATGGTTGGACTTGATGATCTTGCAGGTATTTTCCAACCTAGATGACTCTACAATTCTACGATCTCTAGACTCTCACAAAATAATACACGAGAGTCAACCTTAAATTCCTGACAACACAAAGCTGGGGAAAATCCAGCCTTTGATGTCATCACTGAGATGTTTAGCCTAGCGCCACAACGAGACAACAGTTTCATCAGAAGTCATAGCCTGCCTCTTCCCAGCCACGGAGCCTTAGCAACATACACCCTCCCTGTACCCTCAAATCCCCACACCATAGGAAACATTTTACAGATACAAGGTTTTATAAGAGTTTTCAGTATCCACCGAAACTGGAGCAGCATCACCACAATCTCTTTAAGGACTTTCAACATGGGGATACGTGGAAGGCAGGTAAGTTCGGGGTGGCTTATACATATTAATTATAGGAGACAACTAGTCATCTCAAACATCACAGAGGACTGACACATATTTACTACAAAACCATCAAACGATTCACCTGTTTCACGTACACAGGAGAAATCTCGCAGCAAAATGCAACGCAGGAATGCTTTCTGTAAGAATATCTTTGGAACACCTCTGGAACCCTCCACAATATGACATACAGCAACAGAAAATGTTATGTAAAACCATGGAAGAGTTTATCATACTGTTTCTTTATTGCCTAATAGCTTCTAATAGTCTGCTTCTTTAATTCCCTCACAATCCAAAGGCCAATGGAGGTCTTGTGGACCTGAATTCCTGTTCCCTTCTCCAGCACAGCAAATACACACTGAGCTGTTAATTGCAGTAGTGCTAATTAAAAGACAAAAAACATGACTACATTAACAGTGAAATTGCCAATTAGCACATAGGGCTCCCTCATTACTGCTGCTACTGCATGCAATGCAATGCAATGCCCGATGTGGACAGCAGGCAGAAAAATAAAAGGCATTCTTTAGAAGCCGGTAGGTCATGTTTCCAGCTTCCTTCAGAAGTTCTGCTACGATCAGGAGCTGAGAAATCGACCCACAGGAAAGAAAAAACAACATTCCTACAACGTTTTGTAAAAACCACCAAAGAAAAATCCTGCCATTTCCCACATCTGGTCTTCAGAGGAAAGAGTGTAGCCCAGAGAAAGTGGCCTTAAAAAATGAAATGTAAAAAAAGGCAAAAAGGGTGACATTTCAGCAATTTCCACTGACTTTGTGCTCCACAGAAGGATCCCTAAAAAGGGACTACTGGATACTAAAAGCTATCCAGGTAATCCTAGTGCCCTTTGTTCTTCAGAAGGAGTATTTATTCTTATGTCCTTTTTTAATGAGCATTTAATGAAAGTTAATCCAGATCTCCACAACCCTAAAGACATTTCATAAAGTCATTGTGCTCTTTGTATAGTCTGCATTTCCTTCAGTTTCTATTCTCAGGTTTTGATATTAATAATAGGTTTCTATTTTTTTTTTCCTTTTTAATAGTTTTTAATTCTAGTTCTGAGAACTCCTGATAAATAAAACTGAAATACTTTCAGTACTGGGAGTCCTGGGAGAACTGGAGTATATATTTGGTTCTCACTTGCCTCCTTTTAATCAAGCATTTTGTTGACCATAATCAATTCCTTCGCTCAAGAGAAAAATGTGCAATTATCTACAATGAAGAAGGTGTGTCTAAGGAATAGGGTGGGGGAAAGAGAAATCAATGGAACCATCTGTCTGACATTCCTACAACATTATAAGAGACTTGTAATTAACTGCTTGCCTACCAAAGTCTGCCAGCTTTAACTCCCCCGTGTCACTGATCAGAAGGTTCTGTGGTTTCAGGTCCCTGTGCAAAATGTAACGCTGGTGGATGTAAGACAGTCCTCGCAGCAACTGAAATAAAAATAACTGGAAAAGAGGGGGACAAAAAATGACCTCTGTTAATATTTTGCATACAACCACAGGTGATTTCTACCCGATGTGCAGGGCGATGGCACATTGCACCGACGTGTCGGAATTCCTCCCACCCAGATTTTAACACAACAGAATCTCCAGCTAAAAAATACTCACTTTGCAAGGACTAGCCCCAGCCTCCAGCCCTACTACACCATCGATTGGATTTGCCTACTTTAAAACGAACGAGAACAGAACAACCATATGCAGATTTCTTCCAAATTGTATTTATATTCCCTTTAGCCCTATGGCCTTAAGAGATTAGGTGGTAACCTGATGGCAGATGTGCATCTTCACTAATTATAGAAACAACAGTACAGAGTGGGTGGGTAGGGGGAGAGAAGGCTGGGGGATGGGACACTGGAGCTAAAACAAAGGAGGAATTAACAGGGTTACAATAATGCCTGTGTATCCAAGGAAATCTGCAAGTACAAGTTTCCTCCTTTCAAGTATTTTTTAATGGGAGTTGCTTATGTATTTTTCATTAGGAAGTCATAATTCTCACTGAACCTAAAGACGATTTTTTGAGACCTACTTATAATAGTCCTTAAGGTAAACCCAGACAGGAACCGAACTCAATGCCCACGTTTCTTTTAACCCTTCACTGGACTCAACACACATTTTCCCTAGAGCCATTGGGTATTTTTGTCGTTCACAATTATGAACAAAAAGCTGGCTGACACAAGATCTTTTGTCCTTCCCTTTTCATGTCGTCTCCCCTCATCCTCCTGCATCCTTCTTGGCACCTGCTGTCAATGGCTGTGATACCTTTGTGGGTTTTGTCAATGCAAAGGGTAAACAAACGTTTCCCAGGATGTTCTTTTGCAGTTCTAACAAATCCCTCCTCATATACAGACCCCTCTGTGAAACACACCTCCTAGTGCCCAGATATTTTACGAAATACTGCGATTTCCATACAGGAACATGACAAGGCACTTGGGGGATTCATATCACATATATGGGGGATTCAAGAGTGCCCAGGACCTCATGCCTCAGTAGCTGGTGAAACGTGCTCGCTGAGAAAATGTGGAAGCCACTAAGACATGGGAAAAGTCAACCCAGGCACCTAAGAATTTCTAATTAACTTGCAACACAAGAATCCTATTTAGTGACTGCTGAAGTGAGGAGACATTATGAAAAGGGTTACAAAATCTGATTAGAGACAAGAATAAAGGCTGACATGAAAAAAGCAGAAATGTCATGTTACTGAAGTTAAAATGAATCTAATTGCATTTCATTTCTTCCCCGACTGCAGACACAATACACTGGATGTTTAGCATTTAACCAGCACACAAAAAGCCAGATCCATCACCTTCTTGCCAGGGTGGGGTCTAACAATCTGCTGAGGAAACCAAAGAGCAAAACATAGAAATATAAGGAAGAACAGCAGGAAAGTCATAAGTAACATACACATTCCTGCTTGTATTGTGGTTAAAATGGAACTCATGGTGCACAAAACCTATTTTAATAAAGGCAGGAAGCAAAACCAGCCTTCAGTCCAGCCTTAAAATAGAAATCAAATTCTATTAAATTGCTTCAAAATACTGACTTTATAAAAAAATAAGAGATTGGTAGAATATCCAGTTTGCTAGGCAAAATTAAAAACATTTAACTGAAGACACTATTTTAAATATGGAAATAAATTTTAATGATGCTGTTTTAAAGAACTGTAAACTTTGTAACTCCAAACATATTTATTGATGTAAGCTTTCATTTGGATTTAATGCAAAGAGTCACGCGGTATCGCACGATGTATTAAAAATAGTCCAACAATTTCACAGCTGAGCAAAATAAACATCAGCTCCTTAGGACAGCTTTGGAAAGTATTTTATTCCAAACTCACAGACATGCTGTACTCAATTTCACTAAAGTCAATTCATTCATTCACGTAGGCTGCATCAATTATTCCTCTTTGGAGGAAGATCTTGCACAAGAAGGGTAAAAGATGTCCCTGAATTCATTAGAGCCATTACTCCGTCATTGTTTTCTTACTTTTTTTCCCTCTTCACCTTTGCTTTCATTTTGTAATGTTAAATGTGAGAAGTCTGAAGTGAAAACGTAAGCAGTAGGGTGTTCTGCAAACCACAGACCATTTGGGATTGCTTGGGAAGAGAGAACATTCAAAGAGGCTCCCCACCCCAAATGCTTTCCCACCCCACAACAAAGAAAGGACACATTGGAAAGAACCATTTCTTACTACTACCTGGGCCTCTGAACACCACGAAAGACCTCGAGCCTTCCTCACGTGATCGAGCTTACCAGCTGAACACTGCCACATCCCAAATCCATCTAACGGGTGAGGCTGATGGCAGCTAACACTTTCTGATTTAGATTCAGAAAGCTCTGATAAGTCTAACAATAAAGGGGGATATTCCTGCACGAGTGTTCTGTGTAGAAGTCTAAGGTGACTCCACATAGCTTCTCTCAGTTCCCAGAGATGGTTGAGAGTTTCTGGCAAGGGATACTGGGGTAAGTAAGAAGCAGAAAGAAACTCACAACGTGCACAGAGAAGTTCTCCAGAAAATACAAGGTTCCCACGCAGTGTCTGCTGAGGCACCATGGACTGCAATGACAAGGATGCTGCCCAAGAGAACAGGCTAATCAAGTCTTGAAGGGCTTTTTGAAGTCAGCAACTGCCTCCCTGATGGTGCAGAGGGATTTTTGAATGATTTCCTGTAACCAAGTTCCTTTATTACGTGCTGTGTTGTGGGACTAAAGGACTAGATGCTGAAGCAGAAACCTATATGCAACCTTTTTTCTACCAAAGATGCACAAAACTCTCAGCTCTGCTCTCTCTGCAGCAAGACACTACAAATGGAGCTGAAAAACCCAGAGCAGAAGGGTTGGAAAGGACTTCCAAAGATCATCTAGTCCAATCCCTTTGCAACAAGCAGGGACATCTGTAACTCGACCAGATTGCCCAGAGCCCCCTCAAGCCTGACCCTGAAAGTCTCCAGGGATGTGGCCTCCACCACCTCTCTTAGCCAATCTATCAGTTCAGAAGAAAGCTGAAAGCAAGACTGGATTAATGTGCTGGTCCTTCAGGAAGCTCCTATTGCTGTATTAGCTTTTTTCTTTCCAAAAATCATATTAAAACATTATTACTCATAAGTGATCAAATATAAAATACAAGTAAAAGAATCCCAGCCCAGGACACTTCACCTCATGCTTCTCCTTACTGTCCAGGGGATATTACAGGCTTCTGTGAATTATTGACTGTTTACAAAGGCAAACAATAACAAACAAATCCCCTCAGTACTGCCTCACAGCCTCGGATATAAACACAACTGAACCCAATGCTCAGCTACGTTTGGCTTGAGTAGATGGTTTTAAACCACTAACACAAGAAAAAACTGCCTGGTAATGTGCATTAGCACAGAAGCAGTGAGAAACATCTCTGTGTGGCTTCTGCTAGGATGTCAAAAGCTCAAACACAGTCTTTTTTATCACTGTTGCTTTGCCATTCTTTTCCCTCCTCCCAACCAGGATAACCCCCACAAGATAAAATCCAGCTTTTCACTTCTAACAATGTCCTGGGGAAATATTGCACTTTTTAGGTCAAAGCTTTGTAACTAGACTCCCTTGCTTCAGTCGTCGTCAGAAGAAGAAATTCCAGGAACAAAGTGTTGACTTAAGATGAATTAGCATCCCTAGGCATAAAGGATCCTATCTGAATAAAAAATGGTTAGCCATTTGAATCAGCGTGATTTCCATGACCGTAACAAGCTTCATCTCAATAAAAGATTCTCTTGTCTGACCTCCCTGGAACCAACTGAGCTGTCTCCGAAAGAAAGTTAAAATAAATTCACTCCAAACCACATTTTGTAACTTGCTCCCATATTTCTGACACAAGATTCTTACCAAGGGCAATGTCACACACAAGACAGCCCCTGGGACCGCTCATCATATCATCACGTCACTAGAGACACACCTTCTGCCACTTGGTTGCAGCAGAGCAGCAAAGATACAGGCTAGAAAGTGTTAATTTGATAAGTTTCCTTCTCTTTTATGTTATTTTAATAATTCCTTGTCCCCTCTGGGTGCTATGCAGTCGTTCGCAAGGAGGAAGGTGTGCTTAATTAACCGAACAGAGACCCTTTCTCATGATGACTTCGAGTCAACTGCTTATGGTCAATAAATGGAAGACTCCTTCAGACTTTTTCTCCAGAATGGACACAGTAAAAACAAATAAAAATCACTTCGATATCCCTGTCTACCTTCCAACAATGCACTCCCACGCTGAACTAGATCAAGGTGGCACCTGGTGCCTTATCAATTTGCAAAAGGGTTTTCTTCATCACTACACTATTTCCATGGGTTTTGGCTTAAATGAACCTCGTGGACTACGCAGAAATTAAATCTTACACACACTAGACAGGAAAGTGCCATTTTTCTAGCATGGATGTTAGCATGCTGATAGATTCTGCGTTTAGAGCTGTGCATATTACCAAATCACTACTTCAAGTCTGTCATAAAGCCGCGTGAAACATTGGTGCCATATTTAATGTCTGATACCTAAAAAAGCTGTCTGTATATAGCCAATTCTCAATGCCAGCAATAAAAGATGACTTCAGTTTGGCACAACTTTATTCTTGCCTGCTGTACACCTGTTTGTTCGCTGAATGAGGAATGGAAAATAGTGACTTCCCAACGCCATGAAACAGCATTGCTTCTCCCTTAGCGTATCTGTTGAAATATGTTTTTAACTCAGCTTTGCTTCAGCAGCATCACTAACGGCAGTAAGTAGGAGAGGCTTCAAAAGCATGACCTTAGTTAGCCTTGCTTCCAGTAACAATCAATAAAATGGAAAAGACCACCACAGGAGGTATTCACTCACCTTAGAGAAAAAGATCATTTCCCCCAAATGCCAGGGAGTCAATGGCAGGTAAAACAAGATGCAAAAATGTACTATCGTGCTTTAATTGTCCAATTAAGTCTACAGAGACAGCCTTTTGGTCAGACACCTCTGGTCACACACAGGCACTCATACGCACAGCTCTCCCTACACCATGAAATCTCTGGAAGTGTTCAGCACCAGACTGAATGGGGCTCTGGGCAAACTGATCTGATGAGACGTGTCTCTGCCCATGGCAGAGGGGTTAGAATTGGGATGCTCTCTGAGGTCTGTGCTAGGTTAGCAAAACAGATTCTGGGTATCACCTTTCTTTTCCTCTTCCCAAAAAATGGTGGCAGTGTGCTTTGCCTTGCCACTGCCACACCAAGCCAAATCATACCAAGGCGTGCGGCTCTGTACTGTGCTGATGGAATGCCCTTTCCTTGACTGCACTGTGAGGGCAGGCAGGCGCAGTGAGAAACCACCAATGCTGATTCCTCCCTGCATTGAGTGAAATGAAGCAGTTACAAGCCCAGAGATGTCAGATGGTGAGATGATTTTAAAGAGGAAAAAGTCCAAAAAAGGAGGGAAGTTCCTGCTGGATGCAGCCATGCGGCCACCACTATAGTGTGCTCACCACGTGGTTGGCCACGCACCCTTCACCACCTTGACTCACTGAACAGCAGGAGTAGAAGCTGTTTGTCATTCTAGCACTGAGAAAACTGGCGATGCTCGAGTAAGTGGGAGAACAAATCTGAAAGAACATGTAACTCTTAAATCTCTGGCAGATTGCTCAGGAAAAACGGGGGAACTGAGATGTTCAAAGGGTGGCCCTTCCTCTTTTGCTGCTGAGTCTGTGTGTGTCTTTCCCCTGCCCCAGGGACCCCGGCTTGAAGACAAAGACTGCTTACATAATTATTTGCTAATTTTTTCTCAGTGTGTGTAATGGCATTATAACAGAAGTTTCTGGTTTGTGTGTTTTAACTTGCTTGGGCTTTTCTTTCTGTACTAAGTTATAGACTTAATAAACCCCTTTTATTTCCCTAAGCTACTCCATTGCCTGGTAAATTCTATCTGAGACCGCACCTCGAGGCCTGGCTGCCTTTCTTTTTCGGTTTGGTTTTAACCTATGATACCTTGGAACTGTGAATTCCAACCCAAATCTAACTGTCATCACTGGATATGTTTAAAAATCATGTAGATATGAAGTTTCAGGACTTGTTTTATTGGTGGGCTTGATACAGTTGGGTTAATGGTGTGACTCAATGATCTCAACTGTCTTTTCCAACTAAACAGTTCTATTATTTTCACAGAAAATGCACAAAAAAAGAAGATACTTAAAGTGTGAGTTATGAATTTCCAAAGCAAGAACCATTTATGGACAGCTGCAAACAAAGGCTCAGGAGAACCAAGAAGATAAGTCTGGTGGAGATGGCCCACTACCAAAGAGAAGAAAACATAAATCCAAATGATCATAATTAAAACAGATCACTGGCAGATCAGTTAGCTGCCGTGAGAGTTCCTGCTGTAGGAAGCGATCCAGATGTTTCAACTATGAGTCCAAGAAGCATGAACTAAAGGCATCAGTGGCAGTAGGAAAGAAAGCCAAGAGTACAGATGTCAGTAGTAGAGACCAGGAGAAACAGCATATGGGAGAGTCAGGAGCAAGTCAAGTCCCTCCATTTGCCACAGTGCATTCCAGCTTGGCAAATGCCAAACCGTACAAACCTATAAATCCACTCTTGGCTCCAACCGTGTATAAGGCTGCAGCAGCAGTAGCTTCCAACAGAAACACAATTCCATGTGGGACTATGTATTTAAGTTTTATGGCTTGCCTTCAGTATCGGAATAAAATGAGAAAGACATCTTCAGAATCAGAAGAACAGAAGTTGAGGCTGTGTCTACTAAACAGGGACTTAATGATCTCCTTTTGTCTCCTCATCTCTAACAGTGTATGCAATACATTAACATATAGTTACAAATTAGTGGGAGAGAGGCAGGCTTGTTAGTTACCAAAGATGCACACAGCTGTGTATTTGGAGCTAATGGATTTTGAGGATTCTATGCATCAAATCAAAAATTTCCCTTCCAGTTGCTAAAGTACCCAACCACATTCATGTCACCAGGATTCTTGGTTTAATAGTCTCACGGAAACAGGTTTTAAAAACAACATCTCAGCCTTACACGAACTCGTTGAAGGGTTTGAGACGTGATGTTATCTGTAAGTTTTGCATCTCCACTCATGAATTGAAAATCATTATGTGGCTAGATACACACCACTAAAAAAATGCTAAATCTAATCTTTCAGGAAGCAATACGTTTGTTTGCTTAAATAGACTGCCCCAAGACTCCTACAACTGCCAATTGAGACATTCTTCTTGGTACTTGCAAATGCTTATAATATTCTGCTTACCCTTTACTTAAGATACTTGAAGTGACAGCAAATAGCCTGTTTGAAACCCAACGAAAGACGATGTCAAACATGGCACCCAAGGGGACAGCAATATGTGTGTCCATCAAAGTAATTTGTATTTCATTCTATTTACAATCTTTATCTAAAAGTAAGCCTGAGGAAACAAGCATTGTCTTTAGCTGGGCTACACAGAGAAAATGTACTCATATAATTAGGCTGAAGATATTCCACAGAAACCAAAATAGAAGCAAACAATAACTTGGCCTCTGCATTCCAATGAAAGACTGTTTTATAGGTACTAATGTACAACATTCTTTTTAGAAAGAATGATGTGTGATTATATGGGTTTGTATTTAAAATAGCTGGAACCAAGCCAGAAAGGAATATCCATCAGCTGGCAATACTCTCCTCAAGAACAAAATTAAAAGGCAGGGAGCCTTTTGTCATACTGGGAGAGCATCAATGACTTAATCCCATAGGTTAGCCCCAGAGAGTCAAAACTAATTTATTGCTGCTGAGATATAATTGCTCAACTAGACTTTTAAAAAAATGGATTTAGGGATCACATAACCAGCAATTCTGAACACTGCCAGCTAGAAGTCTGACTGAAAATGAAATTCTCGAAAGACCTCCAGCAAGAAGGGGCTGGCATGAAAACAGGGCTAATTAACACGGCTCTGCACAACCCTTCAAAATTAGCTGTAGCTCCCGATAGACAATTCTAGTCTATAGGCTAAAAGCAAAACAGGTGACAAAGTCTCTGAACCACAACTACACGACTGGATGAACTGAGTACAGTACACAAAAACATACCATGTAGTACATCTCTTTGAAAGAAAGGAGGAACACAGGCTTTTAGCTTTTCGTGCTGGTGAAGGTCTGAGTGCTCTTAGTATCCATGACTGAAGAAATCAGTCAAGCTAAGGAGATATTTTTCACTCATAGCTTTGAAAGCAGGTTTTTACTGGAAAACCTTAATCAGGGTTATTCAGTTTTAAAAGGGCAAGATCTCAAATCATCAAGTTAGCTTTTCATAGAATCATTAAGGCTGGAAGAGACCTCCAAGATCATCCAGTCCAATCGTCAACCCAACCCCACAATGCCTGCTAAACCATGTTCCCTAGGGCCACATCTACGAGTTTTTTGAAGCCTCCTGCTCCTTGGGCAGACTATTTGAAGACCTGACCACTCTGTCAGGGAATAAATTTTTCCTAATGTCCAATCCAAACCTCCCCTGGCACAACTTGAGGCCACTTCCTCTCGTTCTCTTGCTAGTGAATTAAGGAAATCCTTTTCTGTTGGCCTGGCAAGAAGTCTGCTAGGTACATATAAGCCATTTTCATTAATACTATTTAACAGAACAAAAATAATTGCAATTGCCCAGTGGGACAGATCATGGTAAAAAGCAGTTTCATCTGCTTCAATTTCCCAATGGGTGGACGGTTGCACTTGATGATCTTGAAGGTCTTTTCCAACCTTGATGAGTCTATGATTCTCTCAGTTTGGTTTTTTTTTTACCAGTTTCCCTTTCATTAATAATCCATCTGGACTGTAGAAGCTTGAGCTACATCAGTACATCAGGACTCCTCACTTGGCTGCTCAAAGGAAAACGTCTAATATGTCCATAAGCATCAGAAGGGTTGCTGTTGTTAGGTGGTAAAGAGAGCGTCAGGAATACACGCAGCAAAATTTGAAAAGGAAAGACTGCTGCTGCAGTTCCTTTCTTTTAAAAGACAGGGATCTCATGATTTAGAGGAATGCCACATTAGCAAGCCCAATTATCCGTGTCTGCCAATCCTCTTCAAAGACAAGCTCTCTGGGCTCCAGCTCTACCAAGAAATAGTAGTTACGTGAATTATGTCTTCTCAGTGGGGAACAATTACAGTTACAATGATCGGTGCGTGTCAGATCTCTGCAGCCTTGGAGTAGGTCTTACAAATCCAAAGCAGCATGAAGAGCATTCAAAGGCAGACTTAGCTGATCCCAAATCTCAGAAAGTCAAACGTTAAAGTGTCCACACAGGGAAATGAAACACAAACTCACTATTTTAACAGCACAGTCAGCACATGAAACTATACTCAGGAAACTGAGTGGTGAAGAAACTCCAAATTTTAGTGGTCAAAAGTAGGTCCCATCTCACCCATGTTGAGCCATTTCAAAGAGCTGCTCTCTGTCATTGTGATGCTGCACTGGGAGAAGACCCATAGGCTTTCCTTTTCCATGGAAGCTAAAAGCCTGGGTGACTGTCCTATACATTTGCAAGGTTGTTATCTTGTACCATTTACACCGTAGATTTTCAATATAATTACAGTTCTAGGAGCTTGGCCAGTTATAGTAAGGAAGCACAGTATAGGGACTACAGTAAGAAAGACTTTTGTGGTTTGGCTTGTATTTTTTTCAGATGATAGCCATTCTCATGCAGTGTGTTGCAGGAGCCACTTTTCACCCAAAGGACACAGAAAATCAATCAATCTACCGTGTAAAACTAGCTGATGAGCAGTGATGATCAACGATCATAACAACAAGAAAAGAAATTTTAGCTCTTTTAAAATTATTTTCTTAAATCAGACCTTCTGAGCATTCCGGGAAAGCGGTATTTCTTTTTGCCATTTCATTGTTTTCTCAATTTCAGTAGAAGTAAATAATGGTAGAAAGCTCCCAGCATGACAAATGAAGATTTAGACACTTACGAAGTAGAACCACAATAGGGCTGGTGTCAAAGTGCAAGACAAGTGTAACAAATATCACCCGGGTTATCTCTACACACACGACACGTTTGTGTGATTGGCTTCCATTTGATGCCAAAATCACTTGGCTGGCTTCCCAGAAAAGCACTGGATCAAGTTTCTGCCCGTCTTTCCATTAAATCCTGCTAATAAAGTACCTCCTTCCTGCAGGGTCATTCTCAGTATCTACCTTAGAAGGAAAACATTTCTTTAAAGTGACATCAACTATGAAAATGCTTCATTGAAAGTGAGCAAAACCATTAAATATGGAGTTTGGTTGTATAAAAAGCAGTGCATCAGGTTGTGTAATTCCTTACAGCTCCCTAAGTTCAGTGAACCGACAATAACTTCTCTCGCTGAAGATCTATCGCTGACAGTCTAAATCAAGTTTACTCTGGGGTTTTAGGGGATATTGCCTTAAGAGCAAATGTTTGAATGTGGAGAGGAGTTACCAACACTATACCCTCGTATATTCTGGCCCTGAATCCAACTTACAGCCCTCGCAAATCCTTTTGTGGGAATGTTCAAAAACCTGCATTTTTAATCATTTCGAAAGAAAAGTCATTTTAAAACCTAGTACACATGCCAATCACACCCCCTTTAGCTAATGATCTGTTTCTGTGCAACAAATGACACGACATTTCACACAAAGTCGCTGCTACGGGATCTTTCTTTTGACTCTTACCTTCACATTTTCTGGATGAAGCCCTCCAGGGTGTTTGTCCATGTACTGACATAAATCAGTGTGCTACAAGAAAGTCAGATGGAAAGAAGGGTATTAATATCTGTATGGCTGCAGCAATAAATATCCTTCTACTTAGGACTGGACAGAGGAAGTGGAAAACAAAGAGATTTTCCATTCACACACATCCACAACCGCTCTTGGACCTTCACCCCATTTTCTTTAACAATCTTGGTAACGACCAATATTCACCAAATAGCAATTTTTTACGGTAAAATAATGACTTGTATTTTTGTTTCAATTTATATCTTATACAGAAAACATCACCATCTGCACCAGAAAGGTAATAGCTGGAGAGAAAGAGGAAGAACCTAAAGAGAGAAGCTCAAATGCTACTCTCACCATTCACATTAAAACATTGCTTTTAAATTATAACAATACGGTGATTCTAGGTTACGGTGGCTTAGAAAATACATGTGAAAGGCATTGCATGTCAGAAAACTGAACGATAAAAAGAAAATAAGCATATGCTGTATACATGAACAGCTTTTAGTTACAGCTACTTCATAAAGCAGCTTCACCAAGACTCAAGACCTTAAACTTTCACTTTGCAGCTGTGTATTTTCCCCGCACATATCATGACATCTCTCCAGAACATAAGCAGGTTTGCAGTGTAGAGATTCATGTTGTTTTTAATTTATGTTTTGGTGGTTTTATTATGGAAACACTATTTTCACTGATTTCTTTCCCTGCATTTTTTCAATCTCTTGCCAGTCAGCAGCACACTTGCAGGGAAGGGCCATTTTGCTTCTCTGGTTTGCTTGAACAAATCACACTCTGGAATTGTATTTAAAGAAAGCAAAAGCGTGCACTAAGTTAACCATAAAACCTCAGAGACTGACCCTGCCTTCCACTTTTGCAGAGTTGTGTGGATACACAGAAAAGTTCCCATTTTCTCAGACAACAAAAATCACGCTTAGCCACTACTGGTACTTCTGAAGTCATAAACTATGAAAACGAAACACACCAAAAATGGACAAGTTATCCTTCAGCACACGTAGAATCACTGAATCACTCAGGGTGGAAAAGACCCTTCAGCTCATCAAGTCCAACAAATAACCCTGGACTCTACCAGGTCCACAATGATCCACTTTCGTCTTGTTTTACTGTATCAGCACCAAGGAATCATATTTGAACAGGGTCATCTGCTACCCTGGGATTTGTTTGGAAGAACTAACAGACTGTGAGTATTAAAACCAGCACCAGAGCCTGTCTCCAGCAAAACATCAGCTGAAACACCATTCTGGTATTCTGGTTTTCTGTTATAGCAGAGAAGAATCAGAGTGGTCAGCTAACAGTATCTTGAACTTAAATACCTGCACCTGCAGTGCTTAGGAGAAATTTTATGAAAAGCCTGAAATGTCACTGTAGAAAACCCAACAAGATAAACTACACTGCTGATCCATCCTTGGATCCACCCATTGTGGCTCCCGAGCTCTGGCTGAAGGAGAATCATCATTTCCCTGATGTTCAGTCTTTTGTAAGTGACAGATAACCCGACAAGTGGGAAATTGAACTGCTTCTTTCACCTTCTACTGATTTTATGATTTACAACTGGTCAGCTAACAGAAACCAGGCGAGAGGAAAACAAAAGAGGCTGCACAGGGAGGAGGTTGAGTCACCATCCCTGGATGTGTTTAAAGATCTTTTAGATGTGCTGTTTAGAGAGCTGGTCTACTGGTGACATTTGTAGAGTAGGATTATTGGTTGGACTTGATGATCTTCAGGGGTCTTTTCCAACTGGAAAATTCTATGAAAATCAAGGCTACTTTGAAAAAGTCCCTTCCCTGAAGCCCCAGCAGTACAACTGCCCAGCAGCTGTACCTTTCCATTCACCAAAAGCATTATGCAACATCCTCTTCAGAGTCACATCACTAGGAACACCATTTTTCTAATTTCAAAAACACCTGTAATGAATTCTGAGGAGAACCCCACTTTCTTCCACTTGTACTTCAGTGGTTGCTTGGATGCATTTCCTCTATGCCTGGACCTGTGTGAACTCCAATGATGGTCTTGTCAAGCATTATTTGTTTCTACTTCCTTCCTTCGCCAAAGACCAGGACAACTGGTAGCCTAGAATAAACTTCTGCATCAGCAGTTCTCTTCTTCAAAAGAATAATTGCTTGCATCCCCCTAAAATTTAATGTAAGCAGCAGTTTCTACAGACCCTTGGAAATCATACAGTCAACTTACAGTGACCTTTCCGTACCTGAAAGAGACCTATCAGAAGGCTGGGGAAGACTGTTCATAAGGGCAGGGAACAATAGGATGAGAGGTCATGTTTTCAAGATGGGAAACAGTAGATTTAGGTCAGGTATCACGAAAAAGTTCTTTAATCTGAGGGTGGTGGATGCCTGGAACAGGCAGCCTAAAGAGGTAGTAGAGGTGCCATCCCTGGAGACATGCAAGGTCAGGCTTGATGGGGCTCTGAGCAATCTGTTCTGGTGAGTGATGCTCCTGCTTGTTGCAGGGGGGTTGGACTAGATGACCTTTGGAGGTCCCTTCCAACTGTATGAATCTGTCATTCTATGACCTGTTCCCCAGGTACGTGCTACAGACACAGAGAAAACACCAAATCATCAATCAGTAAACAGAAATGGGAAGTTTGTACTGTTCAAGCCTTTCAAGAATTTGCCTTCACAAAACAAAGTTAGAGCTTCTCATAAAAACAACTGAACGCTGGGAAAGCAACTTACAAAGTAGATTGTTCTTCACTTAAAAAAGAAAAAGAAGGTGGTGGTAAAGCAAAGGCAGCATCAGCTGCTTTTCTTTTCCCCAGGTAGGGACTCAACACTCATTGAATTAAACATCAGTATGGCCAGGAGAGCTGACAGTGCTGCAGGGACAGCTATTTCTAAACCTGTTTTCCCTTTTGGCGGCCAAGTGTCTGCTCCAGTTCTTGTGTGCTCTGCTGACATTGAAGAAGACATGAATGCAAGTTTCAGGGAAGCACTGGAAAAGGAACAAGAGAAAACTGCTTTCATCTTGTTTGCTAATGGTATGGAATTCTATGAGGTTTGTACCCTACAGACCATCAGAACCTTTTTCTTCAAGCTGTTATTTCCCAACAGTGGCAGCAGGTGCAGCTTGCCATATAAAATACAGCCCCTAAAGGCAATTCAAGGTGTAATTAAGTATTGGCAATAATGTACAAGGATGACAAAACAATGCAGGAAACCAAGAAGCAAACCAAGAGACAGAATTTTGCAGTCCTTTCTGGACTGGAGCACTTCTGCTGTGGGGATAGGCTGTGGGAATTGCAGCTGTTCAGGCTGGGGAAGAGAAGGCCCATGGGGAGACCTTATAGCAGCTTCCAGTACCTGAAGGGACTTTTTATGAGAGACTCTAGTGATAGGACAAGGGGCACAGGTTCAAGTTAAGAGAGGGTAGATTTAGATGAGATCTTAGGAAGAAACTCCTCCCTATGAGGGTTTTGAGGCACTGGAGCAGGTTGCCCAGGAAGGCTGTGGTGGCTCCATCCCTGGAATTGTTCCAGGCCAGGTTGGATGGGGCTCTGGGCAACCTGGTCTGGTGAGAGGTGTCGCTGTGCCCATGGTGGGTGTTACGAAGGGATGATCTTTCAGGTCCTTTCTTACACAAACCATTCTATGGGTCTTCACTGTCTCAGAGGGTTAGGAGACCTCAACAAGAAGCAGGATAACTGGAATGCAGTACAGAGAATTCCAAGTCTGTCACAAACATCCTGATACCTGGTGGACTTGGGTAGACCAACTCTGCTTTGAGCTGCCTTTAAACAACTCGATCAGCCTTACTGTTATCCACAACATACCTATCTCACCACAAGTAACCCCATGCTGACAGAACATACAATATTTTACCTTAAATTCAAAATAACCTTCATTCCTCCTCCTAACACTCCACCAGTTCACTCACATCTACATGTACAGGGAATATATTACCACTCATCTATTTGTAAAAGCTACATAGAAAAAAATAAATAGAGACAAATCAATTTCCCACAGTGAGAAATTAAACTGGGAAGTCCAGAATTAATGGAGTTAATCCAACATTTTGTTTGTTTGCCCAATAAAAGTCTACTGATAACTTTAAATGAAAACTGTGATCAAATACTTTATTTTCTCCTCTCACAGGATTAAACATCACAGAATCACAGAACATTTGGTATAGGAAGGGACCTCGAAAGACCATCCAGTCAAAACCCCCTGCCACAGCAGGATCACCTAGACCAAGTCGCACATGTCCAGGCAGGTTTTAAATGTCTCCAAAGAAGGAGACTCCACAACCTCCCTGGACAGCCCCATTCCAGTGCTCTGTCACCCTCACTGGGAAGAAGTTCCTTCTCGTATTGATGTGGAACCTCCTGTGTTCCAGCTCACACC
>JAOXOE010000506.1:15615187-15633687 GCA_028565055.1 Phoeniculus purpureus | reverse complement strand
GAAGGGACCTCGAAAGATCATCTAGTCCAATCCCCCTGCCACAGCAGGATCACTTAGACCAAGTCGCACAGGAACATGTCCAGGCGGGTTTGAAACTTCTCCGGAGAAGGAGACTCCACAACCCCCCTGGGCAGCATCTTCCAGCGCTCCGTCACCCTCACTGGGAAGAAGTTCTTTCTCATATTTATATGGAACCTCCTCTGTTCCAGCTCACACCCATTGCCCCTTGTCCTATCACCAGATGACAATAAGAAGAGCCTGGCTCCATCCTCCTGCACCCACCCTTCACATATTTATAGACATTAATAAGGTCACTCCTCAGTCTCCTCTTCTCCAAGCTCCAGCTCCCTCAGCCTTTCCTCATAAGAGAGGTGTTCCAATTCCTTCATCATCCTCGTTGCTCTACACTGGACTCCCTCCATCAGCTCCACGTCCTTCTTGAACTGAGGGGCTCAAAACTAGACACTTTCTTCTTCCTCTTCAGTTTGCCCAGCAGCTCCCTGTTTAACCACACAGGTCTTCTGGCTCCCTTCCTTGATCACCTCTGGAAATCAGTGGACACTGATTGTAGGGTTGTAAAGGTGTTGGTCTTAGGATGCCCTGGTGGAAGGCATGGCTAACATCGCTGCTTTGTTTAAAGACACGGTATTATTTTCCTTATGAAGAATGCGCTGTGTGATCGCGCGCTTTAACGGCAGCTACTACCTCACCAGTGTTTGGGAAAACCCACTTAGGACAACTCTCTTTTTTTGGCCAATAGTCTCTTTAAAAGGTCATCCTTAAAACATTAACAGTTTGTCTGATAGACATTGGGAATGTTGATTCCTCACTACGGCCAAAGGCTGAATTTTCTGATGGGGTTCAGCAGTTAAATGTCTCCTACAGACAAGTTAAGGGAAAAGATTAAGCTAAAGATTAAAAAAATTGATTTTTAAATACACACCTCCTTCAGTACGTGACAGGGTGGAATTCCATACAATGTGGCTTTGTGTCTACAACACAATAGCGTGTTTTGTCTCACAGCAGTTGGGCCATATAGGAACTCGGCACGCATGATACGGCAAGTCTCAATATTCACGCTTCGCTTGGTGTCGCACTAATCACTGAAGGATCGTTCTTAGCCCTGACAGCACACATACTTTCAGAAAATGTGGCGCGGAGCAGAACGCAGAGAAACCTTTGGCAAGGGGCGTTAAATAATATGTAGGTATTGTTTTGAGAAACATTAGGAGTATTTTCACATACCTCCTCTGATGGCGTTAGTGCAACGCATTGATTTTTAACTTAATCCCAAACGCTCCACACAGCCTTAGCTCAAGAAAAACAAACGCCCTATGCACATGTTTCCCTTTGAACATACGTGAAGCTGACTAGGCTTGAGCAGTTGTAAATCTCATTGGATTACAAGAATTTGATTTAATTTCAGAAAACAGGCTTAAATGACTTTCTTCTGCTGAGGAAGGTCAGTAGTTGGTCAAGCAGAACATGACTTCAGATCGCTGAAGTTTGGTTTAAGCTCATAAGGAAAAAAGAAGCGTTGGGCATGTGCAGTGAACTTGTGAACTTGAGGTGATTTGCTGTTAAACGCGGTGAAGAAGGCGGCTCTAATTCACGTTAATGATTAAGACAGATGGGCATCAAACAAACGGAGATAGAGTGTTGTCTATGTACTCTGAACAGCGTGAAGCAAACACTGCCCAAAGCAAATATCGGCTCCTGTACATATTTTCCAAACTCTTGGGAGTCTGGCAAAGAGTCTAGGATCCAACTCTTGCAGTGCAACGTTAATTCATTTCTCAGCTGGCACTGGCAGCATGGCCTAAGGGAGCGAGGCACCTGATTCCCTTTGGAAATCTCAGCTCTCCTTCTTCCTTCTAAGCAGTCTCTGTAGTGCTGGAGGACAAAACTGCCGTTAATCCAAACAACCCCACCATTTAGAAGAGTTTAAAATTAAATGGCACAAAGAGAATAAACAGACCAGTGGAAACCAGGTAGACCTCAGGGTAACCCTTGTCGCTCATCTCACGGAGGTCGCTGCAGTCCCCTCAGCAGTCCCTGTGTTTATCACGTCATTCCGCTGCCATGAGGGTCATATTCCCCACTTTCACCCCAAAGTGCTTGAGGATAGAAGTCTTTCCCATGTCCTAGGCTTTAGACTTCTCCTGAGTTCTGACACAAACCTGTGCTAACCCCCTACCTTCTGTAGTTAATAACATTTTCTTTGCAAGTTCATTATCCAGCTGATAAAGCCATACCCTCATGAGCCTCAGACTCACAGAACCAGCAAATGTTATGGGTTGGAAGAGACCTCTATTCCCAGCCCTCTGCCAGAGCAGGATCACCTAGGACAGGCCACACAGGGCGGTGTTCAAGTAGATTTTTGAAAGTTTCCACAGCTGGAGACTCCACAACCTCTCTGGGCAGCCTGTTCCAGGGCTCTGTTACCCTTCCGGTAAAGAAATTTCTCCTCCTGTTGAGGTGGAATTTCTATGTTCTAGCTTATCCCCATTACTCCTTGTCCTATGACTGGGCACCACTAGGAAGAGACTGGCCCCTTCCTCTTGACACCCACCCCTCAGACATTTATAGAGATTAATAAGATCCCTCTCAGCCTTCTCTTTTCCAGAATAAATAGCCCCAGTTCTCTCAGCTTTTCTTCACAGGAGAGACGTTCATGTCACTTCACCATCCTCCTAGCTCTCCGTTGGACTCTCTCCAGTAGATTCTGTCTTGTTTGAATCGGGGAGCCCATAACTGGGCACAGTACTCCAGGTGTGGTCTCACCAGTGCAGAGCCGTGATAGTTTGCACTTCTGAGTACAGGCACAACCCAATCAGCAGCAGGTACCCAGCCCACACAAACCAGAGCAGAGCCTACATTTAAGCAACATTTCCTTTTCACTGAATACCAACAACCTTTCTGCTGTCACAGCCATGCCGAGAACACCTACTGTCTTCAAAGAGCTGACGTGCATGCAGCAGCATGCGGGAGCTGCTTCCCCAATGCACCTGGTGTGCCTCCATGAAGCCTTTGTAGGGTTTACTGAGGCATCACGAAACCACTACAAGAAGCAAAAGTGGGTTTTGTTGCAATGCTTTTAGCTTTTGATACAGATGAAGGCAGAAAGCAGCATCTCAAGACAAGAATTTAATGGAGTAAAGATGCAACCATACTTCCAGTGATTCACACAGAGGG
Organism: Phoeniculus purpureus; assembly: GCA_028565055.1. Taxonomy (NCBI): domain Eukaryota; kingdom Metazoa; phylum Chordata; class Aves; order Bucerotiformes; family Phoeniculidae; genus Phoeniculus; species Phoeniculus purpureus. The sequence continues at coordinate 15,630,492 of JAOXOE010000506.1, read as the reverse complement.
TACCGAGGACTCCAAATTATGAACAAAGAGCTTCTGAAGGCTCACTGAAGCGTAGGTTTGCTTGCTGCTGATCAATCACAAGATACACAGTTTGCTCTACATCCCAGCGCAGAGGTACTTCAAGCCAAGCTAAACATTCAAAAACAGCCACAGGAGTCACATTTCAGTGTTGAGATTGTCCCTCACATCTGTATGGGGCTTACAACAACAGTCATATAATCATTCAGGTTGGGAAAGACCCACGATGTCATTAAGTCCAAACAGTAACTCTACTCCACCAAGGTCACCACTAAACCAGATCTCTAAGCACCACATCTAAGCGATCTTTAAACACATCCAGGGCTGGTGACTCAGTCGCCTCCCTGGGCAGCCTCTTCCAAGGTCCTACCATTGTGCTGGGTTGTGCACATTCTTGAGCAGAGGTGTCTCCCAACACCCCTCTTGCTCTTCCCAAACTGAGGTGCTAGCAGCAGTTTAAATTCAGAAACGCAGCTCTCTGCACGTACAGGGTGGGAAAGGATCATCCCCAGGTACCGCACCACGAGCAAGATTTGCACGTCAGTGAAACTTCGTGCTCTTAGGTGATTTAGGCTGGGGGCAAGTTCTGCAAGAACATGGCTATGACACTCCCAGCATCTGACCGTGCTCTGGGCTCCTGTTCTGCACTCTACGTTCTTCAGACCGTCCTGATTTCCGTAAGACTGTATGAAACAACCTCTTTGAAAATGCTGAAATTAGTTTGGTTCCTTTTAAGTCACCGTATCACAGCACCAGCAGACTTACCCGCTGAAGTACCGAAAAGGTGGTTAAAACGTGCATTATTAAAATAAAAGCAAAACAAATAAAACCCACCAAAGAAAAGCGCTCACTGGTATGGGACAGAGCTGAAACTGCCAGTGTTTGACTCTTCGGTGTTGCTGTTAATGTTGACATGAAAGAAGTCAGGGTCCCACTTGGAAAGCTGTGGAAGTGAGTTCACTGAGTGTCACTGAACCCTCATCCTCACTGCACAGGGGCAGGTATCGATAACCCTGACCTGTCTCAACTAATCCTCACTTGCCAGTTGGAATGCAACCACGATGAAGAGCACTTCATAAAGAAAGTGCAGGTGACAAATGAAGGTTCTAATATCTGCTGATAGGGGTTTTTACATTCTAGTTGATAGAGATTTACCTCTAGGTACATCGCTTTTGTACAGTTGGCAAATCTATAGAAAAGTCTACTCACCAGTAGATAAATCTATAGCAGGAGGTAAAAGGCAACTACGGTAGCAGCTCCTGAACTTCTCACACCCGGTCAAAACTGGGTATGACACAGGCATGACAACAGACCACCGGCTAATTGTCAATGTTATGGATATTTCTCCCACTGTTTCTATATCATTTTGATAGAGGATAAGGTTCAACATTTGATAGTAGATACCTCTGTGCCATGAGAATCATAGAGCCACAGCAGGATCACCTAGACCAAGTTGCACAGAAACACGTCTAGCCAGGTTCTAAACGTCTCCAGCGAAGGAGACTCCACAACCCCCCTGGGCAGCCCCTTCCAGTGCTCCGTCACCCTCACTGGGAGGTTGGAAGGGACCTTAGGATAATGTAGTTTCAACTCCCTGCCATGGGCCGCTTTTGTGCACCTCACCAAGTGGAAAATAAATAGAGCTTTGGAAAATAAATAGAGCTACAAATAATTGCTAATAGCCAAATCATTTTATGAGCTATTATTTCACCAGAAAATTGAGAAAATATATCCTTAATCCCGAACAATAAAACTCTTCAAGGTTTATGGTCTCTATAAACCTTTCACTGAGAACTGAAAATATAAGTTAGTAATGCAATAAATGCCCCAACAAATAGATCAGATTTTTCACTTAATGCTTTTTACAGGCTTAAACCAAACGGAGTGAAAGAAAATCACCTTTTACAGTCCAACTCTTCAAGGAAGAATGCCTTTCTGTTATGCTTTTTTAAAGAAGGCATGGTGAATTTATATCAACTCTACTGAATCTTGGGGCATGATAAAAGGAAGAAAATACAGTAGTGGAGTTAACATTCCACAGCACTTTTTCTTCACATATTTATTTCCTCGCTGCCCTCATCCCCTGCAAGCACAGAAACGGCTGAACTAAACCTTTGGGACCCAGTGCAGGCAGAGCTCTGCGCTTTTCCTTTGCCTGTCCTTGATGACCTGGATTGTTTCTCACCAAAGAAATCCAACCAAAAAAATATTCCAAAGAAAAAAATCACAAGAAAATTTTGAATTTCAAATTTGTCCAGTGGGTGCAGCCAGTAGGACAGTAAACAGTTTCCTGTATTTACCCTCATTAGATGAAAAAACCCAGATGTTTTCTTTGACCTATTGCTGAAACCAAAGGATCTTAAAAAAAACCCTAAAAAATATAACTAGGCTCTAATACACAAACATTTGCTAAGTAACATAATGTAAATAAACTTGCCTTACAAATCTCTGCCCTCTCGCCTGGCGTTTTATCATCCGGGGTTTAAGAAGCCTTCATTTCATTCTAATGTAAATAAGAACTGGTCTGTTTGCTCAGGACTTCAACAAAACGTGGTGCAAGGTTGTAGCAGTGCCCCAAGAAAGGTGACCTCGCTTTAGTCAGTGAAGCCAACGACCATTTATCACAGTTAACCTACAAATCTGTCTTGCCCCGGCTTTAGATGTGTCAGCCGCTTGGAAGCAGCTACTTCTCCTGTTCTCCCACAGCTCCCTACAACTTTGGATGGGCCTGATCTTTTCTACTATTGTAGAACTCTCAGCTCATAAACTGTGTTTTTATGGATGTGGAATGAACAGGAGTACTCTGTATTTATTTATACAGCTCATTGAACGGGCATGGAGATTCGGAGGCAGAGCCTGGGAGGCTCAGGAAGACAAACCCCAGGCACATGCATGTCGTTAACTTAATGTATATGAGTTGCTTGGCTGAATCCAATGAGCCGAAGCAATTACATCCAAGTAGGTATCCTGGTGCTTTTGCAGCTCTGCTCCTAAGCTAAGACATGACAGAATCATCAAGGTTGGAAAAAGCCATCAAGATCACCAAGTCCAACCATCTACCCTACAACCCCTGATCACTAAACCATCTTCCAAACTAGTAAGCATTGAGAGGAGATCAAGACAGTAATAGTGAGAGCACAGGGGCAACACCTTGCCCTTCATTAGCCTTGTTGCTAATCTTTGGACACACTCCAGCACCCAAATAATTCTATGATTTTGTGAATCTGTAATAATAATAATAATAAATTAATAATTATTGCACCTGCAGCTGCACAGGGATGACACAGCCCATAGGAGATGAGTGCCCAGGTGTGAGTGCAGCTGAGCTAACGTCTGTCTCATGGCCTCACAGCCAGAAGACAGCCCTTGGCTCTGCTTTAGTTAGCAGCAGAGACATAGGCTGCATCTGACAGAAAAATTCTCTTCACCAAGAGCTGTCAGCATCACCAGAAAGATCCCTGCCCTCAAGTTTGCAGAATAAAGCTCGACTCAAAGCGCTTTAAAGATGACATGTGAAAGAAATAAAAGGAACGTAACACTGTCCCACAAAAGTCCTTATGCTGAAGAAAGGCCCATAATAATGTGGACCGGGATTTTTTGTCAGTGTGGTGGTGAAATTCCCTTGAGGAAGACTAACAGTAGAGAGTAGTAACCAGAACACTGAGATGGCTACAGAGGCTAACAGTAAGGGGGCAATCAAATATTACCATAAGTCCACTCGTAACTTGCAACGGTGTCAAAGCCTCAGTTTCACCTTTTTTTTTAATAAGATTTCATTGTATTCTCTAAAGTGGGTTCCCAAACAACAGCAGTATTTAAAAGCTATTCTGGATCCTTAAACAACAGGAACAGAAAAGCAAATAATCTAATACGTTCGTTTTTAAAACCGTTCTGAATCCTTAAATAACAGGCAGGAAAAAGTAAATGAAACCTTCACGGGAAGGGGATGGAAGTGAAAATGTTGGGGTTTTTATTTCACTTCTGTGCACTAAGATTTGGAGTTTAGAAATCCAACATGCAGCATTAAAGCTCTCGTTCGTTTGTATTTCCAGCCTCCTATTGCAGCAGCGATCATAAAACAAACACAGCTGGCAGCTTGATTATTTTATTCACTGAAGGATTTAGCTGGACAAACATCACAAAGATGTTGGCTTCTTTCATTGAATTTATGATCAAATCTGCTCCAGCGCAAGATCAACTCTGTTACATCAATTATTATGAGGTGTGAATAATTTAACAGAAAGTTGTCTATTTGTAAATCAGGTCTCACAGATATAAATTCAGCTGAGGCAGCAGACAGTGGACTTGCGCCGTGCTCAGCTCTACATTATTTAGGAAGATGCAGGGGTTTGTGAAATGCACTTAGTGATGGGGTTTTTTGGCACCCAGCAAGCTGCTAATTTGGGCAAACAGCCTGTCCAAATGTTATTTTAAACTAAATTTACCTTTATCACAGAAGAATTTAACTGTTTTAGTGATGCCTTTCAAAATGAGAGAATGTCTTTCCCACCGAGGCTTAGCGAAACACAACACGCAAGTTACTACCACTAGTGTTTCTCTCCGTGTGTTTTTCACCGGATTCTGTTGTTCAGGGTAACACCGGGAGAGTTACAATAATTTTGATGCAGAGTGTGTGCCTTAGGGTATGGGATCGACTCAATGCCTGAAAGAAAAAGGTCAGTTCCCTTTGGAATCACTTGCCTCTTTGCCCTCCAGCACTGACAGGTGCACCAGCCCTGCGCCGAGGCTCATTATTCACAGCGTGCAGCTCAAGATACGTAATCTAACCTCTCAATTTTAATGCATCAGCGAGGATTATTGTCTCCTGCCTTCCCGTTCTGACACTCAGGTCAAGCAGGCGCTTTCACAAATCATCAAACTATAGCCTCAAACTCTCTAAGCCAGGTTATTTGAAGAAATCACTAAGTTTAATTATGAAACTTAATTAGCAGTTTTGATCAAGTTTTGAAGCAAATCACTGTCTTAACTAGTCCCCTACAACGCCACGTGTTCCCGTATCACTCACTAATAAAACCTGCACGAGGAAGCACAACCCCTTGTTGCTCTGTGGCGTGAAAGAAGTCAAAAATCTGAAGGCAGATACTTGAAGTGCCACGATCAGTCACACAGAAAAGGAGACAAGATTCCTCATAAAAGTAGTAAAATCAGTATTTGTTCAAGGTACAGCTAGTTTTGTACCACTGCGGGAACCCTAGTGACTGCAAGTCTTTGGCTGTCAATAGAGGCCAATGGTGTGTGGGGTTTGAGATGGTGTTAAACCAGCTGCAGAGGTGGCCAACCTCAGTAGGATCATTCACATTGCATGTTGAACGCCAGAACGATTCTCAAGTTGCCTACTGTTTTGTCTCTCATTTAGGAAAAATCTTGCTTTTAATGGCTACATACAAGTAGTGGAAGATCCAGTGACAAGGTCTCTTTCACTTACACTTCTGCCCTCACAGCATGCCTTCAGTTCCTATGGCAAAAGCAGAGACTCAGTTTTGTCAGCAGTGTCACTATCTGGTGACGAAAGGCTTCAGCTGAAAGCTCCATCAAGGGGGCAGAATCAGGAACATATAGGGATGCCCAGTGAATCAACTGAAAAGTATTAGGCTTCAAGCCAAAGAATGAACACAGACACTCTGGCAACGTATGAGTAACAGACTACTAGAACCATAATTCTGCAGAAATTAATAAGACACTGGCATGTAGAAATGCATGAGGAGAAAGAACAACTGAAAACACATGAAAATAGTCGATAAGTAAATATTCAAAACCATTAATGAGGAACATACTTTGAAAAAATAAGCCATACCTGGGAAACACCAAATAAACATGTCTGTCTGATATATGTCTCAATACCATGAGGAATTCTTCAGGAATTCAGTGAGGATAGCAAATAAATGTCAAGGACCTTTTGAAAGTCCTTCCAGGAAAATCAACACAGGAAAAGTTGCTTCTCTTTCCAGACTCATTACTGCAGATTAGTTAACATAACATTACCTCATTTTGCTCTGCATTCGAATTCTAGTGTTGCATTAGACATAAATAAACACACACAGGTCCTCCCTGGCTTCCAAAACCTTGGCAAATATTTGGCCGAGACACTGACACCCAATACTGAAGGAAAACACGGACAACGGAAACCCAATAGAGACAACGTGGAGTCAAAATCAGCTTTAGGAAGAAGCTAAGACAAAATGGCAATCAAAATAAAAGATGAGTAATCAACAAGGCTTCAGATCAGTGGATCATTTGTTAAATGGACTCAAGTATTAGTGGCACGAAAGCAGCAAGAGATAACGTTTGGTACGAGTCTTGCTCTGTGGACAAGCTCCACAAGACTGCAAAGGGGCTGACAGACCATAAGTGAAGCGTAACGCTGAGTGGCAACGCACTGAGCTGGAAGGGAAGTGTCCAGCTGTGTGCCACAGGGATTAGCGTTAGTTACAGTTTCATGTAACATCTTTACTAATTAGTACAACGAAGCTAACAGAAGTTGGATATGTAGGGAAGAAAGCTATAGAAAAGTGCTTAGTAAGCTAAAAAATTACTTCCAGGGAGAAATAATCCAAAACATAGATAAGTCCAGAGACAATAATGGCAACAGAGCCTAGTCCCATGCCAGACACTGAATTAAACGTTGAGTGAACATCCATGTGCACTGGCGCTGTCATGGATGGAAAGGTCTGGGATGGTGGCGAGATAATTTTACTAATGAAACTCCATAGAGTTACCAGAAGACAAAGGATTTTGTGGTCGAGTTGAGGTTTATCTGATTCCAGTCCCTGATGTTCTGTGATGCTGTGTGATTCTGTGATTAACGAAGGTTTTGTAATGATAAGGTTCCCCAGGTCTCTCAGGCAGAAGCCAACAACAGATGGGGAGATGTTTGTGCGAATTATGAAGCAAAATGGGGAATTAAGAGTATTTTTCTCAGTACATCATTGTCAAGGGTTAGGGCTAGACTGGCCACTAGCTGAATGACAGGCACTTTATTAACCCCTCTGCCTCCCTTCCCAAAGGGAAAGAGAAAGATAGAAAAGGAGAGACTTATGGATTTGGACAACTAAAATTGCTTCAATTAAAATGCTACTACTACTACTAATAAAATGAAATCTGTACCATTAAATACAAAACCAATACTGCTCCTAACCCCCCTGATGGCAATTACCTCACCATCACCAGCGACGCTGTGGGCAGGCACTGGGGAAGTCCCAGACAGGATCCAGCAGCCAAAGGGAACTAGATGCAGGAGCTGGATTGTGGAATTGGATTCAGGAATGCAGGGATTTGGATCAAAGGCAGAATGGACAGTCTTCCATTGAAGAAGAGAAGCTGACCCTTGTGATCCCTCAACTGTTTACCAAATACAAAGTCTATGGGCTGGAACAACTGGCCGGTCAGTGTAGGGTCACCTGTTCTGTCCGCTCCTCCCTCTCACTCACTGCACCCCAAAACAATACACAAGATTCAGCAGTGACCTTGATCTCCAGAGGAGCAAGGCTGAGCACGAGCTTTTGCAGACCAATCTCTGGTAGTAACTGTAAACACCAAGGGTTATCACCTGTAGAAGCAGCCACTGTCTGCGCCACGGCACAAACGTGCCATTAACTGCAGACAGAAGAGTCGCTGCAGTGACTCCTTAAGTGCAGTGACAGAAGAGGCTGCGCTGAAGACTAAAACCACTGAACACAAGTCCCAGTTCCAATCACTCCCATCCTCTGTTTCATGCTGGAAATGAAATACAGGCTCAAAATACACGATCTCGCCTCTGTTCACTCCCTTTGCTTTCTTCAGGAAGTTTGGGCTAACCCTCCCAAAATAGGTCACTCCATCCTGAAATGCAACTTTCAAACAGCCTGGCCTCAGGAAAGGAGGTCTCAAATGCAGAGGCCATCTTGTTAAAGGACAAAATCCCCAGCAGTGGGACTAGCTGTGTGAATGAAGTGTTATTCATATAATAAACACTGCCACGTTGGGGAATTAGAAAGGGGAGTCCTCTTTGTGCAGAGCAGAATCTATGTTCAACAGCACCTTTCTTTTTTCCAACCTGACTTCTCACAATGCAACCCATTATGACAGAAGGATCTGAAAAAGCTTTTTATATCCTACCAAATACACACAAGGATAATTAGTTCTCTTTTCTTATTCTTCCGCAAGGGTTTGTTATTGTGTAGAAGCTTTTGCAAACTGAAAGAGGGTGCAGTGCATCCTGAAGGCAGAACCGAGCTCTTCTTGGGTTGTATTGTGTGAAGATAATTGAAGAGAAAAGCTCAGGAAAAGAAGGTGAAAATATAATTCATGATGAACTCTATAGGAAGATCAGATTACCACAACTTAATTCTTTTTAGACGAGTATCACATTCCACAATAGGTCAGGTCATGCCATGTCCGACTAGACAGAAGCTAATGTCAGTGCAAGTTTTGTTTCCTGACTTCATAAATAGTTCTACAACATTCATAAATCACATCTTGTCTAGTTAAGATCACCTTCAAAACCTTTAGGTATTTTGACAACCAGTGAAGAAATTCAGTATTCAATTCTCCAAAGGCTAAATTCACGTGATAATTATTTCCCTCAAACACTTCCCAAAAGTAGCCTTTCATTAATTCTTATTAATCTTTGAAATAGCTTTGATTATTTTATTGATTATTTTATTGATTATTATTTTAAGAAATTTAGGGATCTGCCTTCTTTACATAATGAAGAACATTTTGAGGCAAGCCTCTCTGGAGACTTCTAAACCCATATTATCACTCTTCCATGGCAGGTCCTCAAAATATATATGTGGACAAGACAAAGGGCCAGAGTGTGCCTGAAAAATGGACCAGCAGAAGGCAAATGCTTCATTGATTAGAAAATGGAAGGTGTCGTCTTCCAATGTGTGTGTGAGACAAATAATTTCTTTGTATCTCCAGCTGTCTGTACAAAATGCAGTAACAGGACTTGACAGCTTGTGTGTGTGAGAAATCCTTCCAGGACCATAAACATTGTTCTTTAACCAACATAAACAATAACATAAACATTGTTCTCAACCCAGACGTTGAGCCCACCAGCTGGACATCATCAAAACATGTTTAAAACCAAAAGGCTGTCTGGTTTCCTCCACACCTTAGGTCTCATGTTTATCCCATGTACTCTTGGGAGTAGAGTGTCTACAAGAGAAATGCCTGTACATCCTTAACTACAACTGCACAGCAGACAGCGCTCTGGTGTAGCACAGAGATAAAGATTCACACTAGATAAAGAGAGAAGCCTCTACATTTACAATGTAAATGTACACAGTGTTTGGGCACTGAGTATTTCTTATTATATGCACACAGCTCTGCATTTTCATTGCCTTTGGTCTTTCAGTCTCCTCATTTATGCAGAAAAACTGCAAATCCTTTATGCATGGAGCGTTGAAAGTGTACAAATAATTCTTTAAAATGATTTCTTAGAAATGAAAAAAAAGCTCTGATATTCTCTGAGTTGGCCTGTGGTGTGGCCATTACTTGTGTCAGTTATGAAATATCAGAGACTGAGGGTGTTTGCTATAAGCAAACTGGGTTTGGTCCTTTTTTGGGTATTTTACAAAACCATCAATTCAATACAATCTTCTTGAAGGAAGTATATGGTAGCAAATCCTAAAATTAGAATCTGTTAGTTTACTTATACACATAGGCTAAATTTAGAATCTTTTATTGTGCTTACATACGTAGGGGAGACTGCTGCATCTAGCTGCTGATAAAAAGCAGAGAAACAGTCCGTGTATGCGAAGTATCACAGAACATCAGGGACTGGAAGGGACCTCGAAAGACCATCTAGTCCAATCCCCCCACCACAACAGCATCACCTAGGTCCAGTTGCACATCCGCATCACTTACACATAGATCCCCGAGTAAACACATTCACAGCTGTATTAGTTTCCTCATCCCTCTTTCCCAATCCAGATCTAATTGCCCATGTTGTAACAGAGCTGCTTCTTTCAAGCCTTTGGGTTCCATTAACTGCTTTCAACAAAAAAATGACCTTGCCAGCTTGTTTATTGTTAAAGGACAAAGTGCAGATCACTCTAATGCCTTTCTGTTTCAAATGAAAGCTATGACCGTCAGGGAACAACATGATTCCGAGCAGTACAACTGAGAACCAAAGACTGCAAGATGCCTGCAAAGAGACCTAAGAACAGCAAAACTTTGTGAGTTATTCACAAAAGGTGACCGAAAGAGAAGCTGATCTCCCTTCAGTAAGTAAACAGGAGGAGGACTCTTCCACAAAAGGCACCAAATTAGTGTCCCAGCCTGAACTGGACAAGCCAGGAGCTTTTCTATGGAACTGCTGAAAGTCAATTAACTCAAGCAGGTGACACCAAACTTTTGTGAAGGTCTGCACTGGCTTCAGTGCCAGCTTTGTGTGTCTCATTGCAGGAACAAGAAGGTTCCTCCTAACCACTCAGTGGCAACTCAGAGGTCATGAAGGATGTCTGGCACTGCATAAGTGCAGGTTTGGACACTGAAGATGCACATTCACAGTATCACAATTAACAACTAGTACCTAATTTTAACTACAGCCGTGTTACGTTAGCAGTTTTCTTCTCCTTCAGTTAACTACAATTTCAAAACATGTTTGTTTTGGGGGGTTTTTTTATGACAAATGCTTTTGTGCTTCGGTCCAAAACACTGGAGCAAATTGGTTTGGGAAGGAGCCGATGAAAAAGAAAGAATAGAATGGCAAGGGAATATAAACTGCATCACATCTTGGGCAAGTGACAAACCTGTGAATTTTAGAGCTGTAGGCGCACTCCACTGCCAATAAATGAGGGTGTTGACAAAGGATTGTGACTTCTGCTCCACTGGAACTTGAAGGCAGTTCTTTCATCAATGCTTTTTGCATCTTCAGTGGTGAACTTAGAGGGGATGTTTCAGTCTCCTGCTGATTTATCTCTTGAACTCCCTTCTAAACTACCAAGACAGCCCACTGTTACCAACAATACAATTTTGAACTAGTAGCAGCAATGTGGGTGCAGCAAAGGAGTAGCCTTGTTAGAAAACATTGTGGTCAAAAGAGAGTGGAGAAAAATTGTACAGTTTTTTTCTGGCAAGACCAAGCCGCTGAAGCGGCTGTTCTCCTGCTCATCCAACTCAAGCTGTCCTCCAAACAGAAAAGATGCTAATCACTCAGCACAGTGCTGCCCAAACACAAAGGGCTACAAGGATTCTCCATGCCTTGAGAAACCTTCCAGTAAACTTCACACGGGTGACTGGTCAGGCATCCCTGGCTTGCTCAGCTTACTGGATTTTGAACACAGTACCTTTTTCTCAGTGTCCATCTGATGTAAGTGTGACAATATTCAGGAAGCAATACAAAGCAAAAAAGAATAAGGAGGTGAGTTCAAATGGACAAACAAACTAGCCAAGACTATGGTCATCAGCTCACAGCAATGATCAGATGGGCCTGGCAGCAACGCTCGGAAGTTTCTTATTTGAAAATCTCTCAATCGTTACAGCGGCACAGAGGCAACAGAATTCAAAGCTGATGGCCCGAAGCAACAACACAGCATCTCCCAATGAGCTCAATTCACTTGCCAGCTGACATCCCCAAGAAGCAAATATGAAGCTGTACAGTTCCTCCCTATTTACAGGTAACTGGCAACTCAAAGCCACCCCAAGCTGGTAGAAGCAGGAAGGACTAATACTTCCCCGATTCCACATTTGTATTGTGATTAAAAACATACTTGAGGAACCAAAAGTATTCAAAAGAAACCACCGACTTACTTATTCCACGCTTGCCTGAGGCTTTTAGGGCTGTACTGTGTAAACCGTTCTGCAAAGACAAAAAGAAGAGACACACTGATTTATTTACACTACAGCCAGGATTTCGGAAAACACGTTATGTTTATGTACTGCCAGTTCTCCCAGTTCTGGTGCAAGTGCTGCAGCTCGTGTCCCAAGACCAGGAGAGAAAAGCAGAATAGAATAAACTGCCATGTAAACAGGGTAAACAGGAGTAAAGGAGCAAACAAAACACCCATCAACAACAAAAATCCAGCCCAAAAGATCTCAACTTGTGAAAACAAACCAACCAAACCACCACGACCTGAAGCTCACTTACGATGGCACCACGAGAAATGGATTTTTTTCCAGTTTTTCTAAAGTAGTTTTTGACTGCTGGGGAAGAAAGGAGCCTGAAAAACAGGGTGGTGTTCGATCCATCACAAATTTGCTTCTCTGTGACCTCACTGTAATGGTTTTATGCTCCTCAGGAGGCATCAGTGTGGGGTAGTGAGACACACAGACACTCGCAGGACTTAATGACCAAGTGACAGTTCATTTTCTAAAGGACACAGATAAATAATGACCAGGAGGGACAAGTACAATGACGACTTATTTACTCAAACACGAAGTTCTTAACCTCAGATACAACTCCTTTCTGTCTCGTGTCCAGACAGATAATTCCTCTGCAGCAGGACTCTAGTTGGCAGAGGAAGATGCTACGAAAGCTCTCGAGGGCTTTGAATGGGAGCTAACTGCCTTTCAGGAAGAAACAAATGGAATCCAGCTGGAGACTATAACAACATTTTCCATTAAGTCTCTTTGCACTGAAATCTTGCCACACAGATTGGTACTCACCCTGGCCAGATACCCTAGTGCGACAGCATTCATTGCTGTGAAATTGCTTTGTCACTGAGAGACTGGTCAGGCTTTGGAACAGGCTGCCCAGGGAGGGGTTTGAGTCACCATCCCTGGATGTTTAGATGTGGCGCTTAGAGACCTGGTGCGGTGGTGAACTTGGTAGAGTGGAGTTATTGTTTGACCTTGATAGTCTCCGGGGTCTTTTCCAACCTGAGTGATTCTATCTTCACAGAAGGTACAATATTGGCAAACTGCTTCATGAACCTCAAAAATTAACTTAGCTTTCTCTTCACCCATGAGCACGACGTTCGATAGGCACATCGTACAGTTACAGCAGTATTTTCTGTATATAAATGTGCACACAACTGGGAGAAACTGTGCTCAAATTCCTGTATTTGTGACTTTGTGTCAGTTCTAAAGTTGCCATATAATGCACTTAGCACACAGACAGTTCTGAAGTTGCCAAAACGATGGCAATACACAATCCTAGCATCAATGTGGATGAGTTTGTTTCTCAGCAGCTCCCAGATGTGCTAGCATTGGATGGTTCTTAACCAACAGAAATTGTTAGGTTGAATCTTTGCAAATTACATCACACAGTGCTATAAACCTTAATTTGTTGTCAAGATCAGAATATCACAAAAAAGAAATTCATTATTTTCATTTCCCTAACATTTCATTAACAGGAAATACATTGCTCCATAAAAAAACCAACAGAAAAACAAACCAGAACAAAAGCTTGTCTAAGAGATCTTCATTCTTTACTCAGCTCACTGTTCTATTCTAAACCTCTTTTTAAAGAAATACCTTATATACTAGACGTCAGGGAGAGGGAAAACATGGGCTAGAGTGAAATCCTATGTGAAGAGAGACAAATGTTAGTCCAGAGTTCTTCATTTCAAACTCCATATATATAATATGTGACTACAAACTATGCTGCTCCTAATTAATGATACCCGTTCTTTCCCCTCTAGTCCCCTTTAAATTCTTTCTAAGGAGAGAAACCACACATCGATGAAATGCAGCTCACATTTTTCTACATAATTTTGTGGTCATGCCTGCAGCCAGAGTCTTGTTAACGTTCACGGACAGTATAACTAGATGGGACTACCGTGGTAATTAAGCCCAGACTTGTGTACATGTGAGCTCTTAGTACTTTCCTGAATTAATCTTACTTTAGAGAATAAAAAAACCCCCAGAATAACAAAACCAGCTGATTTTGATTTCAGAGTTGCCAGAACAGAGAAGCTACAATAAACTTGTCCTTCAGCTTCTCCATCATGAAGTAGTTTTCCAAGTCCTGAACTGTGAAACCACAACATTGCTTACCTACTGCCACAGTCTGAACTTCAGTAGGTTTCTTGCCTGAGGCACTGGGCGGTCACTGTGGCAACCTGTGACTCGGAATTCCAAGTTGAGTTTTTATGACTCTGCAGACTGGTACAACTGGTTTGGGGCTTCCAGTTTCCTGTTTCTTCCTCACTTTTGTCTGTTTTTTGGAGAGGGTGCAAGGCACTGGACTGGATATGGCAGTCATCCTGACCTTAGAGTGTAGTGATTGCAGCAGATGGAACGTCAAAGATCAGCGGAAGGAAAGACTTGTCTGAATTCCATTGTCTGCTCAAGTGGAGAGGGTTGTTCTGTTCGTGGCCCGGGGAATCATTACACTGGAGATGGAGGACTGGCTTGGAAGCACATGGAAGAAGGAACTGTACTTTAACATGCTGGTGCTGCTGGGCGGGTGGGTGGACTGAACGGACTCCACATTTGCACGGGAAGCAAGAACTGCAGGAAGTGTCTTCACTTTGAGGGAGGGGGTGGGGATAGCCGTTGGGGCAAATTATACGAGAACATGTGATTAACCTCTGTATGTCTTCCTGTGGGATTTTTATCTGGGGTGAATTAAATGTGTCTTGTTTCTTCAATAATCGAATAAAGTTTGGGGTTTTTCCTGCAATTGATAAGTGGGTTTTGAACATTGTTTTGGCCCATTATCACATTAACTCAATTAATTGGTTAATTTTGTCTTGGAAAAAACCCCCACGAGTCTCATGAACACCAATCCTGCAGTCAAAACACAGGCAAAAAAGAGGTAACTGAATTTCCCAATCTTTAGCTGAGGATCCCCTGCTTGTGTCTAACTAATGACAGAACTGGGCATCAGTCACAGAATTACATTCCCAAGCTTGCTTCTGAGTTGTTTTTCGGAGTGAATGACTTTCACACCTGCCTGAATGTCTGTCCATTATTGCTAGATGGAGCTAACACAACCATAACTAAAGCTATAAATATCTGACTGTGACCAACTGCATGGAATGAGATTTTAGGATACTTCCAGGCATATAGCTTTGGTATTTCTTATGCAGATGATTCCATAGACTTGAACACAAACATGATATTTTTAATTTTTACATTAGTGCTAGTGATATTAGATTTCCAGGATCTAGAATCTAAATACTAGAGTTCAAATCTTTCATTATTATTCTTATTAAATGTGCTTATTTTTAATAAAAACACTGAAAGATTGGAACATGGGAGGTTCCACATCAATATGAGAAGGAACTTCTTCACAGTGAGGGTGACAGAGCACTGGAACCGGCTGCCCAGGGCAGTTGTGGAATCTCCTTCTCCAAAGAGGTTTAACACCCACCTGGACATGTTCCTGTGCAACT
>JAOXOE010000506.1:15603856-15614798 GCA_028565055.1 Phoeniculus purpureus | reverse complement strand
GTTCCTGTGCGACTTGGTCTAGGTGATCCTGCTGTGGTGGGGGGATTGGACTGGATGATCTTTCGAGGTCCCTTCCACTCCCTAATGATTCTATGACTATGACTTTGCTAACACACAAAGCATGAGAGGGTAACGTACGCTGCTTACAATGACTACGAGCTACAAAGCTAATGAGAAAATGAGCTAAATAAGTATGTCCAGATATATTTATAGACTATTCTATAGTCATGTATATAAATATAGATTAACATAAATGCATCAATATATTCACATACACAAACATTCCATATATTGATATAGCATATTGTATATCTTTATATAGATTATAACATGTTTATATGTAATATAGAATATTTAGATCTATTTCTCTATATATTCTATATCCAGGATATAGAATGCATAGAATATATTTGATAAATAGACTCTATTTATATATTCAATATATTTATTTAGAATATTTGTTCTATATTTATGGAATAAAAGTTATAGTAGTCTATAAACTATTTCCACAAGACATTAGATCTCTACTGTAGTGCCCATACAGCAATACTATCTAAAGTCATTACCACTACAGCAATCCCAACAAAATCACAGCAACAAAGCCCAAAACCCATCTACTTCAGGCTCTCTAGTGTTAGATGGACTGTTTAGCCGGCAAATATTAACCCTATTCCTTAGATTCACTTTGTCCCATGTGAAAGCCTCGGAAAGTGATCCTGTGCGCTGTGGATTGTCCTGCCATGGAGGACAATTTAGGTTTTGAAACACAAATCACTTATCTGGAAAGACTCTAATGAATGGACTCAGTCTGCTAGGGATTATCCTCGAGATTTAATTTAGGGCTTCCGGCTCATCTCTCAGTTGAGAAAAAGAAATCAGAACGTGCAGACGGGGTCTGCGTAGAAGGACAATCCTTTAGCCCAACACTAAATTGTAGAACAGTGTCTGCAGTTGGCAGGAGACTGTCTACTTGCTTAACAAAGAGCTGGTTTGGAGGAGGCAGCAAGAATTCAGCTGCCTTAAGCTGGAAGAAATCTGACTTCTCTGCTCTCTGCACTGGTTGATTTTCCCAGGCTGAAAACATTTTGTGATATACGAGTTTGGAACTTTGGTTACAACACCAAGGGCAACGTTGGATGTTTCGTGCAGATAATGAGAAGAACTTGTTTCTAGGGTTTTGCACCGTGAGTAGTTTTTACCACACAAACTGTTGTGTGAGCAGAGAGGAATACTTTGAGCATTTTGGTTTAGAAGATCTCCAAGCAGACAATAGTGTGTAAACAACCCCAAAGTACATCACTTTGCCATCACAACCTCCAGCCTGCGAGCAAGGGGGCTTCAGAAAGGCGCCTTCATCAGATTTCCTTCTGCTCTTCACCCCGAACAAAGCCTTGGCTGACAATACCGCCATCTCCTCCTTTCTTCGGATTAAACCCCCTTTGCAGGACAGATATGCAAATAGCCTACACGGTTCCCTAGCTGGGCTACCCTAACCCAGCTATCTTTTCTCTTTTACCCCGCAGACCATCCTCCCGGCTGACAGGGAGGCCAGCCTTGCAACTCAACCTCTCGCAACACTGACACTCGGATGCTGAGACCTGCCATGAACCCTAAAAAGAGCTCATTTAGTCATAATTAACTATTCTCTGCAGATTTCCCAAGGTATGGTAATTGTGTTAAAAGCCACCATGTGAAGCCTTCATTCTGGATTCCTTTTAAACTTGCGTTTTTCCACAGCAGCCTCTTTGTCCCTGCCTATCCCCTTATTTTTTTAATTTATGTATTTTTTTAATAAATCTTTTCTTTCTTTTCCTCCTCCCTGGAAACATTTAGGGTAAAGAAAAGGAATGGCTGTGGACTAAGGGCACTGCAGAAAAGGGTGATAGGCAGGTCAAAAGGCAGCGTGCCACACCACACAGGACCCTACATCAGGATACAGCATTGAGCTGGTCAGGTGAGTAGAACAGAAAGAAAAGTTGAGTAGATTAAAGTCACATCATTAATGCAGAATGATGGACATCCTGGGGAGTATTGTGTCGAGTTCTCAGCATCTCAGTTCAAGGACAGGGAACTGCATGAAAGAGCCCAGCACAGAGTCACAAGGATGATGGAGTGGAGCATCTCCCCGATGAGGAAAGGCTGAGGGAGCTGGGGCTCTTCAGCTTGGAGAAGAGGAGACTGAGGGGGGAACCTCATGAATGTTTAGAAACATGGAAAGGTGTCAGGAGGATGGAACCAGGCTCTGCTCAGTGGTGTCCAGTCATAGGACAAGGGGCAACAGGTACAAGCTGGAGCACAGGAGGTTCCATGTAAACATCAGGAAAGACTTTTTCACTGTGAGGGTGACAGAGCCTTCGAACAGGCTGCCCAGAGAGGTTGTAGAATCTCCTTCTCTGGAGACATTCCAAACCCTCCTAGATGTGTTCCTGTGTGACCTACTCTAGGTGGTCTTGCTCTGGCAGGGGGTTGGACTGGATGCTCTTTTGAGGTCCTTTCCAACCCCTTATATGTTGTAGAATATTTTCAAATAAAAGGACTTTGAAATCTTTTTCTTCAAAGACCAGAAGCCAACTGACATTTGCAGAGTGAATATTAATGAGCAAGATGGGCAAAATGTTTCCAAGATCCTTTTCTTCTCCCTTTATTTCTAGACTACACCAAGCCTCTGGGTCGGTGTGATGCGACCAAGACACACCAAGAGCCAAGCTGACAAGCTGGAAATCCTAATGAACCCTTTTATTACCACGGTCTGGGATTTTTGGGGTTTTTCAGGGAAGGTTTATGAGGATGTTTTGGTTTAACTTCTGCGCATTATTTGATCAGCAGATGCAGTGATTTAACAATAGAAAATCAGAATATCCAGTAAAAGCTTCACTGGGGGGGCTTGGAGATGATTTTAGGGCGTGAGGATAGTAAGCCAACCCAAGAGAGCAAGTCCAGGACTGATGGAAGTTCAGAAAGTCTCAGCTTTTAAATATTCAGAGGAAACACAGCAAGGTTTAATGATCCAAAAGCAATGCTCCATCTGCTAAGAAAATCAAAGTCAAGACTTACGCATAAAGTTCTCGGTCAAGGATTTTGACAAGGTCAGGTCAAGAAATCTTCGGTGTGCCTCAATCTATCCGAACACACCTCCTTAAAGATTTAGTAATATATTAAATAGCTTGTGGGATATTTAATTTTGCAGTAGGACTTAGTTAAAAAAGAACAGGAAAAGAAAAAATGTGAGGTAATATCTTGGAAAAAGAATTTAGAGCGAGGTATCAGTTTACTGCAGCCCATTGTTAATAGCACAGATGGAAAAGAAGATTAAAAGCTGAATGATATCAAAGTCAAGGACTACAAACACACGCTAGGAAAAAAAAGACATAGCCCGATCCTTGGTTCAATTTATGGATTGTTTTATGCTGCCCTATTTAATTTGAAATTTAATACATAAAAGTCAAAGTGTTATTGATTGAACCACATTTTATCAGCAGCTGCTCATGTTCTGTGGAGTTGCTCAGATCACCTCGGGCCTCACTGGGTTCTCCTGACACTCTCTACACACGCATCGCCCCACCAAAAGACACACAGGCAGTTCATACAGGACGCGTTTGACACGTGAGCGATGCCAAAAGAGGCCACTGGCATTCCACACACTAGCAAGTTCAGTCATTTCTCAGAAATTCAAGGGAGAAAAGATGCACAAACATGAGGAAGCTGCAATTCTCCCGCTCAGGGCTTCTGCTTAACCTTCTCTAGAGAGTCTAGGAATTTATTTAGGATAGAAAAGTCAGGATTTGAGTGCATCACAAAATCATTCAGGTTGGAAAAGTCCAACCAATAACCCTGCTCTATCCAGGTCACCACTAGACCAGATCTCTGAGCACCACATCTAAAGGATCTTTAAACACCTCCAGGCATGGTGACTCAACCCCCTCCCTGGGCAGCCTGTTCCGAGGGCTGACTACTGCAGGAATCCTAGAGTTGAGGACAGTAAGGCATTTACTAACTCCTTCTTAGCTATCACTCTTCGTTTGGAAAGCAAAGTTCCTAGGAGCTAAGTAACTCCATGGAGTTACTTTTGAAGAAAACAAAGACTACTGTCTGGAAATGAAGAGAAATGGTTAAACGATTTCTTTTCCCATCTACACTTCTTTCACCTTACGTGAGCTGTGTGGGAAGCACAAGTTGTTTAACTCTTTTTTTTCCCTAACTCTGAGTGATGACTCAGGTAATTTAAACACACATCACTTCTCCAAAAGAAGAAACCGAGAAGATGCTAACAATTACCTTCTAAACTTCTCAAATTTCCCTTTGTTTTTTACTTCAATACTAGTTTGGCATCTGGAGAACTAGCCAAGAGGGGTACGAGCCTCCTGCGGGAGATCCCACGGGACCTGCATAGAGAGTGTTTTAATTCTGCTGTCCTGCTCTCTTTACTGACCTCTGCAAAGGGCTGAGCCTGTGCACTCATCAGCACCGACCACGGTCACAGTGCCCATCTCAAAGAACTTTGCTCTAAACTCTTATCTACAAGGTAAAGAATTCCTGCAGTGCTTTAGGAACTTATTTTTGCAAACTATCAGACCATCAATTTTTAGCTTTTTATATAACATGCAAACACTCATTTGGAGGTCTCTGTACAAGTATTTTTATTAAGAAAATCCTTCTAAAAAATCTGATTCTGATCCATGTGATGGAGGAGAAGGAAATTTGACAGCCTGTGGCTACTCAATGCTGGATATTCCACTACCAACTTCAAAACCTTGATGGATAGAAGAAACTGAAAGCTGAAACAAGCCCATCAAGGAGCCGAACGCTAAGCTCAACCAAGACGTTGCTTGAGCACGAGCTGCAAAGTTCTGAGGAACGGGCATGGTTTATATAGAAAAGACAAAATTCCTCAACAGGAAGAGATATCGTCTGCAAAACAGTTCTTCAGGAACAGCTTGCAGCAAATCTCATTTGCTCAGCCTGAGACGGTATTGTTGTGTCTACACTGGGTTTTGATAAGGGATCCAGCCCGACTCCCACTGAAGTCTCCAGCATTCTCCCATTGTTCTCAGGAGGAGCAGAGCTGGACTCAAAGCCTCACAAAGATACCACAATAAAGGACATGGGAAGGTAGCACGATACTATCGTGTTTTCTTAACGCTTCAAAGAGAAAGACAACACAACGATGGGCAGAAGAAAAATCTATGCAGTCCTACTGAAATACACGTTTCTATTAAAATACAGAGCAGTGAAGAAAATGAATGGTTAGCAACGTTAATAGCCAGGGACCAGCTGCCCGGGATGAAGTCTCTGCCTGCAATGTTACCCCTACAGAATGTCTTGGGAAAGACTAAGCATTGTATAACGCTGCTATTTTATATAAGTCCACGACAGGCAGCAGACCCCACAGTCATCATTCCAGGTTAGATTTTATACACTAAACCCAAATGCTTTGTTTATTTTTAGATCTATACTTGCTGAGGGTACGTCATTTTCCCTGCTAAGGAAATTACATCGTGCAACCGAAACGACATTCTGGTTTTATGTCGTGCATTCTGATTTGATGCATCTGACTAAGCATTAAAAATGAGCTCTGTTAGAATTCAGCCTGCAATGGAAACGTGGCTTTTCACAGCAGCAGCTCACAAAAAAAACCACCCCCCAACTCCGCTGCACCCACAAAACAAAACACCGTCTCGTGCTCCTAATGAACGCAGCTCCTATCTACCACGTTCTGATAAATTGCTAAAATTGCCCAGATAAACCATTTGAGAGAACGTCAGGTTTAATTAATGCAACATGACCTGATCGCTTCCCCAGTTGGGAAGAAAGAACTTGGCATTCTTTAAATCCAGAGCTCAACCTGGAGATTATGCTAAGTTGCTTCATTCACAGTCCACACTCCTCCGCACATGTCAGGAGGACGGCGTTTGTCCCCTCTAGTGATAAACAAATTATACATGAAATCAATTCCACTTCACCGTAATTTTCCCTATTGGGTATTATCTTTCCTCCTCTGCTGCCTCCAGTTAAGCTGCATCCTGTAAATTGCTAATGAGCCGGGGACTCTGTGTTCCAGGTGGCACCCCCTGCCTGGAAGTCATGACATTTCCCATTTTGAATGCTGCTGGCATTTTTCGACAGCTCCTGCTAACTAGCCTTTTTGACCCACACTAAGAGGAGCTCATCTGATTGAATCCCCTCACCTGCCAATCACGCCAGCAAATGATCTTCAGCGTCACTCCCAAGGCAGGAGGGGGAAGAAGAAGGGAGAGCAAGAGAAGGGGGAGCGAAAGAGAATTCTCCGCAGCCACCTAATGAGAGCAACTCCAAGTCTCCGAGGCAGCTGAAATGTTGAACAACTGGTGGGGAAATGAGGACAGAACCCAGTGCCTGCTGCTGTAATTACAGATTTCTGCCCACCCCGAGATAATTTGGTTGGAGAGCGACACCTCCGAGATGCGCCGCTTGCTGAAGAACACGAGTTAATTCTACCATCGGAACAGAAAACAGGGATGTGGTTCTTTCCCCTGACACCATCCCTGTGCAAACCCCGTGGTTCTGCTCTGCCAAGTGATGCTCCTGACAGACTTCATTAGGGGCTGTAAGCTCGTTAAATGGGTGTCTCCACCTCAGGACGATTATGAATTTTGTTGTTGTCGTTGATGCAGCCGTAAACAGCGTTTTTCACCTCACGTAACCGCTGGCAAAATTCACACCTCTGTGTTTACAGCTGTCTGCACACAGACACATCAAACAGTAAATACAGCCTGGACTTCGTGGGCTGAAGCCGAGCGGAGTCACGGTCACGACTCAGCTGATCTATGTTGTTAGTTTTGGGATGTGACACAGTACTTGCTGCTGAGTATTTCAAGCACATCAAGGACAGATTTAATTGTGTAGCTTTTCTTTGCCTCCAGATAACCAGTTTTGTTCTTAATCAGAATTAGTAGGTGGACTGTAAACTGCCTGGATTTCAATGCAATCCACACGCGGAACAAAAGACACATTAGAAGTGATTTTACACGAAATACTTGAGAGAGGGAGCCTAAATAAAAAGCTTTGCACCATGGTACCACGGGCTCTGCTTGTCTTGTTGCAATCACAAAATATGATGTGAACTCGGTCCTTCTCTTAAGCTCTAAAGATGGTCACAGAAAGGGCTGGGCAGAATTAACAGCTGGGCACTAATGGCAGACAATTATCACCCACAGTTAATTCACATTACATATATGGCTCCAAACAAATTCACAAGACCACAAAATTAAGGAAACAGGCAATTCTGTTTCTACTTCTTAAAATATACAGAGGTCTTGTCTCAGTGTTATTCTTCCACGTTATATATTTTTATTGGAGGATCCAGGGGTTTTTTTTTCTCTGAATTATGAGCTGGGGGTTTTTTGCCTCAGTCTCTTCACAGCAGTTAATACTAGGAGCACAAGGGCAACCCATCCAGGCTCATCCCAGCTTATGGGGCAGGATAAATAAATGCATTGTTGTTAACAGTTTTAAATGATTGCTGCACATTTAGGCAAGAATCTCCCGACAATTAGGGGTTTACGTGTACATTTACCGTAATGGCTGTTGCCTTCGGTGGTGGCTTTAGTCTCTTTGTGTTGTAGGGAATATGGCGAGGAAAAATACAGGATCAAAGCAGTGACACAGACCTCACTCTCCACGGAAAGAGTTCTGGGATGTGGCTGTTACTGCCGTCCTGTTTTGGTTTGTTTCGTTCAGAGTTTGCCTGTAAAGAAACGTAAACTGCTCTGCTAGTTCTCAATGGTGCAGATGATGCCTCATTCGCCTGGCTGTCTCTCTGGGTTTTGTGTCAGTACTGGGAGCCTCTGCTTTGTCTAGAAACCTCAGTTTCTCCCCTTCAGTGATTCCACTTTTCCCTCTTAGACAAAGCCTAGCTGAGGAGTCACTTGAGGAAATAATCCTAAAGGAGAGGTGACTGTCCATGGGAGAATGGGGAGGGTTTAAACCCACTTTTGCCTCCCTCCCAGTCATTGTCATTTGTTCATTGTCCTCTCTGCATTCACATGTCATCCCGGAGTATCAACCCACTGCAACTCAAACGGCCTTTCATGCCTTAAACACTTCTGAAAGCATCAGTGGACCACAAAGACCGAGGTGGGGATCGCTCGCTATCCTTAAGACTACAACACGGTGCACTTGTGGCACAGACGATTCCACCTGCCACCTCCTAAATTTAAGAAAGAACTGGAAAGTAGATAAAGGTGCAGCATTCATGGAAATATCACTAACATCTTCCCTATGGTGTAAGCAATGGTTAGATTATAAAAACCTCTACACCAAAAGTTATTTGAAAATGAAAATCTAGCAGTGCTGAAGCCAATTTATGAACCAGGAACTTACGAATCAGAGATGAACTGAAAACAGGCTCCAGAGTGTGCAACAGTCCAAGAAAATACAATAGTGTCCTCTGATAAAAATGATCTGTGGTAGTAGCAATGGTGCCTTTTCCTTCTGCCAGTGCTGCAGCTGGTTTGGCAAGCAGGAAGTGCTGCAGCTTACAAACATAAACCATGCCTTGTAGCCACTAATTTCACACAGAATAAATAACTGGAAGGAAGACATCAATGTCTCCCAGCCATGGAGGTTTGAAAGACTTGTTCTACCGGGTACAATGCATATAAAGTCCTGCTTCCTTCCTCCATCCCTAAAGAAATGCTCAAACCACCTCTCCGCTCAGAATCCTGTCCATGACTCTGGAAATCCTGTTCATGCTTACTTCCACCTTGTTTCCTTCCAGCCACAGATGATGTCCTGGCCTTTAAGCCTGTGGATTGGACCTGGCTTTCAGCAGCAGCATTCAGGTGGCTCAGCCAGACTATGAGGAATCCAGTGTGCATTCAGTTTCCATCCCTCCAGGCATTAGGTTTCCAACTCTGAATAAGGCCTTTTATCATTAAAGTCATTAGACTACGTATTCCATTAATTATATTGAGCGACAGTGCATTTCACATGACGACAGACGCAGCAAACCATTACAGAGCTGCCACAGCAACGCCATTCAACCAATATTTAAGTCCCATGAACTACTTGGCTGGGAGGTGGGTTCCCTTTGCTGTGGCGTACTGGGAGGGGGGACCTGACAGACTCCTGCATGAGTAGATTCTCCATCCTCACTCTCTCTCTATGTGTTCTTTAAGTGAGACAGGCAGTTTACATGAAGAACAGCCTTGCACTGGCCAGTTACTTGTGCAGTCCGTTGCTCCCTCTGTGCAGTCCCCTGAATACAGGGGGATTTTCTTTATGGCTGAATAGAGGGGGGGAAAAGTCTTTAACTCTTATTTTAGAGTAATAGGAATAAGCTAATAAATTCTTAGCTATCAAGAGGAGACTGTAATCCAATGCCTGGAGTTTTTCCCTTGTGTGTTAAATTTAGGGCATACTCTATCAGTGTGGTGATCTTATTCTTTGATATTAAATAAAGCACAGCTGGAGCAGCCTCATAAAACTATTATGTTGTTAACACACGAAAATAATGGCACTGAAAGTACTAGAGAGGCAAAAAAGTATCTCGGATCCTGCAGTTATCTTTCACGGCTTAATCCTAATTTAACATTTTACAAACCTGATGCTCCAGCTCCAGCTCTGTCATTACCGGACTCAACCCCAAACTGCTTTCAGCTGCCCACCACAACTGCATCTGATTAGCCTGTTCACAAAAGCCAAGTTATGCAAATCCAGTATTAGTTAAATAATTAAACTGACCCTCAACATTCATGTGCAGACATTGTCTGGCACTCAAAGATGCAAGAGAGATTCAAACCTCCCATCTTCAGTGCTGAGGTCTCTGCCTTTTCAAGCACAGCAGCAGCACAATGGCTGTTTGCACACATCTATTTGAATCAAGCTATTATAAAAAAAGAAGAAGAAGAATTTAAAAAACCGAAACTGTTAACTGCTGGGCTTTTATAGTTCTGCTCCTTTCTCTCTTCTCTCTGGTCTGGTTTCCACTGAATGTCACGTCTACAAAGCACTACTGGCTACTTGCAGGTTTTGACTAAATGCACAATGACAGAATCTGGCATAAAATAACTCAGCCCTGAATTTCTGCTTCATGCAGACCCTTCTCCACTGTCATTACTAGTTTTAGCTCCTCAAGCTGGACAAGTGAAGACTTAGAAGCGCAGTAAGGAGGGTTTTTCAAAGTGGTTCAGCAGCACTGGGACACCCAGGCCAGAGCTGATGCAGTGCAGTAGTGAATAAGACTTTTCAGTACAGACCCCATGCTGGACACAGCCACTGCTGGACTAGAGCTTCCCTGCAGCTCAACTAAGGCAAAGCAGACAAAAAGTCTGAAGCTGAAAATGCCAAACAAAAATCACGTCTCTAGCTAGCAAGAGAAAATACAACGATACAGAACGGTTCCGCGCTGCTGAGCATCCCTGCTCCAAAACTACCAAATCAGTCACTTCAGTGCTAACTGTGGCCTCTTCAGCTTTGGTCTGCTTTGCACAGATGAGCTGACCTGAATGACGCCATCAACCCTTCGACCGGCTGGGCTGCTGTCAGTCGCTGGCTTAAATGGACAGAGAAGAAAGAATTCAGCATCATGCAATTGAAATTCAGGCTTGCTCGGGGCAGGGTGTGTGTGTGTGTGTGCTGAAGCAACACAAATGCAGACCACTTTTTGTTTTGCTCCAGTGAGTTGTCAGAGAGATTTCCAGAGACAGAGGATCTCATTATGGTAATACAGGTTAAATACTTTAAAAGCACATGGTGTTACCCTTCTGAAAGAAGCTGTCCCTGCTGGCTCCACGGAGCAGACAATAGGCCAGGAACACATCTGTGTGTCTGGTCCACCAATGGGAACTGGGGACTATAAACCACCACCATGCCCTCTGGTATCAGGTATCACAGAATCACAGAATCATCATGGCTGGAAAGGACCTCCAGGGTCATTGAGTCCAACCTTTATCCTATTATCTAG
>JAOXOE010000506.1:15557320-15580355 GCA_028565055.1 Phoeniculus purpureus | reverse complement strand
TAGAATGTCTTTTAAATTCTAAATAGAATTTATTCCAAATAAATCCTAAATAGAATGTCTTTTAAATTCTAAATAGAGTTTACCTAAATTTTTAGGTACTGAGCTATTTATTCTAAATAAAATAGAAGATATTATTATTTTACTTTGACTAAAACACATCGAATGGCACGGAAGTCCTGATCTTTTGATGAAGGTCTGAAGATGGATTGTGCTCCCCTGAGCTGCTCAGGATGCCAAAAGGCTAAGCAGTGCTCAAGCGTTGACTTTAATGTTGTACAGGAGGCTCCGTGGAGCCTCGTCGCCTCATGGAGCAAAATCCTTCACTCACAACGCCTGTAATGGGGATTTGTTTATAGTTTTCATTACATTTTTGTAAAAATTCAAAACATCTGATAAACATTCAGAGTTGGCAAGGACCCGCTTTTGCCACTACCAAGACCTTCTTCTCTAAACATAAGTCAGTCTAAGGCAGACAGTTAATCACAGCAGGCATTCTAAAGCTAGAGACGAAGGTAGGAATGCAGAAGTGGCTTTGGGAATTCAGGGGAGAAAATACTAATTGAATTACCTCAGCTGAAGGCAGAAGTGTGATCTCTGGTGTCTCACCACCACACCAAGGAAAGCAAGAGGTGATTTGGTCCAGCTCCAAAGCAAGTGCCTCTCTGATAGTGAGAAACAGTCCCCTCAGTGCCTGACAGCTCAAGAATGTCCGAATTTGGCTTTGAGCTTAGTCTCACCTCAAAAAATGTATTTCAGAGTTTAACCTTTTCCTTTTGAGATACCAAAACCAAATAAACAATCTCCTCCCCAACAAGGTGTGCTTGAAGGAAGATGAGCATCACATCCTTTGAACCGGTCCCTTGGTTTTTTTTCTTTATTTTGGTGGGTTAGGCGAGATCAAGTCAAGCAAACGAAGAGACCATTACATTAACAGAGTAAGATGCTCTCTGGCAGCTTAGCCCTAAGTACCTCTGAAGGATTTTTAGTGTGCTAGTAGTGTTGTCCAAGACTACAAAATGCCTGAGGACAGTGAAATAGAGATTTCTGAAACCATGGAAGAAGAAAAGAGCCTATCAGAAGGCTGGAGAAGGTCCATTCAATAGGGCAGGGTGAAGGGTCAAAGTTTTAAGCTGAGAAAGGGTAGATTTAGGCTGGACATCAGAAAAAAGTCCTTTAATCTGAAACTGGTGGATAAGTGGAACGGTCTGCCTGGAGAGGTGTTAGAGGCCCCATCCCTGGAGACATTCAAGGTCAGACTGGATGCGGCTCTGGGCAACCTGTTCTAGTTAGAGATGTCGCTGCTTGTTGCAAAGGAATTGGACTACATAAGCATTGGAAGTCCCTTCCAACCCTATGATTCCATGATTCTATGGATGGAGCATCACTGTCCAGGAGTGACACGGCTGCTTTGTACCTATCCTACTACTCCTAGTAAGTGCAACTTGGATAGTCAGCATCCTATAACAGGAAGACATGCGTGGCTGCGTCCACCAACCTCAAATCAGGTAGAGAGGTACAAGGAGAGCACAGACCTGCCTGAAAGGGAGCTTGTTACACTCCAAACAAGCCAAATTCAAACAAGAGGGGTTTCTGCCTTCTGCAGTCAGAAAGACGGAGCCTGCAGTAATTACCAGAAGGCATCGCTATGACTCGCTGCATCAACAACCACTTCCCCTGCTATCTGAGCTGCCTGCTGGATTTATCTGTTTTCTCTTGTCTTCTGTTTGATTTAGGAGTGAAACCATCTTCCCTTTTTGGATGCGAGGCATCAAGCTCTGAGACTGTTAATTACTACCCTAAAATAAAATAACAGCTGAACATTGGGAATGAAGGCAGGGCATGGTGTTCCCTCTGGTAGCAACTGCTGTATCAGAGCTGGGTGTTCATCATCTATGACTGAAAAGAGCAGGAAAAGCCATGTCCTGTGTTTATACTGGTTGGGGTGCTCTCCAGTTTATCTGTGAAGTCAGGCTTGCAGGCTCTTGAAATGTAATTTGGGAGATAACTGGATCAGCTCTTCCCAGTGGATGTAAAGCAATGAGAGAGGCTTTGCTGAGAGACAAAGGGAGAAGGATTTGGTCACTGAAGAACATAAGTTCCAAATGAAACACAAGAAAAAAATAAAGCTCAGAGAAGGGCTTTAGGAAGGAAGGGGGGGTATAAAGGCAGAGATAAAGGAAAATAAAGAGGTACTGTAGAAGCAGCAGAGCTGGCTGTTGGAGCACAGGTCGTCAGGCATGGAAATGAGAGGAGATGCCATCATTCCATTTTCCGTGCACTGAATCTTTAAATGCAGACGAATCTCTCTCCCTGCTGCGGGTGGGGGTAGAGGGGGCAGCTCCAAGGCAGCTGCTGTTTCGTTGCAGATGCAGAATAGCATCAGAGCAGGATGGTTTCCTTCTCTTTGCTGACCAGCAACTCCTTTCGAAATTATTTGATTTTTTAAATTCTTTTAAAATTATTTGATTTTTGCTCTTTTTTAAATGTTGTCCTTCCATAAAAAATGGAAGTGATCGAATCTGGGAGATATAAGTGATATATTCTACCAACTAGGAGAAGTCAGCCTTGTGGGAACTGCTGATAATATGACGGCACTGGGCACCTACTGTTGATCAGTCAGAAACATCTCTGCTGCCAGATGGTACTGGGGGTGTTTCATCCACCAGGAAGACAGGACCCCATGGACACCCATGATCCAGTGTAACACACACACTCAGTTTCCTCCCGCCCTTGTTTGCATTATCTCCATCCCTACACAGCCTCAAAACCCGCAGAATCAAAAGACATTATCAGCAGTCAGTTCAGCACATCCTGCCCTGGAGCGAAGTCAGGATGACTCAGTGCAGCTTTTCTTGTCCAGCTCTGCTTTGAGCCAGCCATAAATTAGTGGGGTCACCGTCTCAGCTTTTGCCTTGGGCTCTCCACAGTCTTAGTACCTACACATCGTAGGTCGCAATGCACTGTATGTCACATCTTTCTCTGAATGGGTCTGCCCTCTGCATAATTACATGCCAATGGGGTCACTGTACCAGAGACAGATAACTAGCAGTAACCCCCTCAATTACCGTTTGCAGTAGAAGATCCTAAGGGTTATTGTCGTTGCACTGTGGATTTATACAGAAGATAAATGCTCCTGGTGAGACCTCACCTAGAGTCCAGCTCTGGATCTCCAACACAAGAAGGCTGTGCAAAATCTTCTCTGCAAGAATCACACGTATGGGAAATTACAGTCGTGCAAGCCTATCCACCAAGAAAATGCTTCAAATGCAGCCACAAACAGGAGGATGAGCTTTTACAGTTTTTCAGAAAAGGGAAGAAATCCCATTCGGGGGTGTCCTGTTGAAAATACACTGTTAGCAACTGAGCTGAGGCTCTGAAAGTGAGGAAGCAATGTGCTTTAAGAGGAAAGGCTCTGCACCTCACACTCACAGTAGAACAAGTTGTCATCCTGCTCACACCCGCAGGGCAATTCTCACACATGTGAATCAGTCCATAGAGGAGCCATAGGATCAGGCTCTAAGTGCTCATTTTACTGGGTTTAGGTAAGTGTGACTTTCACCTGGGTAAAACAACAGGCAGGCATCTCTGCTGCTCCCCCAGAGCAAAGCCCTGGCCCAGCAGCGCTGCCAGGTAGGGCAGGGGACAGTGTCACCAGCTGTGAGCTCCTTCCTTACTGCCCCAGTTGTTACCCTTCACCAGGGATGCTCAATGATTTATCTGCAGCAATACTATGTCACTTGGTATCTCTTCAGCATCTTCCCTCCAGGGCTGGCGTTTACCTCACCATTGTCCCATTTTCCAGATCACAGATGCAAAGCGAGGTCATGACAGGATGCCCTTCCTGCCCTCTGTCTGCATTACCTCCAAAGAGTCTTCTCCAGCAGAACTAGAAGGGTACAGACACATAAAACTCCCTTCTGAGAGGAACAATCTCAAAATACTCCTTTTTTTCGCTTGGTATTCTGTCCTTCCCGAGCTGTTTTATAGCACGGAATATTTTAACGAGAATTATACATGAGGAAGAAGAATCTGGGGGTTTTTTTCATGAGTGAGAAGCCAAGTGAACAAAGAATTACTGCTGTTTCTAAAGCCAAACTGTCCTCAGGTACCTGCTGTCAGGGATCCTATTGTAATACCAGGATGAATCAATCCACCTTCCCGCTGACGGTGATCTTTTCTATGCAGCATTCTCCGCTGCCAAATCTTAGCAGCACTTCCCTCGGTAGATATTTAGCCTTGCGACAGCTTCCTTGGCACAGATTTTCATCCTCCTACCTCCATGTTTTGAATGTGGCTAGCAATTTAGTTTTGATTCCATCCACATCTCTGCTTAATTACGGGTTTTAGTTGGGAGTCAAAAAGCATCTGAGTCGCGGTCAACTCGAAATGTTCCCAGCGCAACTACACGTTATCCGTGAGGGGACAGGTGTGAGGGGGGAGATGGAGATCAGCTCGATCAGTTTTGCTTCAGGAAGGCTTCATGTAGCCAACAATGAAATTCACAGAGTCCAGAACAAAGGCTTGGAGGCTGGGATATACAGGCTTGAAGACCAAACACAGCACCTCCTGCAGAACCCATCAGGCACCTCAGAACTTCTGTCAGTTTGATCAGACTCATAGAACATGTTGGTTTGGAAGGGATCTCCAAAGGTCATCTAGTCCAGCTCCTCTGCAACAAGCAGGGACATCTTTAACTAGATCAGGTTGCTCAAAGCCCCATCAAGCCTGACCTTGAATGCCTTCGGGGATGGAACTTCTACCACCGCTCTGGGAAACCTGTGCTATTTCACCATCCTCATTGTGAAGAACTTTCTTCTAACATCTGCCCTGCTCTAGTTCAAAACCACTGCCCCTTGTCCTGTCACTGCACCCATTTGCAAACAGCCCCTCTCCAGCTTTGCTGTAGCCCCTTCAGGCACTGGAAGGCTGCTGTAAAGTCTCCCCAGAGCCTTCTCCTCTTCAGGCTGAACAACCCCAACTCTTTCAGCCTGTCCTCAGAGCAGAGGTGCTCTCCAGCCCTCTGAGTTTTTCATGGTCTCATCTGGACCTGCTTGAACAAGTCCAACATCCTTCTTGTGTTGGAGGCTCCAGAGCTGGACGCATCACTCCAGGTGAGGTCTCCCCAGAGCAGAGCAGAGGGGCAGAATCACCTCTCTCGATCTGCTGGCCACGCTGCTTCTGATTCCTAACCTACATTGATGGGAATCAGAAGCTGTAAAGAGAAGTCAAGGGTCTGGCCCCATGAGGAGCGTGGAGCTGTGCTGCCTATGTTCTGCAGTAGACAAATCATCAAAGTGCCTCACAAGAAGCTCTGCATCCTCTCAGGCTCCCTGGAGGTGCTATTATTAAGCATCGGTGGGATAAATCCAAGGAGAAACTGTTCAGGGCTCCACAATCCTGTCCTATATTTTTGTTTCTGGAAGCCATTTCTTAAATCTGCCTGTAAATGAGGGAATTAAACGCTACGTTTCACCTCCTCCCCCACTCCCACTGCAGGGCTTATCTCACGCTCATTTGATTCCCTGCTAAGGGTTTCTACTCTCCCACCCAATCTGGCACAGAGGGAACAGTGTGCAAAATACATTTAATTGATTTGTACAGGTATTAAAACAGATTATCATCTACGCAGACTTGGAAAGCAGACCTTGCCAAGTGGGTGACGCAAACGATAATTATTTACAAAGGATTTGAGAGCTGGGTATTAGCACAGCAAAAGGATCTGACATTGATCCATCACATGACAAAGAAGGTCCAAACTTCAGGGAGAGGTGATTTGGATACCCAGGAATTATTGATCTGAAACATCAGTGTGGATATGAAGAATCAAATTTTCATCCAAAGGCACTGGATTTAGCCCTTCCCATTTCCAGTGCAGACCAGATCTTTCCATTCAGGCACCAGCCACAGTTAGATGCCTCACCCAGAACACACAACTGAGCATGTGAGTACACCATCAGTCAGATAGTCCTGCTTAAAATCTGTGAGTGCCCACCATCTAGATTCTGAGTCACAGAGTCATTAAGGTTGGAAAGGACCTCTAAGATCATCAAGCTCTACCTTCAACACAACACCTCCTTGAGCACTAGACCATGACATGGAAGAAGAAAGGAGCCTATCAGAAGGCTGGAGAAGAACTGTTCAATAGGGCAGGGAATGATAGGATGAGGGGTCACAGTTTTAAGCTGGACACGGGTAGATTTAGGTTAGACATCAGGAAAATGTTCTTGAATCTGAGGGTGGTGGACCCCCGGAACAGGGTGCCTAGAGAGGTGGTGGAGGCCTCACCCCTGGAGACATTTGAGGTCAGGCTGGATGGGGGTCTGGGCAATCTGGTCTGGTGAGTGATGTCCATGCATGTTGCAGGGGGGTTGGACTGGATGACCTAAACATTCTATGATTCTATTCTATTTGTGAACATCGTTAC
Source organism: Phoeniculus purpureus (assembly GCA_028565055.1). Taxonomy (NCBI): domain Eukaryota; kingdom Metazoa; phylum Chordata; class Aves; order Bucerotiformes; family Phoeniculidae; genus Phoeniculus; species Phoeniculus purpureus. The sequence goes on along the minus strand of JAOXOE010000506.1, from coordinate 15,573,931 downwards.
TGTTCACCTTCCCCTCTGCAGTGCCTCTGCCTTTTCTCCAGCACAACATGGGGACATCAGGATAGTCATCAGCTCATGACATGCCTGCAGCAACAGGCAACGCTGGATGCCTACGGAGGAGCATGAAACCAGGACGGTGTCCACAATGGCCAGGCCTTTACAACCAATGAAATTGTGGAATGAGAAGGGAAAAACATCGCCTGAAGAGAAAGCAACCAAGCTGTGAGTATGTTGAGTCAAAGACTCCCTTTCTCAGTGCAAAAGGGGGAGGTTGTTTTTCCAAGGGCATGGAATGCTTTTACACAATCAGGGCTGCAGAAACTGCAAAGAAACTGTATAGCAGCTTCTTTAATCAAATGTCTGTGACAGCTGAATTAAAACACCATTTAATGGAGTTAGCTCGGAGATTTGAAGTTTGTCGCTCTTTGTTCCACAGCCCAGGAGACCACTCTTCTTTTCTTTTTTTTTAACACCTCCCTGGTGATGAAATCACTGCAGTGTCCTCTACGCTACTTCCAGAAAAATGAAGGCTAGGCAAACACTTTTCTTGGGTAATAAACCCTTAGCTGGCCTAAAGCGTGCCCTCCTACACTCAACAGACTGCTCTACTTGTTCAGCAGCGACCACTGTACATCTCTGAGCAAAAACCAGCTGTTTCAGCTGATTTGAAAGGTGGCTTTAAAGGTAAACACAGAGGAAACCCTCTCCTGTGAGACTGTGAATTCCAGACTTGTAGCATCTAGGTTTTGATTCAGAGAAATGCTTGTCTGATCTATCCTTGTTGATTATGTAGTTGTTTGCACAAGAATCCCAGCACAATGTGTCAATAGATGTCTGTCAACATATAACACATCTCAATAACCATCATTGTCTGAAAGCAAGCAAAAAGCATTCAGGAAACGTTGGACTTAAGGTTCAAATGCTGAGTCATCTAAAATGCTGATTAATTCTAGCTCTACAATAAGAGCAGGTATCAACAGCAGTGCTCTGAAAAATAGGAATAGGTTCTCAAAAGAAATTGTCTCATAGTTACCAAATCTATTTTACATCTACATAAAATTTCCCGTCACTGAAAAGCTCAAAGAGCCTTATCACAGAACATTAGGGATTGGAAGGGACCTTGAAAGACCATCTAGTCCAATCCCCACCACCACAACAGGATCACCTAGACCAAGTCGCACAGGAACACATCCAGGTGGCTTTTAAACATCTCCAGAGAAGGAGACTGCACAACCCACTCTGGGCAGCCCCTTCCAGTGCTCTATCACCCTCACTGTGAAGAAGTTCCTTCTCAGATTGATGTGGAACCTCCTATGTTCCAGCTCACACCCATTGCCCCTTGTCCCATCACTAGATAACACTGAGAAGAGCCTGGCTCCATCCTCATGACATCCACCCTTCACATATTTATAAACTGAGGGTCACCCCCCAGTCTCCATTTCATAAACCAGGGCTGAATTTCTTTGTTCAGTTACAAGGAACATACAACTGCTGTCTTCAAAATCCTGAAAGTCCAATTTCTAGTGTCTCCATGGCACAAAGGTCAGTCACCGTCCTTGCAATATGTTTTATGAAACAACCACACGCAGATCCAAGTGCTCTCCGAATACTCCTACTGGCGTATTAATCATAGAATCATAGAATCATAACGGATTGGAAGGGACCTCAAAGATCATCTAGTCCAATCCGCCTGCAACAGCTGGATCACCTAGACCAAGTCACACAGGAACTACCTTCAAAATGATTCCTTCTTAGCTAGTGAAAGCTAAGCAAAACAAGGGAGCCTGATCATATGTCAGAGGGTCAATCACTGATCATATGAAGTGAAAGGATAAAATTAAGATCTATTGCGGTAGACCCAGATGTTGTCCCACGGCTTCAGCTTTAGAAATCAGTAAAACAATAATTCCAAAAATCTTGTCAAATATAATCTTGCAGTGAAACAAAACATTGCCACTGAAATAGAAAAGTAGTAACACTACTCATTGTCGTTATTAGACGATTGATAGCTAAGTTCTTATTAACGATGATGCAATTAATAGGAGCTGCATTATGATACTCTACAGTACCTCCATTCTGGAAACAACGTCACACAACCTTTAGGTGCTTCGGCTTTGAAGTCCTTATTTATGGCCCTCACTGTTCACTTGCTCTTACAGAAATCATTTTGTATTTTATTTCCCTGATGTCCCTCTTCCCACGGGTAGAGACGTTTGCGCTTTATTACGGCTAAAGTGCCAGCACAAAGATCTGTTCTGAAAATACAAGTCTACCCAGAACATACAAAGCCACACAACACCAACACATCCCCCCCTTCCTCTTGGGAGACGTAAACGTGACTTAGAGGCTTTTCGGTGCCATCGTCCATGAGTCCACCTGCCACCACTGAAAGAGGATGTCATGTATTTTTTGGAGACTGGGCAGCCCAGAACTGGCCTGATTGTGTTTTTTCTGAAGTCATTTGGCCCCCTGGATCTCTAAATAAATACGAAGTCATCGGCAAGCCAACAGACAAGAAATGACAAGGGTTTTGACAGTGCTCGAAATACTTTGAGGTATTTTTAGCGCTTTCCAGAGCCGTATTAGCTTAACCTGTAATAGAATATAAACCAGCCCATATGGCAGAGATGTAATTATGTGCCATGTGAGAAATCCCCGCGGTAGATTTTGGGGGGAAAGAGCCCTCACCACATGTGCCTTCTGGAGGGCACGATTTACACATGATTACCTACTCATTTGCACGGAGAAGACGACGAAGCAGCACAATGCTAACAACACAGTAATGAAAAGGGCAAGCAAAGACTCCAGATCCCTAGGGGGGCTGATCCCTCTGACTGACATCCAGTCAGGAGCAGGGAATTTGTCCCTTTAGGGACCACGTGTTATGAAGCGATCTTTGATTATGTGGGCACAGTAATCACGAGTCCTAATTATTATTACTGTGAGAGAATGGGCTACAAATCTCCAGGGAGCATCTCTGTCACAGATACTTTGACGGCGAGGGCTGAAAATGAGTGTTTTCCCAAGGATCATTTTCATTCCAACCTGATATTTAGCTGAAGTTTCTTTGACTACCAGTCATGAAACATTAAATATAGATTAGAGGCAGAGAGATGTTGAAAGTTAAAATTCACCAGAGGTGCACACCCGGGCACTTGAGAGACAGCCTCAAATGTTGTCCAGATGTTGTAGCAACAAGGCTGAGGGTTCCCAAGCTGCAGAGCAGCCACAACAGAGGAGAAAGTGGATGTTTAGCATTCCACCAGCCTCCTGTTTGGTTCACTTGTAGTGTGTTCATTTAGCAGAGACTCATACAGCCTGTGAGCAGTAGATGTTACCAAGCGTACGCTACCCTGAAAGAATGAAGAAATGATTTTATAGCAATAAAAGGAGTCATTCAAAGCATGACATCGATATTCCATGTCTTGGAATTGTGATAAGACTAAGCTTGAGCAGCAGAAACATGTGCATGCAGTTTTGTCCATGTTCTTCCATGAATAAAGAAAATATATGGGAACCTATAACTTACTGGGGAGGTCGTGCATTAGGAACCTCGATGGCTATTGAAGCACTTGCCAAAAGCAATTCATCTTCTAAACAGCCTCAGAGGTGGTAGGAATTGGGTTTTGGCACAAGACATGGTTTTGTGATTATCCAAAACCAGTTCTTCTCCAGAAGGAACAGCCCGAAACATCAGGGCTTTCTTAATGAACCACTGTCATGTCTGTGCTCTGCTTTACTTCTTCCACCCTCTTCACCCTGGAGGGGCAGAGTGGTTGCAAGGCAGGGCTCATTCTTGTAGCATTTCCACCTCCTGGCTGAGCAGAGCAGCTTCTGACAGTAGTGCTGCTGCCATCAGTCTTCACATCAGCTGTTCAGGTGCTCTGTGGAACTCCTCGATGATGTGCACCTCAGGAGCAGAAGCATCCAAGCGATTTCTAAACACCAGGTGATGAATTCACTGCAGGATACCTGGAGAAGGCTCAGGTGGTCTCCAGCTGCCGTTGACAGAAGTTTAAGTCCAGAAGTTACATTTGGAATTATTTAATGATCTGTATTATTTAATTATCTCTAATAGCTGCATCACATATGCCAGGGAGTTGCGGAGTCTCCTTCACCGGAGACATTTAAGACCTGCCTGGATATGTTCCTGTGCGACTTGGTCTAGGGGATCCTGCTGTGGCAAGGGGATTTGACTAGATGATCTTGCGAGGTCCCTTCCAATCCCTAATGATTCTATGATTCTATGATGGTGTGTAAGAGCTTAGCTTTTGGAAAGATAACTCGTCTGGATTTAGGGACTCCAAGGGTAGATTTAGGTTAAACACCAGGAAAGGTTCTTTAATCTGAGAGTGGTGGAACACTGGATCCTACAGAGGTGCTGAAGGCTCCATTCCTGGAGACATTCAAGGTCAGGCTTGATGGGGCTCTGGGCAAGCTGGTCTAGTTAGAGATGTCACTGGTTGTTGCAGGGGGGTTGGACTAGATGACCTCTGGAGGTCCTTCCAACCCAATACAGTCGATGATTCTATGATTCTGTAAGTAACAAAGTTTTCACGAAGACCTTTGGATGTTGCTGTCACTCAGTTTTACTGTTAGAAGTCTGTTCTTGTTTCTGTATTAACCACATCAAAATTCACCTGTGGATTTCAGAATGGGGCTTGGATTGTCCTGACAATCAGAAGGAATACAGCACAGGTTGTAAGGGCCAAAACCAAGGAGCCAAGCACCAGGCACTTGTCATGATGCTTTGAAAAGAGGTCACCTACTAAGACTTTGAAAACAGGTCACGTACCTGCCCTCTGAAACTTTTCAACTTCAGTCTTGCATTATGAGCAACCTAAGATGCTTAGTAGCCCCTTAGTGGAAAAAGACAGGGCTCATCCTCAGCATAACTTCTTTATCAGGATATACCAGGGAGATCTTGAACATTTTCATCCTATTCCCACTCTCTCAGCCTTCAAACACACATGGATTCAGACTTGAAGTCCCACCAGGCATGCCAAGCTGTGAACTACACAATGACCCCCACTGCATATCAGTGAGTACTTCAGGCTGAGATGGTGACACTGACTGGGACCCACCAGCAGTGTGTCCCATGGCTGAGATAGTTATGGTGGAAAAAACACAGAGGTTCGTGTTCCCACATGTCATTTGCCCCAATTCTTGTGTCAGAAGTCTTGCCAAAGGGAGAAGGAAAGAGGTTGGAGGGATCCCTGCCCGCAGCCAGGAGGGAAGAGGGTGTTTGCAGCAAGGAAACCATCACCTGGCATGGTGAGGAGTTGGCAAAGCTGACTGAGAACCAAACAGGGCAACAGTAGGGCAGGGGGGAAAAAAGCCCTCAGAGACTAGGAGCGAGCCGGTTCATGTTTAACCCCTCAGGACTTTCCCCCACAGTAGATGAGTTCATAGGTTTGAACCCAGGCAAGCAAGCTTCAGAGAGCAGCAAACAGCAATAAAGACCCTTTACACCGAGGTCTAAAGATCTGAGTTGGGCAGATGGCAGAAGTAATGAAGTTTGTCACCATCTCATCACCACTGGGTGCCAGAGAGCAGCAGACGATGATCTTTCATGGCTTCCTCAGCGACAAATACGCAGGAGAGCTCAGCATCTGAACCAAGGCAGGTGCTTGTGGTTATGCCTTGAAAATGAAGGGAAGGGGCCAGAAGAGGTGCAGAGGTCCATCCCTGTGGTCCTTGTGAAGCCAGGGGTAGACTTTGCTGGGTAGGTGATGCGGTGCTCTTCCAGCACAAAGAGGGTTTTTAAAACACGTGAAGCATGTTGGATGTCTGAGTGACGTGTTGGCTGCATCCTCCTCCACAGGAACCAGTTTATCCGTAGAGCCACAAGGCTTTTCTTCTGCAAAACAATCAGACTAAAGAGGCAACATACGGCTAAAATCATTCTGCTGTTTAATCTGACAGTCTGGAAGAAACATCCCATCCCTCGTCCATACGTGGCTCCTCCTCCTCATAAACTACAGGGGAAACAAAGGAACCATCCCTGGAGGCATCCAAGGTCAGGCTTGATAGGGCTCTGGGCAATCTGTTCTAGTCAGAGATGTCTCTGCTTGTTGCAGGGGGGTTGGACTAGATGACCTGTGGAACTCCCTTCCAGCCCGACATCTCCTGTGGCTCGCGGTGACCACAGGTACGTTACCAAAGGCTGACTGCAGCACCTCCGACCCGGTTCTTTGCAAACAGTTGTGCAAAGTGCAGAGAAACCCCACGGACCACACAAGGCTCCCGTGGCAGGGATGGTGGCAATTAAGGGTACCCAGCTATAAAGGGCTCTAACCAAGCCCTTGATAATCCCAGCTCTTGCTGGTTCCTGTTTCTGTCAGAACTCCAAGCAGAGCCCTCCTGCAACAACACGGCTCAAAGGACAGCGGATTTGTCTCAACTGCTTCCCAGCCTCTTCTTGTTTTGCTGCAGTTTGGAACCTAATTTAGGGAAAAGAAAAAATAATTAAAAAATTTAACAGAAAGAAGAAAAAAGGAGAAAGAGAGAGGAACCATTTGTGCTTTGCTGCAAAGGCATCTGTTGTCATTCTCTTTGAAGTGAGAAGCAAGACTCCTTTGGAGGTTAATGAGAACAGGATCAAGCCCTCCTCACTGAACTTGTGCTGAGAGCAGATAAGATCTGGAATCACTGCGAGCCAGGCGTGTTATTTTGTGTAACATGGGCAGGCTGAGTCAACCTCCAAATATTTTTCATGGGTGTCAACGTGGGGTGTTAATTCCACAAGTGGGGCTGTTTTGCAGCCTGCCCGCGGTTGCTCTCCAGCCTGCCTCGACGGACGGTCCACGTGGGCTGCAAAGACAAGGCGTTTCCAGAGCTCCTGGGAAGGGGAGAAAAAGAGAAAGTGAGAGCATGAAGTGGGACTTTGTATAAAGAATTGGAAAAACCAATTTCTGCTTCTGAGAAAGTATAAAATGGGGCTTTTATACAGAACTGGAAAAACAAATGGTGGTAGGAATACCTGCTCGATCACAGGAAGAGTGGGTTGGAAAGGACCCCAGGGATTACTGAGCCCAAGCCCTGAATTAAAGAAATCCAGTTTAAATGAGGTGGCCCTGTCTAGCTGAGCCTTGAACCTGTCTGAAAGTGAGGAACCCACCACTTCACTGGGAAGACCAGTCCAGTGTCTAGTTGCTCTCACAGTGACAACCTGCTAGCAAGCAAAGAAACGCAGCCCTATTTCGCACAGCGATGAGCTCCTTCTATTCCTTTTTTTAAAAGACTCTAAAATCAAAACAAGAATCCTGTGACTGATCCTTTCTGAGAAACCAACCACGATCTCTTTTGTTTGCTGGACAAAACGGAGGAGGAGTGAGGTACTGAAGATGCTCAGAGAGCATCTGCCCCCGGATGCTGTCTACCTGCCCTTCATAAACTGCATCAGAAAAACCCTGAAGGTGTTTTGAAGCCTGGTGCAATCAGCTAAACACCATGAACAGCTTTTTGGATCATTTACACTTTTTTACTTTCCCTTTTTCTGTCCCCATGCATTTTGTAAAATATCTTGAAGCCAGGATGAAGTTCCAGCCCTCCCGAGGCCAACCGGAGGCTTGCAGTTGCCTCCAGCAGAACCAGGATTTAGCCTAAGAACCACTGGGCCCAGCTGCTCACTTTTGTGGAAGGTGTCAGCTGGAAACGTAGCCAAGCTAGCACACAATTTCCTCTTCAGTCTCCCCTGAGGAGAGACTTTTAACCTTGGAGTGGAATACAGGATCCAGAGGAACTTGGCAGAAACCCTGTGGTTGCCATCTAAAGAGATGTGGCTCAGACTGAGCTCCTCACCTTGCCCGGCTCCCCAGCCCACCGCCTGCGGCCCCAGCTTTGCAGCCCTCTGTCGAGCAATGAAGAGGGTTTTTCTTTTTATGATTCAGAAACACTCAGACAAAAACTGTTTCCCGGTCTCCATCTCCTATGACTCTGGGACACACGCTAGAGGAGGCCCCGACGGGTTCTACACACACTGGGAAGCCATCCCCTTGCCACATCTGAGTTATGGTGGCCTTCAGCTACTCTTGGCAGCAGAGACACCAGTCCTGCACAGCCACAGCACCCAGTTCACCATCTCAAACCTGGCCTGTGCAGACAACCGTGTCGTACCGCCTTCGTCTGGAATCCCCTTCTTCTCCTCCTGCCTTTCCAACCTCTCCTCACCTACACACCACAGCCTCCTGCCTGCCTGGGCCTCCAGTTCCACCTCTTTCCCCACCATGTCCTCAGCACCCAACCCCAGCCCCAAGTAGAAGAGGAAGAGTGGAGGAAGAGACCTCAAAGTTCATCAAGTCCAACCTTCAACCCAACCTCACCATGGCCACCGGTGCCATTTCCTTTCATTAATTTCAGTACCAGTGGAGCTCCCGATCCCATAAAACACAAAGTCCCAGAGCATCCAGCAAAATACTCTTTCACTTCCATCAGAATGAGACTATTTTTTTATTAAGATATAAAAAACCAAACCACTTGCAGTCTTCTAAGAGAGAGCTTTCTGCTCACTAAAGCACCCCCCAGTTCACAGAAAAGAAAAGTGAAGCTTTCACCACCACACACAAAGAAGTTCTGGGAAATTAACCAGAGCCAACAGAAACCCGACTTTGGGATGAGCTGTTTATCCTGTGGTTTGCTTGGGTTTTTTTATTTACATAAATATTTTGAGAAGCCCACCTCCAGGCTTTGTGTTGGCTTGTAAAAAACTAGTTTATTCTTTCCTCTTTAGATGCGTTCGTACACAAGGAGGCTCCAAAGGAAACGCTCCTCTTCCTGAAGGCAGTCGTGGAGAGGCAACGGCACCCTTTTCAACGTCACACAAAGCTAATTCATCAGAACCGTTACGGTTGGAAGAGACCTCCAAGATGGAGATGATCTTTCAAGGTCCCTTCCAACCCGTAACAGTCTGTGACCATCCAGTCCAACCATCAACCCAACTCCATCCTGTCCACTAAACCCTGTTCCCCAGGGCCACATCTACATGGTTTTTGAACCCCTCCAGGGACAGCGACTCTACCACCTCCTGGGATTGGGCAGCATGTTCCAATCCCTGACCCCTCTGTGAGGGAAGAAATTTTCCCTGATGCCCAGTCTAAACCTCCCCTGGCACAAATTGAGGCCATTTTCTCTTGCTCTGTCACTAGTGACTTGGGAGAAGAGATCCATCTCTGGAAGTGTTCAAGACCAGGTTGTATGGGGCTTTGAGCAGCATGATGTAATGAGAGGTGTCCCTGCCCACGGCAGGGGGATTGGAACTGGTCACCATCCCTGGAGGGGTTCAAAAACCACGGAGGTGTGGCCCTAGGGAACACCTAGGGGCATGATTAGTGGGCATGGTGTAGTTGGGTTGACGGTTAGACTGGATGATCTTGTAGGTATCTTCCTACCTTTATGATTCTCTGATCTCTAAGGTTTCTTCCATCCCAAGCAATTCCATAACTTTAAGTTCCCACCTCAGTGCAGCTCAGTCCCAGCCAATACCCTCACGCGCAGCAACAAAACCTTGGCATACTTGGACAAGTCCTGTGGAGTCTCAAATCAGCAGCGTTTCACTCCAGGTTGGTGGCTGAACGTAGGTCTTCACTAAGTGTTGTCTTAGTAGAAGACTAAAGTTTATTTTTTAACCTCAAGATAATCAACTTAATGCTGCTGATTTGAATGCAAACAAGGGCAAGACCTCATGCCTGGAAGACTCTCTGATGTGGTTGCACCGAACGTTTAGACTAAACACGAGTTGAGATCTGAAACGCAGTCGTCACGGCTTAACAAAATCAGCAGGTTTGTCTTGCAGCACTTAAACTTTTTTATAAGCATCTTCTACAACTCAGCGAGCAGAGTCGTGTGGCTTTTATTTGGAAATTACTTCTTGCTTATTAAGACAAATTTGGCTAATTCCCTGAAATCTCTTCCACATGACAGAAACAATATTTCCCTCTCCATTTGGTGACCTCAGATGACGGACTAAAGGTGAGCAGTGCGTTTCAGTTGGTGGGTAAATGCAATTAGACCTCTCTATTTGCTTACAAGTTGCAGCATTATCTAGTGTGCTTTAACAGTAAGCTGCTCTCAGATGACCTTATAGATACCTTCCAACCCTGAAAAGGGGTCTATCAGAAGGTTAGGAAAGTCTGTTCTACAGGGCAGGGGATGATAGCGTCATGGTTATAAGCTGAAAAGGGGGTAGATCTAGGTTAGACAGCAGGAAGAAGTTCTTTAATCTGAAGGTGGTGGATCCCTGGAACAGGCTGCCTAGAGAGGTGTTAGAGGCCCCATCTCTGGAGACATTCAAGGTCAGGCTGGATGGGGCTCCAGGCAATCTGGTGTGGTGAGTGATGGCCCTGCTTGTTGTAGCGCAGTTGGACCAGATGACCTTTGGTGGTCCCTTCCAACCCTGTGATTCTATGGAGCTCATAATGCTTTCAGTGTGCCCCAGACCTAACCCTGGCCTGCTTAGTTTGGCCTTAGGCAGCTACTTCACATTTTAGAAGTGCTTGGAGACTTCTAAGTTTAGTTTTTAGAATGACAGAATGCTTCTATGATTTTAGGATTCTAATAACTAAACTGTGAAAGCCAAAGCCTCAGGTAGAACTACAAGAAATGGCCTCAAGTTGTGCCAGGGGAGGTTTAGATTGGACAAAAGGAAAAATTTCTTCCCTGACAGAGTGGTCAGGGGTTGGAACAGGCTGCCCAGGGAGAGGGTGGGGTCACCATCCCTGGAGGGGTTCAAAAACCACAGAGGTGTGGCCCTAGGGAACAGGGTTTAGTGGGCATGGTGGGGTTGGGTTGACAGTTGGACCCGATGATCTTGCAGGTCTCTTCCTACCTTAATGATTCTGATGGGATCATGTAGCTAAAGAACCTGCATGTTTTTGAATTCATAATCCATATGCCCATTTTACTTTGCATACCATGCACAGCAATAGTTCTCTGGGTGCAACAAGGGCAACCAACATCTACCAGAAACCTATGAGAGTTGAACATAGGGAAGCAGGAGCTGATACCCAGAACGGGTTTTGCACAGTGCTGCTACACTCTCCTGTGGTGCTGTCACTGGAAACACTCATCAAACACCATGCAATTCCAGTTTTTGAGCACTAGAGGGTCAGTTCCTGATACAAACAACTTGACCTCAGTTTCCTTATTGTTACAGGTGAGCATTTAACCTCTTACTTACCACCTCTCCAGCTGTCTTGAGTTTTGCTACCTGCAGCCCTTCTGAAGCCATGCAGCGCTGGGATGCACGAGGTACAGCCCTAGAAGCACTAACTTTTTGCAAGAGTCCCCTCCATAACTTTAAACCACACACATCACACCAAGTCCATTACTGTTCTCTGTGATCACCTTCCCAAAAGGACCATTGTGCTGGTCTGGAAATTGTCTATAGTGACGGGGAGCAGTAAGATTGATGAGGTACTAACCCAGAGGCTGGTTTGAAAAATAATCATCCTGTACATATACAGCAGCCTCTTCTTAGAGAGCCCTGGTGATCCTGCTCTGGCAGGGGGACTGGACTAGGTGATCCTTCGAGGTCCCTTCCAACCCCTAATGTCCTGTGATTCTCATGCCTCCTAATGCAACAAAATACAAACGCCTCCAATTGAAAGTAAAGGGCTCCTCAGCACCACCTGTAACAAGGTGGTCCAGGATGGCAGCACAAGGGTGGGCATCACCCAGAAGGCAAAGTCCAGCCCCAGCAGATCCCTGCTTTGCCACTCAATTAGAAAGCTCAACAAATCTAGCAGGCATGTACCAATGAGCAAATCAGAAGCGTGTGTCATTCCCAGTAGGGTGTTATGGAACCAGCATGTAACTTCATTCCAATCCCACAAGTTTGCCACAACGTTACTGGCTCTGAAGGATGAACCCAACACCCCCAGCTCTCCAGGCTACAGTCCTCTTTGGGGGAACTGTAATTCTGGTGCCCCTTCATAAATATATCTCATAAGAGAGAGCAAAGCTGTTGACTAAGTGATGCCTCAGTAAGTACTTGGTCATACCACAGTTTTCTTATTTTCTCCTTCTTCTCAGGGGCAAGAGAACTGGGCAACACCACAGCAGTGGCACATCCTATGGTAAACACAGCTCATCAGTTCGACAGACTGTGCGGTGAAAAAACCCCATATAAATTCCCTGGAGCAATGGGTGCCTTTAGCAGCAAGGTAGAGATGACTTCAACACACCCGTGCAAAGACACCTTTGTACCACACTAATACTCTCAAATGTATGTGTGGGGAAGTGTAAAAGGGTAGGCAAGTCCTACAAATCACTGCCTTATCAAAGTTCCTAAAAATCAGCAAACAATGAAAGCAAGGGGTCTGCTTTGAAGTGATTTTAATATTACAATAGTGTGCTCGCTAATATATCCCAACCAACCCTGCACCAGGAGCCTTAGCTCTGCAAGCCATGAAAACAAAAATCCCAAAGAAACCAAAAAGGAGCCCTGTCTGCTGTAAACGATGGATTACTAATATTAACATTTGATGTCACGGAAAAAGGACAACTCCAGTATTCATCCTTGCAAAGTGGTGCTTGAAAATGGGTTCTTCCATCCCTACAACAAACAGAAGTCTCCATTACAAAGAGCCGTGGTCTCTCTGCACACGTAAATCGCATCCATCCAGCTGCAAGGGAACAGAGCAGTCAAAACAGCTCAAACGTAAATTTGACCAAAAAATCTCTTGACCAGGAAGAATTCCAGTGCAACTGAAATGGAATGGCTTCAGGCCATTAGCTGAGTGCTGACCAGTACAGTTTTAAATGCTAAAATATGTATTTTTTTTAAGAATGCAAAATAAGAAAGCAGGAACTATGGTCAAAAAAGATTAAACAATGAAAAAAAAACCCAACAAGACCCTGCCCTCCTGTCTCACCTCATTAGGGAAATTTTGTCCAGCTTCCCCCACGATTGAAAGTAAACGAACAAGCCAAGAAACATTTACATCTCCCCCCAGACCTACAGAATAGTGGAAATCAGGAATTGAGGCTGTCTTTCCTAAAAAACCCCCCATACTTGCAGAAAGGCTCTTGGAACGATCAATTAGGAAAAAAAAGAGGGGGAGATGTGGAGTGTTGGAAGGTTTAAGAATGCGTGGACTTTCCATCAAGCTTAAACGCTCCCATGAACATGCCCTGTTTAACTGTGGAGTCACCAAACCCTCCACATTAGGAAAACAAAACGCTAAAATATTCTGCCCATATTGCAACCGAGTCTAAAGTGTCACTTGAAACAGCCCTTTCTTTTTAATAGGGAAGGGAATGGCTGAGAGAAGCTTTAACAAAAAAACCCCAAACAAAAAGAAGGGAACCGGTGAGCCTCTTCCTTCTCCTGCCACAGAGCAGCTATCCCACCTTGGGTTTCACACCACCAAGCCCATGCTGAACACTTCGCAGGACTTCTCTTGAAGGACTACACGAGACTGGCCCAGAGATAAAACCCAAAATGCACAATGAAATCCTACACTAAATTCCCGCTTGAGCTCCAGCTAAGCTCGAATTCAATTCAAATTCCAGCTCAAAAAAGGAATCCCACACAGCTCGCAGTGAATCCACTGCTTGCACACAGCACGCCAGTCACAGGAATCTGCAGGGGGACAAGGCAGTTTTGTACAAAACTTCAATTTATTTCAGAGAAATTAAAAATATGGTATTTAATATATATAAATTTCTATTCCTCTATAAATATAGATGATCTCGTGATAATGAACAGAAATAAATGCATACCAAATCCAAGTCATTTTGCAGTTCAGGGTACGGTAGCCACACATAACGTTTATGAACCTAAAATACAGGCATTTTGCAGTATTTTTTTTAAAAAGTTTAAAACAATACAATCAGGAGAGAAGCGTTCTGCTGCTTTTCATACAGAGGACTAAATACTCGAACGCGGCTGTCGAAGTTACAGTTCCATTTCAAAACCTCTCTTTTTTCTGCCTGGATTCAGATGCACCATCCCACCCAGCCAGGAGCGTAACACTGCACACACGGCGCCTCAGCTCTGCAGCACGTAACTGTGCTGAAAGAAGAGGGGGGGGAAAAAGACAACACAGAGGCTCTTTATGGTCTCACATCCCACCAGAGTGCCGGTTTGCCGTTTCCCCTTCTCCTTTGTTTTTAACTCCTGGCTAAAAAACATCATCACACTCTTAGCGTGTGCAACAAATGGTCAATGAATTCAAACCCAGGACAACGGCGACAGCTCCAATGCTCCCAAAATGAAGAGCCGGCGTACGGACAGACTTAAGGAAGATTAAAATAAACCCGAATGCTGCGTTTTATTCGGATGAAGCTCTTTTGGCCAAGCCCGTGTTTCCCACTCCCCACTGACACCAGAACCAGCACATAAGAGGGGTTCGGTCCCTCTGTGCCACATCATCCACCTCCGGAGCTACGGGACATGCTGCAGGTGCAGCCATTCCAACCCCTGTGTGGGGAAGAAGAAAGGAGGTGGTTTGGTTTTTCTTACCGACAGTTTTTCCCGTCCTGCCATAGGAAATAATCTGACATCTTCTTTTTAAATTAAAAAAACAGGAGGGGTGGGGGGGGAGCAAGGAAGCAAAATCCGCGAAAGGGTTAAAAGTGTCCTAAATAATTAGAAAAAGTGAGACTTTTGTAATTTAAATACAAATATACTTACAAAATCTTACAGAGGCTATTTACATCCCTCTCCCCCAACCTGACACTGGGTTCAGTTCCTATATGAAGCACAGCCTGCGAGGAGCAGGCAGAGCAGAGCCGGGCTGTGTCAGCCATGGCAGTCCCCACCTGACTTGTCCTCTGCTCCTCACAGACTGCAGAAGCGATTGGTGTCCCCAAAGTTCACCCCAGCTGGATAAGGAGCTGCTCCCCAAGACAAGAGCCCCGGGCTGTCGGCTGCCTGCCATCCCCTGGTCTGGATCTCACACGGTGGTCTCGCCCTGCTTGCTGTTGGTGAGCCTGGTGTAAAACTTCCTCCACGAGTTCAGGGTTTTCCCAGACCAGATCCAGAAGCCTGAGGTGATGCCCACAATTAAGGTCATGAGATACTTGATCATGAAGACGGTGAAATCAGGGCTCATGGGCGGGTGGTGGCTGCTGTGGTTATTGGGGCAGGGGATGGCATAGCTCTTACAGCTCTGCGTGACCCAGCTCCTCTCCCACTGTTCCCTAAAAGCTTGCTCGTAAAAATAGCAGGCAATGACAATGGTGGCCGGCACCGTGTAGAGGACACTGAAGATGCCTATCCTCACCATGAGCTTCTCCAGCTTTTCTGTCTTGGTGCCGTCGTGCTTCATGATGGTCCGGATCCTGAAGAGGGACACGAAGCCGGCCAGCAAGAAGGAGGTACCGATGAACAAGTAGACGAACAAGGGAGCCAGTACGAAGCCTCGCAGGGCGTCCACATTATTGATGCCCACGAAGCAGACTCCGCTGAGGACATCCCCATCCACCTGCCCCAGCGCCAGGATAGTGATGGTCTTGATGGCCGGCACAGCCCAGGCGGCCAGGTGGAAGTACTGTGAGTTGGCTTCGATGGCTTCATGGCCCCACTTCATGCCCGCAGCCAGGAACCAGGTGAGGGACAGGATGACCCACCAGATGGAGCTGGCCATGCCGAAGAAGTAGAGCATCATAAACAAGATGGTGCAGCCCTCCCGCTTGGTGCCCTGTGCCACGGTGCGGGAGCCGTCCTCGGCGAAGCGCTCGTTGCAGACCACCTTCTCCTCCAGCAGGAAGCCGGCGATGTAGGCCACGGCCACGGCCGTGTAGCAGCCCGAGAGGAAGATGATGGGTCGCTCGGGGTAGCTGAAGCGCTTCATGTCCACCAGGTAGGTGAGCACGGTGAAAAGCGTGGAGGCGCAGCACAGCACCGACCAGATGCCGATCCAGGTGCGGGAGAAGCGCAGTTCCTCGGGCCCGAAGTACATGAGGCCGTACAGGCGGCCGGGCTCACAGGGCGCCCCACAGTCCTTCTCGCCCAGGAAGCGGTAGTTGAGGTACGAGGGCACCTTCAGCGCCCGCGGGCACGAGAAGCGCCCGCGGGGCTCGCCGGGCGCGGCGGGCCCGGAGCCGCCGCCGCCGCGCTGGGGGTGGCTGGTCCAGCTCTCGGGGCGCAGCGCGGGGGTCGGGGTGCCGCGCTCGGACGCGTTCTGCCCCACGCACAGCTCCCCCGCGCCGTGCACCGGGAACTTCTCGCAGCGCAGTGTGTCGGGCCACTGGAAGCCGAACTTGTTCATGAGGGCCTCGCAGCCCTGGCGGGCCCGCTCGCACAGGGAGCGGCAGGGCGGCAGCGCCTGCTCCAGCACGGTGCACACGGGCGCGTACATGGAGCACAGGAAGAACTTGAGCTCGGCCGAGCACTGCACCTTCACCAGCGGGTAGAACTGGTGCACCTCCAGCCCGGCGTCCTCCTGGTTGTTGTGGCCCAGCAGGTTGGGCATGATGGTCTGGTTGTAGGCGATGTCGGTGCACAGCGGGATGGAGATGGGCTGGCAGTAGCCGTGGTCCGGGATGGAGATACCCCGCTGCTCGCCGTTGTACTGCGGCGCGGCCGGCTGACCCTCGCCCGGCACCGCGGCCGCCGCCGCCCACACGAGCAAAAGCAGCGGCAGCCGCGGGCACCGGCCGCAGCCG
>JAOXOE010000506.1:15525678-15557220 GCA_028565055.1 Phoeniculus purpureus | reverse complement strand
TTAAAACCCACCTGGATATGTTCCTGTGCGACTTGGTCTAGGTGATCCTGCTGTGTCAGGGGGATTGGACTAGATGATCTCTCGAGGTCCTTTCCAATCCCTAATGATTCTATGATTCTATGAGCCAACAATCACAGAATCACAGAAAGTGATTCTGGGACCTCAAAATATCATCCAGTCCAACCCCCACGCAGAGCAGGATCATCTGGAGTAATTGATCCTACTTTGGTGATCCTACATACTATGCCTGAGCGCAGCCCAGAAATCCAACTGTACCCTGGTGTGCATCAAAAGAAGTGTCACCAGCAGGTCAAGGGAGGGGATTCTCTGCTCTTGTGAGACCTCATGTGAAGCACTGTGTCCAGTTCTGGAGTCTCCAATGTAAGAAAAGCATGGAATTGTTGGACTGAGGAGCCACAGGGATGATCAGAGGGCTGGAGCACCTCTCTTATTAAGACAGGCTGAGGAAACAGGGGCTGTTCAGCCTGGAGAAGGAAAGGTTCCAGGGGGATCTTATAGCAACCTTCCAGTACCCAAATGGGCTACTGGAAAGTTGGAGAGGGACTTTTTAAGTAGGACTTTAACAGTGGTTCGGAACAGGTATTTCATACTTACCCTTAGTAAAAAGGATGCTATGATGAACTGTTGAGTGAGAAAATGAGGGTGGAACTCTTTCAGATTTCCTTTTCTCTGAAAATGCCTGCTTCACTCTCTTAGGATTCTTTCTCAAACCTCTGTGAAAAAGAATTGTCCTATTCATTCCTGTGTCAAACAATTCAGTGACAACGTTATGAGCACCTGGCGTTTTGTTGTTCCTGAGCTCCTGATTGCCTCTTGAATCGCTTCAGCATTTAATTCTTCCACAAATAGCTGAAGAGTCTGGGGGACGGCTTTTTCTTTCCTATTAACTGTCTCTCTGTAGTGGACACACAGAAGAGCTTCCTCCTTGCTCTTTTGTAATTGAGTTTTTTATAATGAAAAGGTTTCCTTATTTGTCCTTTATCAGATAGAGATGTGGTCAATATCCTCTCCTCCCTGCACTGATACCCCTAAGAAATGTGTTTATTTTACTGATCCTGCTCCACTGTTTCATCTCTTTCTCCCAGCCACGGAAGTATTGTCTTTCTCCTCATAGTGACTTTCCCCCTGGCTTCAGAATCTTTCTCAATCATCCAGAGTTCAATTCCGATTCTGAAGGCTACAGCCTCGCTACACGTCAATCTCAGTTGCTTTCCTACAAACTTTATCAAATAACTCTTTTTCCTTCATTTTCAGCCCACCTGCTGTCGGTTTTCTCACAAACATCACACAGTCCTCTGAAGACTTTGAACAATTTTAACCGCTGACCAAAATTCCTGCCAGTGTTTGGGATCTCACCAAGATTCTGCATTGTGTTGGCATCTCAACGGCTGAATTTTGGTTTGCTCGGTTCATGGTTCTAGCAGGTAATTTTCCGACTGAATTTTCCTGCCAAATCACAAAAAAAAAATCAGATTTTGAGACTTTTATAGAATCATTGAATGGTTGGAAGGGACCTCAGAGATCATCTACTCCAACCCCCCTGCCATGAGCAGCAACAATTCTCAACTAGACTGGGTTGCTCAAGCCTCATCCAACCTAGCCTTGAACACCTCCAGGGAGGCAGCACCCACAGCCTCTCTGGGCAACCGATTACAGAGTCTCTCCCTCTCAACCCTTGTCTCAATCTTTGCATTGAAGAACATCTTCCCAAGATGTAGCTTAAACCTCCTCTGCTTCAGTTTATGATCGTTGCCCCTTGTCCTATCACTAGGTGCTTTGGTGCACAGAGGTCAAACAGTTTAATTTTCAAAGGTGCCTGTGAGTTAAACCACAGGTAACCCTGTAGTGAAACTTCAGGCTGAGCCACTGTCTGTCAACAGCCCACCAGGAGGTGTTGGCTTCCCTTGTGTTTAGGAGACATAAAACTAAGGCCGTTTGCTGGATGAAAACCCTCAATTTTGCTTCTCACCTCCCTCCCCCTCCAGCTTTTACCCGACTTTTGCATTTTGACTGTAACTTTCAGCCTGTCTTTGCCTGTTCTCAGGGCAAAGGATTCCCAGGATGGGTCTCTAGGTGCTGCTATAACACCAGTAATAATAAAAGCTGCTACAACTATTTTCCCACATATTAAATCGATATCAGGACTCGCTGGTGTCTGTGGCTCCTCTGAAAGAGACGAGCAGAAATGCCTCAGTTTTAGCTTATGGCTGTTCCTACGCTGCAGGACTAGTGTTTGCCACACTGCCACCAGCACGACCAGTTCCTGCAACCTGTACTGGGGCAAGTGTCATAGAATCATAGAATCATTAGGGATTGGAAGGAACCTTGAAAGATCATCTAGTCCAATCCCCCTGCCACAGCAGGATCAGCTAGACCCAGTCGCACAGGAAGTGTTGCCAACACCCCAGCAGACTGTGCTGCCATGCAGCGAGACCTGGACAGGCTGGAGAGCTGGGCAGAGAGAAATTTAATGCAGTATAAAACAAGGGTAAGTGTAGAGTCTGGCATCTGGGCAAGAACAACCCCAGGGACCAGTATAGGTTGGGGACTGAACTGCTGGAGAGCACTGTAGGAGAAAGGGACCTGGGGGTCCTGGTGGACAGCGGGGATCAGTCTCTTCTCCCAAGTCACTAGTGATAGAACGAGAGGAAACAGCCTCAAGTTGTACCAGGGGAGGTTTAGATTGGACATCAGGAAAAATTTTTTCGCTGACGAGGTAGTCAGGGATTGGATCAGGCTTCCCGTGGAGTCACCATCCCTGGAAGGGTTCAAAAAACATGTAGATGTGGTCCTAGGGAACAGGGTTTAGTGGTCAGAGTGGGGTTGGGTTGACAGCTGGACTGGATGATCTTGGAGGTCTCTTCCAATCTTAAAGATTTGTGATTCTATGATTCTTTTAGGTGAGGATATCAGGAATTTTGTTTGAAATATGGCCTCTCCTCGAATATATCCCTGTTTTTCTAAGGCTTTTTTATTACGGGGGGCGAAGCACAGAGTATAAAAAATCCAGCATGCTTTTAATAAAACCAGAAAAGCACAAATGAATGAACAAACACATGAAAAGAACCCAAACAAAACAAAACAATGAACTCAAAAGCAAGTGACAGGTAGGTCAGTAAGGATTTTGCTTTTAAACTGCATTGTCCTACTGCAAAAACTAGTGGTGATACAGCTGCCAGAAAATGACCTTCACACTTGAGGTTTTGGGGTGATTTTAAGAACCAAAAAGGCATTAAAAACCCAAGTGGAAAACTGTAAATGTTTGAGGGGAAGTTGTGGTTAGCTTGCAATGTTGGTATTACCCACTCCTTTGTGTTACTGGGATGCATAGGAGCAACCAAACCAACCTACTGGATTGCTTTAATATTTAGTGATCCTGCTGTGGCAGGGGGATTGGACTAGATGATCTTTCGAGGTCCCTTCCAATCCCTAACGTCCTGTGATACTGTGATTAGTGTGTGTTCACATCTTCTTTCTGCAGAGTCCTAGCTCCTTTTTGAGGAAAAGCACAAGACCCCTCATGTCCTTAATTACCAAATCGTTTGCCCACATTTTTTTCCCATCTCCTCCATCATCTCCTCCTTTCACACGGTCAGAAGTGCAGCGTGAAATCTGCAGCGTTTTCTCTCTCTCTGCTGTGGTTTTTCACCCAAGAGAAGATGACCAAGGTCTTGTGGCTTTTTCTGATGTGTTACAACAATTCTTTGAGAAAGGAAGTGGTTGGTCGGTCTAGACATATTTCATGGGGGTAGGACATCTAAGAGGACCAAGATTTTAACCCGCTGAGAGTGTTGCGACCAGCATCAAGTCAAAAACTTGTATTAGCACAAAGACTAGAGATGTTTGGTTCACTCGGTGCTGCAAACGTTTGCGTGATGCTTTGTACGTTATGCTCTGGGCTCTTGCTAAGGTGTCATTTACTCTTTCAGCAGAGAGTTTAATCACTGAGTCACAGCACATTAGGGATTGGGAGGGACCTCAAAAGATCATCTGGTCCATTCCCCCTGCCACAGCAGGATCACCTAGACCAAGTCACACAGGAACATGCCCAGAGGGGTTTTGAGCTGGAAAAGGATAATAATTCTCTTTCCTTCTTGTGCTGTTCATCTTTCAGCATCATGCATCTACAAGCAAGGAGACTCTGAAGGAATCTCCTTCTTGTCCTCTCTTTAAATTTCTATTCATTATGGCTAGAAATCACCAGTCTTGGCTCTATGTTTCCAAGATTTTAAATTTTTTTAAAAAATATATTTTACAGAATATAATCCCTAGTGATTCTATGATTCTATGTTTTCATAGATTGACTAGATGATCTTTTGAGGTCCCTTCCAAGCCCTAAGGTTCTGTGATTCTGTGATATTCTAGATTTATTGATAGCTTATTGAAAGTTTATTACTACACTTTTATTATTAGATTATTATTAGATGTATTTATAGCTTATATAAAAAGATGTTATATATTATTAGTCTACAATACGATATAATTGTGTTAGATATCTACTTCAAATGTTTTAAAATGTACATTCATTTTATGCTATATATAAGTGTATTATATATAAAGAATAGATATAATTCTATATTAACATATAGAAATAATAGATAAATATATAAGATGCATTTAGCATAAACAATAATATATAAATAATACAAATAATGTGTGCAAATATGAATTATATATTTGAATTCTATCTAGATATCTATAAGAATATATAATCATAATATAATTATAATGTATATAATATATAAAGTGATGTGGGTAATTCTTACATTTATGAATATATTTATATGCAAATATATAATTTTATATAACTAAAAAATATATTCTAAATAAATCTATTTCAAGTCTAGAATGTTATCTTCTTATACACACTTTAAAACATCAATGGAAAGATATTAGAGCACATATGGACATAATCAGACGTGTTCCTCATGGGTCTGTAAGTGCACAAATGCAGTTTGGGATTCTGGTGCTGTCAATAGTCCTGGAGTATCAGTGTTTCAATCACCACCTAGATACCAATTAAGGTTGAAAAAATGTCTACACTTAAGAGAAAATTAGGGTTGTTTCCTGTCTTTTTGAATTCTAGAAACAGCCCTGAACACGTTAGTACAAGCAGTAAGAACGAAGCAGGAGACTCCCCTTGAGACGAAGAGAACAATTTTACCAGATCCGTGACTCCAAACCAGAGCTGGTGGGTCCTGTTTGAGGACTTGTACGTCACTTCTCCATGTCTGCATTTTATCAGCTCAGAGCAAAAAGGCATTTCTGAGCTGCCACTGGTTTCTCTGGCACTGGCAGTGACACCGTTAATCCAGCCGAGAGCTGTCCTGGAGGATAAACCTAGTCTTTGCAGCAGCTCAGAAGATCCTCAGTGTCCAGAACGCATGTGAAATGTGTCCTCAGGGGACAGGGAAATTCTGCTGATGGAAAATTCCTATTGAGTCTGTCACAGACATCTCTCTTTCCCCAGAATCTGTGTTTTGAGGTACTTCAGCTGTGGTGAATCAAGTCCTACTGGGTTTCTGAATTCCCTTTACAGATCTGTAGATCACAGGATCACAGAGCATTAGGGATTGGAAGGGACCTTGAAAGATCATCTAGTCCAATCCCCCTGCCAGAGCAGCATCACCTAGACCAAGTTGCACAGGATCACTGAAGCAGATGAAATAAGGGTCTATATGTGCTGATATGGAATCTCCTGGTGAGCAAATCTAAGTACAAGGAGAGTATTTGGCCCGTCGCTCCAGCAGTGTCTTGACTAGCAGCAAACAGGTTGCTGAGCTGAAGTCAGTGGGTCCAGCAGCCCCTGGAGAGCCACACAGAGTGCTGGGTGCTTTGTGATGCTCCCTAGCACAGGACATGAAGTGGTCCATGAAGAAAGCTCAGGCAGAAGAGTTAAATCTGGCATGGTGCTCTTCTCTGGAATTTGACAGCTTTTAACAGGTTTCCTCAGAAATAAACAGACTTTTCCTCTGCCTTGGGCAGAAACAGAGATGGGATGTGGGTTTCCTCTGCACCGAGCAGCTCTCTTGCAGTGATCCTTGTACAAGAGTGCAGGGGTCTGGCTTTGGTACATGGGTGTGCTTTGCTCAGCCAACTGAGCAGCAGGTCAGCCGAAACCTTTGCTGAAGCTCTTATGGCCCTGTAGCCTCATTGGCTTCTGCTATGCATTGATGGAAGCAGGAAGAGAATAGGAAAGCAATTATTCTCTATTAGAATGATGCTGTATCCAATCCCAAATAAGATGCATTGATGGCTCAGGGAAGCCTTGGGGATGTGCTGGTCAGTCACCTGCTAAAATGTAATGACTCACGTCGAGTTATAGTTGGAGTATTTCCCCCATCTAGTCTGCTGCATTTGCTGAGCATTTACTGTGACACATGTGAGGTCTGCTTTACCTCCCTCCCTTCACAGTCTCTCTCACCTCTGTAAAGTGAGTCAGTCTGCTCAGAAAATGCCTCATTTAATACAAACCGGTGGCTCCTCACAGACCCCAGTTAAGGGAGAAAGTTTCTAGTAGTTGTCAAACACTAAATTTGGGGTTGGTATCAGTTCCACAAACTGTCTGACTTGATATTTCAGGAGGTCTTGGTGTGATGAATCACAACAGGCAGAAGAATTACCAGCAGATGCCCCAAGGGGGTCAGAGCTGGAGATATAATGATTCATCATGTCACAATCTCCTTGTCTCCCTGCCTGGTTTCTCACTCAGAAGGAGTGAGTTATGAACGCCCAGCTCCCATGGCAGCTCTATTTTGGAGATGTTTAAAACCCGCCTGGACGTGTTCCTGTGTGACTTGGTCAAGGCGACCCTGCTGTGGCAGGGGGATTGGACTAGATGATCTTTCGAGGTCCCTTCCAATCCCTAATGATTCAATGATTCTGTGATTTTGTAGCAGCAGTATTTTGCCCCAACACTGCAACCTCATTCTCAAAGGTGGCACTACACTTACTGCCACGTGACCAGCTTCTATGAGTCTTTTCAAACTCTGATCCCCTCTCTGAAAACCTAAAACGTTGCTGTGAGAGAAGCTGTGGTGACACCAGCACATCCGATTGCCAACGCTCATTAAGGATAAAGCCCATGTTCTGGACTCCAGCTGTTCTGGCCAACAATGGAGCATCACTCCCCTAACAAACTTATATTGTTTTTTATTTGGAAACTCCTAAAGCTGCTCAACCTGTCGCTGACCCCCCTTTCCCCAGCTGGAGTCTGTTAAGATGAACTTTGCTTTATGCCAAGGAAAGCAATCTTTTAATCCCTAGTCTCGCTTTAAGAACAAATTCGAATCATCACTGATAAGCCACAAGGCTGCTTGAGGAAACTCTTAAGAAGCTGGGCTGATGTGTGTTTCCCCCATAACTTTTTATTCTTTATATACTTTTTCTTTTGCTCCATTTACTGCCCCATCCAAGGTTAAAAAAACAATGTAGTCTGATTTTGATTATGTGTTGCACAATAAAAAGGCTTAATTTCCAAAAGGGATGGATTTCATCACTTTCTAGAAATTGGTTTTCAATGTCCTACATTTTCTACTCAAAAAAATCCTGAAGTGAGTTCCTTTGCAGATTTGTGGTGACTTTCTTAGGTTTCCTTATCATCTGCAAAGTTTGTCTTCGAGGATGCAACTCCCGGGGAGCCAGGCTCTTCTCAATGATGATAGGACAAGGGGCAATGGGTGTGAGCTGCAGCATTAGGAGGTTCCATATAAATATCAGAAGGAACTTCTTCACAGTGAGGGTGACAGAGCACTGGAAGGGGCTGCCCAGGGGGGTTGTGGAGTCTCCTTCTCTGGAGACCTTTAAAATGAGCCTGGATGTGTTCCTGTGCAACTTGGTCCAGATGATCCTTCTGCGGCAGGGGGATGGGACTAGATGATCTTTCGAGGTCCCTTCCAATTCCTAATGTTCTGTGATTCTGTGATCCTTTACTACAACTCAACATGTGAAGTTGCTCCGTTGGCACATCTTGCCCTGTAGGGTCTGTTCATCTGCACCACTGACTCTTGCTCCCAACCCTCCACTTACAAATCCAATGAAATGGCATTGATCAAGTATTCCAACGAGCCCTTGTAAATGAGCTCAGCAGCAGTGCTGCAGCTCCTTCTCTTACAGATAGGAGCTTGCTCTCTTCCACAGTGTCATCTGCTCCAAGAGGTTCTCAACCCAACCAGCCAGCTTTTCCAGCAGTTTCTTGGCAACACACACAGACAGTAGGTTAACACGATTACACATAGAGGTGGCAGTGTGGCAGTGCCTCAAAAAGCTCAAACACTGATCAGGACCAGTGACCATAACCTGCAAGTTCAAAGGTGTAGAGACTTTCGTTTCTTTCTTCTGTTTTTCTTTACAAAAGAAAACTGAGCATGAACTTCCATCATCTCGGTCTTGGATCACTTGGTGAAATTATCTTTCACTTTATAGAATCACAGGGTTGGAAGGGACCTCCAAAGATCATCTAGTCTGACACCCCTGCACCAAGCCCGGACATCGCTCACCAGACCACATTGCTCAGAGCCCCATCCAGCCTGACCTTGCATGTCTCCAGGGATGGGGCCTCTACCACCTCTCCAGGCAGCCTGTTCCAGGGATCCGCTACGCTCAGATTCAATAACCTTTTCCTCATGCCCAGCCTACAGCTACCCTTTTCTAGCTTAAAACCATGACCCCTCATCCCGTCACTCCCTGCCTTTGTGAGCAGCTCTTCCACAGCTTCTGACAAGCCCCTTCCAGGGTTGCAAACCCGTGTGTTTTGCAAGAGCACATTTATCACTCAAATCACCTGGAGGGCACCCAAAGAAGCCAGAACAACACGTTTCACTAAGGTCAGCAAGAATTACTCTGGTGAGAGCACAAGGAGCCAGCAATCAAGGAAGTTAGGAGGGACAGTTATCTGTTTAGACGTGGAGAATGGCTGCCAGAGATAAGAGAAATATCTGTCCTGTGGAGGAACCCACAAGGGGAGGAAACTGTTGGCAAAGGAAGAAGAAAAGCAATGAGGGCTGCTACTGCAAAGATGACCCATAAGATACTGGCATTCATAGCCAACTTAAGAGGGAAGATGATGGCATTTTACTGCTTTTTCTATGAGGAAGTGTCAGAAGTTTGGGTTTTTTGCTTTCTTTCTACAATTACCGGAAAGTTTTCTGACACTTCAAACTTTAACCTGGGTGCGGGGCTTCATTCCAGCTTGTTATTTTATGCTTCAGCATCATGTGGCTCAATAAATAACACTGAGGATGCTTGCAAGTGGAAGTAAAAAGGAAGTTTAACGTTCGAAAATGGCATTGTGTCTCTCGTCAAGGAATTTTAGTGGGAATTGCTTTCAGACCTGTTAAAAAAGTCAAACTGATGCAACTAAAATAAAGATTAAGGTAAAAATTAAAGTTAAGTCAGAAGCTGAGGGAGCTGGGTCTCTTTAGGTTGGAGGAGACTGAGATGTGACCCCATTAATGTCTATAAATATGTGAAGGGTGGGTATCAGGAGGATGGAGCCAGGCTCTGTTCAGTGTCATCTAATGGCAGGACAGGGGGCAATGGGTGTGAGCTGGAACATAGGAGGTTCCATAGATATGAGAAGGAACTTCTTCACAGTGAGGGTGACAGAGCACTGGAAGGGGCTGCCCAGGGGGGTTGTGGAGTCTCCTTCTCTGGAGATATTTAAAGCCCACCTGGATGTGTTCCTGTGCGACTTGGTCTAGATGATCCTGCTGTGTCAGGAGGATTGGACTAGAAAATCTTTCAAGGTCCCTTCCAATCCCTAACGTACTGTGACACATACCCTAAACACCTCTACACACCCTAAAAACCTGGTACTGACAGATGTGATATTATCTGATTTTCCCAATGACAAGAAATAGCAACAAAATATTGTTGTTGCACCTCAAAACACTCATGAGTCCTGCAGTTTCCAAGGGTTCAAATGTATGTAAGAACATTTGCAGACCTTTTCTGAGATTTCTGTCCTTGAGTATAGGAGACAGTTCCCTCTTCTTTATAATTAACTGAATGTCATATGTATATCACCACAAAACTTTGAAAGGACTGGGAGCAGCGTATTGTTTGACAAAGCTGAAGCAAGAATGGTAATCAATCCCTTGGCAATGGAAATTTTAAATTTAAAATAAGCTTTAACAAAGCCTTTGAACCTTCAAACACTTTATCCTTAAGAAATTAATGGGTCCCTGAAGAAGTCTTATTTCCTTTTCTGTTTCACTTATATATACTTCAATTACATTAATCAACAATGCAACAAACTAACTGATAGAGACCAACCTCCCACACAAAATTCCTCCCAATGTCTTTTTGTCACTTGTCCCCCTTTTCTCCCCATTTTTGCACTAAAAACTGCTGATGGTTCTACAGAAATACTTTTTGCTATTTAAGCTGTGTTTATTCCACTGCCAGTTTGTAACGCCTCCTTCCACCCCTGACCTCTTCCCCTCTCTAGCAATTTGTGTTGACTGCAGCAACACCTACACATGAAAGTGACCCTGTGTGAGAGGTTCCCTTCTGCTGAACTTGGAACAGCAGCGAGGAGTCCTTCAAATGTTTCTCTCTTTTAAAGCCAATTGGAACTTTATGGAACATTTTCTTTTTCCTCTTAGGAACAATTACCACCATGGTCCCCAAGCTGCCATGCCAGCCTCTGCCTTTGGGCAAAAATGAATATATTTTTCAAGTTTCACTACATCAAAACCTCCTAGAAGTGACCTTCCTTGTTACAGGTATAGATTATGGCTGCCTTTATTGTGTCTACTCTTAAATCCCATCATAGTTAGAGTTTCACTTTAGCTCCGCTTCTCCCAAACATGAAAAGTGACTCTATGTGAACTATTGACACTGTTTTCCCCTCCCAGCTCCTTTGCTCTCCTTAAAAACCAAGAGACTAAAATAAATGTCTCCTAGCTCCAGCCTTCTGTCTGGTATCTCCTTGCAGGGCTTTGTAAGGGGCTTATCTCCATCGTAGGGCATCATTTTGTCATTTCTGGGATATTTAGAAGCTCCTTCTGCTGACATTACCTGGAAGTAACTGCTTAGAAGCTGGGTGTCTGTTAGTATTTGTGTTATAAATGGCCTACTTATGGGGTTTATATAACTCAGAAGCAAGAATTTGATTTTGGCTGAAAGTCATTAACTCTCAGCCAAAAAGCAGAACTTTGTTTAATCTGATGTAAGTAAAACTGATCGGCTGTAGCATTTCTATTTATATCCAAGGACGAGCCTTTAAAGGGTGTAGGTAGTTTATCCAGATACCATCTGGCGATTGTGGTGCTGGCAGAACATCCACAGTGTTGGGTCAAAACTCCTATACTCGGTAGCATGGAAAGATGAAGGGGTAATTTTAGTGCCCAGTGAGACGCTGAAATTACCTTGTTATGCAATGTATAGCAACAGAACAGGGTACAAGAGAACCCAACAGCAATAAGATGTGCCCAGGGCTGTAACGGGAAATTGAGCATTTACCTTGCCTGTCAAGAAAGAGGAGGACAAAGCAGAAAAAACCCCTAACATTTAGCAAGCAGGATTCACATAATTTGTGTCTCTGAAACATTCTGAAATATAATCCTCATCAAAGACTGTACCAACATTGACAAGAGCTGTTTATCTCTCTTTTTTCTAGCAAGCAGAAACATTATGAAGGAGATGGCATCAAGGCTAGAAAGGCATCTACTAGTAAAGAATCTCTTCAATGCACAACAGAATCATAGAACCATCGAATTATAGAATCTTTGAATGATAGAATCATCAAGGTTGGACAAGAGCTCCAAGATTTAAAGTACAGCTGTCTGCCATACAATCCCTAACAACTAAACTGTCTCCTGAAACATCATGTCTACCCATTTTTAACTCGTCCAGGGACAGTGCTTCTACCAACTCCCTGGGCAGCTTGTTCACATGAGGATGGAAGGCACCTGCATGAGACACAACTCTGGATCCATTGCACTGGGGATGCTTTAGAGTAGCAGATCAGCCAAACGATTCAACACAAAATAGATGTCTTATGGCAGGATTGTGAGGAAACGGCACTCAGGAACCCTCTGGAAAGAGCAGAAAGGCCAGTAGTGCAGGCTGTTTCTGTGCCTTGTGACAGAGAAGATAACAGAGAATTTGTGTCTGTGGCCACATCCGGGGGTAAAAAAGAATCTGTCCAGCAGGTGAATCATAACAAATTCAAAAGCCCATAGAGCATTCACTCTTCCTGGGTGTTACAGACCTTGATATGGACTTGAGACTAGAGTCTGACCGTTGGTGCTTCCTGGGATTTCGATGCAAAAGTTTACAGGACAGATTATGGAGCAGCCACAAGGATGATTTAACACCTTGTCTTTTCCTTCTGCTGCCTGACTGGCATTGCTTGCTGCTTCCCACCATGAAGTGGTAACACATGGATGATGATGATTCCTTTTCCCTGTGAGAGACTGCCAGTGTCCAGATTCTCACTGAGGGAGAGTGGAGGAAAATACTCCCCTGGCTTGCTCTCTTAGAGGCAGATAATCTTAAGAGAGAATCTGGATTAAATGGTGACAAGTGTTCGCTTCCGAGAGGAGATTGTTGAAGCAGTACCAGAGTGTAAGAGACGGGCTGCTTGCAGAGGCCCCTTGAGGGAGATAGAGTTATGGCACCTGTCTGAATGGGATTCTCCCTCTCTGCAGATAATGGATCTAACCTGGATAACAACATGGACTGTAAGTTAAATGGATATTTTCTGTGGTAGACTCAGATGGGTTTTTCTTTTGTTATGAACTCTCTCATCATCTTTGGGTTTTCTTTCAGGATATTTCTGGTCAGAGGTAGTCTCCTTTGCCTCTGTGGTGATGGGTTGTGTAATGAATTATGTAAACTTATCCTTATGCTATTCAGAATTCAATAATAATAATAATAACTTGTGCTTTCTGCTCATGGCTGTGCTCCTTGGGCTGTGTTACAGCCTTGTCAAAACACTCCACTTCTCTCATCCAGCTGAGGCTCAATCCATGACTGATTCATGTGGATATAAATCCAGAATCAGATCAGAGGCAGAGCCTTGGTATAAAAGCAAAATCTGTTTTTATAGCTTGAGTAATAGCAGCCCTTGTTAGCAGGTTTAACTCAAAACCTGATGCACAGAGCATGTCACAGAACTATAAAAAGGTTTAGGTTGAAGGCACCTCAGACATCAACTAGTTCCAACCCCCCGCCATGGACAGGGACACGACTCAGCAGACCAGGTTGCCCATAGCCCCATCCAACCTGGCCTTGAACACTTCCAGGGATGGAGCAGCCACAGCAAACAGCAAATAGCCATGAAGAAACTCCTTAACTTTACTTGAAGACCACCACACAGATTTTGGGGGGCGCAATTTCACAGCTGTGCTTCCTGAGCAGAAAATCCACACTGCTGCTGCTGCAAAAAAAAAATCTATTACTGGAGTTTTCTGATTTTCAGTTTTAAAAAGTTTGTAAAAGTTCCAGCGCAGTTCTGGAAGGGCACATGTTATATAACTTTGCACAGCAGAAGTACAGCTACACCGGCTTTAAATAGCAAGGATTTGAAATAATGTCTTCACAGACAGTTTTCAGAGGGTTATTTTCACAGCAATAATGTCTGAATTCATAATTATAGTAGCGAGTTCAAGGCTGCTGGAAAACAAGGGTGAAAAGATAGAATAGAAGATTGCATGTGGGGAAATGAGATTGGGAGAGCTACCCAAGCACTGAAGTGATAATATATTCGTATATTAATCTGAAGAATTTCCTAGTTCCTATCTTAATAAGTAGAATAGGGAATTCTGTGTCCCTGATGTACTGATTTGGTCCAAAAAATCACCCACGCTGTTTTATACAAAACACTGGAACAGACAGAAGCAATTTCCATTAGTGTTCACATTTTTTCCCCCAAAGCATCTACTTACCACTAATGTAACTGCTCTACATTGTCCTCTTATTGTCCTGGGTATGAATAAATCATTAGCCTTATTTTATTAATGAGCCTAGCTGACAATATTCCCAAACTGGCTGTGCTCTCACATCTTGCAGTGTTACAGAGAGGTGCATGCCATACTTTTATCCCTGTACCACAAAAGCCTGGAAGCTGCAGTGTGGTGATTCTGTAGCATTTGTTCACAAACAAAACCTGTTCCAGGCAAAGCTGCAAGGAAAACATCAACTTTGACTTTGCATTTAGAGTAGGTGCCACCTTTTATGTTAAGAATTAACATTTAAAGCCTTAAGCATCCTTTAGCACTAATAGGTATTCCTGCATCCTGTTACAGAAGACTTGTGTTGGGAGATGCTGTAATTTGGCACATGGGGATCAACAGTGGTAGAAATGAGCCCTATAGCGATCTTCCAGTCCCTGAAAGGGACCTATCAGAAGGCTGGGGAAGACTGTTCGACAGGGCAGGGAACAAGAGGATGAGGTCATGGTTTGAAGCTGAAAAAGGGTAGATTTAGGTCAGACATCACAAAAAAGTTCTTTAATCTGAGAGTGATGGGTCCCTGGAACAGGTTGCCTAGAGAGGTGGTGGAGAATCACAGAATCACAGACTCATTCAGGTTGGAAAAGACCCCTGGGATCATCGAGTCCAACCACCAACCCCACTCTACAAGGTCACCCCTAAACCACATCCCCCAACACCACATCTCACCCCAACACCACTTTTAAACACATCCAGAGATGGGGACTCAACCCCCACCCTAAAGTTAGAACCACAGGATCATTAAGGTTACGAGAGACCTCCAAGGTTGTCAAGTCCAACCATCAAGTTGTGCAACCATCATCAAGTTGTGCAACTTGTGAGCTGTTTAATTAGTACTGTCCGCCTTGTTCCTAATTGTTGCTGCTTTCCCAGATTCTCAGCTGAGGCAGAACATACTCGAGGGAAGGGAAGTCCTTCCCTTTGTGCATATAATAGTATGTAGAAATGTTTATCCATGGGCAGAGCGAGGCTACGAGTGCTTAGGTTGGGTGTACAGGGAGGTTCTGAATGCTGATGCTGGGTGCTCCGCTTTGCTGCAGAGGCAGAGTATTTTTATACTTCATAGAATCAAAGAATCATTAGGGATTGGAAGGGACCTCGAAAGGTCATCTAGTCCAGTGAATCTGGTATAAAGGTCCCATCCTTGGAGATATTCAAGGTCAGGCTTGATGGGCCTCTGGGCAATCTGGTCTGGTGAGTGATGTCCCTGCTCTTGTTGCAGGGGGGTTGGACTAGATGGCCTTTGGAGGTCCCTTCCAACCACATCATTCTATGGATTGCTCTGCACCAGTACTGGGAGCACCTGTGGTTTCACATAGATGAAGAGGGCATGGCAGGATCTTCCCATGCTGGGTATTCCCATGCAGGGGCACAACCTCCTGGCTGTGGAGCTGGGCAAATGTGAAGTCG
Organism: Phoeniculus purpureus; assembly: GCA_028565055.1. Classification (NCBI taxonomy): domain Eukaryota; kingdom Metazoa; phylum Chordata; class Aves; order Bucerotiformes; family Phoeniculidae; genus Phoeniculus; species Phoeniculus purpureus. The sequence continues at coordinate 15,541,828 of JAOXOE010000506.1, read as the reverse complement.
CTTTGGCCCAGAGACTGCACAAATAGACTTGTAAGTAGGGCATTGCTGGATTGATCTAACTTTATGAATCCGGAGGCAATGCTTTTTCTAAGCCACAGGCAGAGTTGCTTGCATCTACCCGTACTTGCCCACGTATTGAGGGTGCCTCATAAAATGGCCAATTTTAGTTCATTTCAGATCAGTAACAGTAATTACTAAGATAAAAGTAAAGGAATGCCAGGCATTGGCACCTGGACATTCAAATTATGTTATTTTACAGAATCATAGAATCATTAAGGTTGGAAGAAGCCTCCAAGATCATCAACCCCACCCTGCCCACTAAACTCTGTTGCCTAGGGCCACATCTACACGTTTTTTGAACCCCTCCAGGGACAGCGACTCCACCCCCTGCCTGGGCAGCCTGTTCCAACCCCTGACCACTCTGTCAGGAAAGAAATTTCTCCTGATGTCCAATCTAAACCTCCCCTGGCACAACTTGAGGCTGCTCCCTCTTGTTCTATCTCTAGTGACTCAGGAATAGTGACCAACCCCCATCTTTCTACACCCTCCTTTCAGGTAGTTGTAAAGAGCAATAATGCCTCCTCTTCTCTTGACCTTAGTCACTGCTTTTTTAAGGGGTGTCTGATTGTCTGTGAGGGGAGACTGAAGAGAAGTGCATGAGAAAACAATTAGAAGCAGCTAATGTGAAGGGAAGACGGAAAGGAGAGACATGGAAGAGGAAAGAGTAAGACAAGAGAACCATGGTGGGCAGATTGAAGCTGTTCTAGAGAATATTTCTGGGATTTAGAGAATATTACCAGAAGAGCTGCTGCGCGGGCTGCAAAACCCAACAAGCAGGCAACCTGAAACTAGAATTTTAGTTAGATTTTAGATTAAACAGGAAGCCAGGAGTCGTGTGTTAACAGCCGTGGCTCTGCACTTGCCTCTGCGGGTTCTCTACTCAAACTCAGTAACAGGCATACCCTGAGATATTTCATTCTGGCCTTTGGCTCACAAATTGATTTACCACAATATCTGCTCTTCTGACTGGGGATGGAGAGACTGATTTACAAACAAGACACAGCACCTCGGTATCATGGATGAGTTTCTCTCCAGCTATCCCTTCCAGCTCCGTGCATAGCTTTGTGTCACTTTTTGACCTGCGAACAAAGAGCTTGCAGTTAATATTTTCTCCCTTTTCACTACGTTTTGGAAAATGATCATCACTGCTATTGATTGAGGCTGTGGTGATACACATAGGGGATCTTTCCTGTCTGTCTCACATTATATTCCTTATTCCCATAACAAACAAACAGTCCCTCTTGCATTACTGACTCCACAAATCCAGACACTCTGGAGATCGATGCTGTATAAATATCTAGATAGATTAATCAGCAAGATACTTCTTTACTTCATACTCTGATGGGAAGGAGTCAGGGGAGTGTGCAATCCCCAGTAGTCTCTCTTTGTTTTTATAAGTAAAGTTTCTTTTCAACCTCTCCAGTAAGAGAACAGACAAGGTATCTAGTGCCAACAAACCCTTGTACTTGCTTAGAATACTGGAGCGCTATTGTTTTGAATATTTAAAGCTGAAATGTTGCCATGTAACTGGGGAAATAGCTCTTTGTGTTCAAATATTTCATGGCTTGTTGGCAAGAAGAATTTTTTTAGTGTGTTAGTGGCCCAGCCTGACTGAAAACTTTTTGGTTAACCCCTGAATGCATTGAATTTGCTCTCTATTGCAGGAGATTCCATTATTTTGGAGACTGGGAAGGACCAGAGAGTAACAATTTTGTTCTTTATGGTTTTATATAGAATCATTAGGGATTGGAAGAGACCTCGAAAGATCATCTAGTCCAATCTGCATACAGTTCTATGCTTTATTTTTAATATGCTTTTCCTTCTTGGACAAAAACTTGATTTTATAGTGTAGTATTTTATAATGATGGTTTTTAAAAATGCGTCTTTCCTTATGTAAGGAAATATGGAGTTTTCACAGAATCACAGAACATCAGGGATTGGAAGGGACCTAGAAAGATCATCTAGTCCAATCCCTCTGCCACAGCAGGATCACCTAGACCCAGTCGCACAGAAACATGTCCAGATGGGTTTTAAACATCTCCAGAGAAGGAGACTCCACACCCCCCTGAACAGCCTGTTTCAGTGCTCCATCACCCTCACTGTGAAGAAATTCCACATCACATTCATATGGAACCTCCTGTGTTCCAGCTTACACCCATTGCTCCTTGTCCTATCACTGGATAACATTGAGAAGAGCCTGGCTCCATCCTCCTGACATCCACCCCTCACATATTTATAAACTTGAATGAGGTCACCCCTCAGTCTCCTCCGAGCTGAAGACACCCAGCTCCCTCAGCCTTCTCTCAGAAGGAATCTTTTCTACTCCATCATTCTCGTTGCTCTGCATTGGACTCTCTCCAGCAGTTCTGTGTCCTTCTTAAACTGAGGGATCCAGAACTGGACACAATGTTCCAGATGTGGTCTCACCAGGGCAGAGCAGAGAAGAAGAACCTCGCTCTATCTGCTAACCACCCCCATTCTGATCCAGCCTAGGATGCTGTTGGCCTTCTCGGCCACAAGGGCACATTGCTGGATCATGGTCATCCTGCTGGCCACCAAGATGCCCAGGTCCCTTTCTCCTACACTGCTCTCCAACAGATCAGTCCCCAGCCTATACAGGTACCCGGGCTCGTTCCTGCCCAGATGCAAGACTCTACACTTGTCCTTGTTATAGTTCAGCTCTCCAGCCTGTCCAGGTCCCACTGAATGGCAGCTCAGTCTGCTGGGCTGTTGGCCACTCCACCCAGCTTTGTGTCATCAGCAAACTTGCTGACAGTGCTCTCTAATCCCTCATCCAAGTCATTAATGAATAGATTAAATAGTACTGGTCCCAGTACCGACCCTTGGGGGACTCCACTAGATACAGGCCTTCAGCTAGACTTTTCCATTGACCACTACTCTCTGGCTTCTATCCTGTGTTGTATTTTCTTTCATTGCAGGCTTCCAGAATTAGGCAATTTCAGAAATAATTCTCCATTGTGGGTATTGGCTGCTTGCTGCTACTTCAGATTAGCATATATTGCTCTGAAGGTTCCTAGTCTTGGAGAACAGAACTGCTGGAGAGAGTCCAATGCAGAGCCACAAAGATGATGAAGGGAGTGGAACACCTCACTTATGAGCTGGGTCTCTTTAGCTTGGAGAAGAGGAGACTGAGGGGTAATGTTTATAAGTGTTTAATGTTTATAAGTATTATAATTATTTTTGTTTATTTTTGTCATTAATGTTTATAAGTATGTGAGGGGTGGGTGTCAGGAGGATGAAGCCAGGCTCTGCTCAGTGTCATCTAATGATAGGGAGAAGGGGAAATGGGTATCAACTGGAACATAAGAGGTTCCACATAAGTATGAGAAGGAACTTCTTCACGATGAGGTTGACAGAGCACTGGAAGGGGCATCTCGGTGAGGTTGTGGAGTTTCCTTCTCTGGAGACATTTAAAAACCCCCTGGATATGTTCCTGTGTGACTGGGTCTAGGTGATCCTGCTTTGGGGAGGGGATTGGACTTGATGATCTTTTGAGGTCCCTTCCAATCCCTAATGTTCTGTGATTCTGTGAAGAGCTGCAGCCCACTTAGCTCCCGTGAGTTACATTCAGGGCAACTACCCTACACGATGTAGTTGATTCATTGCTTCATTTCCGTTCAATTATTGTTTTGGTGCTTCAAAACACATTTTCTTTACTGTCTAGAACAGAACTGCACACACAGGCAAAATTGAGCCTGGAGTCTTATACTCACAACAACCAACCTTCAAAAGTTTCTTCTGATCTCAGCTATAACCTGAAATCTCTTGGATGGTTGTTAGAAAACTGAAGGTTCTGCTGGTGAGATTAGAATATGACAGAGGTTAGAAAAATCCACTTCTGGTATCAGTGATGAAGTGAATGGATTTTAATTAGGCCATGAATTACTGCAATTTTCTACACGTCCTTCTGGCCCCCCAATGACTTTTATTACAAATAAAATAAATAGTGTCTCATCCGGGAGGAGGATTTTGCCAGTTGCTTTGCACAGAGATTTGGGGTCTTAAGTTACTGGGAAATTGGGGAAGACAATACTGGGCATACTTGGGCATGGTGACAGCGCAGCAGGGCACCCGTAACTATTCAGGTGTGACAATCACACAGTCTGTGAAAGCTCGGGAAAAAAATCAAACTGTCTCCTCACTGTCGTCTCTAAATATTTGCTTAGAATCCTTAACGTTAATGAAGTATTTCAGGGGAAACCATAATTAGCATGGTCAGAGATGGAAAAATTGCATGGAGAAAAATCATCCTGCTGACAAACACATTTGTTTGCTCTTTACATTAAAAGTTAATGATGTGTGCTGGCAAGCAGAATGAAGCACAGATGATGGTTTGAAAGCCCCCATGCCATATGTTCACTCAACGCTTGGACTAGTTTTATTTCCATACTCTGTTACTCACATATCACTCCCAAACACTGTGTGCTAGGGTGGCCTCAGGGCTACTGTTGCAGGGCACATGCTGATACCATGCAAGACCCATGAGAGACCAGACTGCCACCAGCCATGCACCATGTCTGGCTTTGTGCTTCAAGCTTGAGCTTTGGCTTTCTTAGCCCATGGTTTTAGGGAGACCCCAAAAGTTGTAGGTGAAAACTCGATTCTGTACTTGCTCACCCAACCCAATTAATGAAGATCATCACAGAGGGAACATGGAGTCTTGGGACTCCAAAGTTGTAAGACTTTTGAGTGTAGTGTTAGCACCTCCCAGGCACTGGTGCTTGCAGCTGTGGACTGAGCACACACATTGTCTCACTATGGAGTCCAGAAGAAAATTCTTCACCATCAGAACAATTAAACATCAGAATAATCTCCCAAGGGAAGTGGTTGATTGCCCTACATTGGACAGTTTTAAGACCCAACTTGGCAGGCTGCTAGTACATCTAATTCAGACTGTATTTTTAGCTTGATAGGTTGGACTAGATGATCCTTGAAGTCCCTTCCAACCTGGTATTATATGAATCTGTGAATCTTTATGACTTGGGGATGCTGATGGGAATCTCACAAAGTGATTGATACAGCAAGGAGACATCCGCTGTCCAAAGTGAAACCAGAGACACAGAGCCTGTGTATGTTGTTTTACTCTCTCCAGTCTCTAGACATACAATTAATTCTTTCCCTAACCATGTCAAGGATACCTGCTCTCAGCGCACAGCCATGGGTTTAGCACACTGACCTAGGATGTGGGAAATTGTGTTCCATTTCTGTCTCTGCCTGAAGAAATGTGAGTCAAGACCTGTACAAGCAAATGACTTGGCCACCATGCTAATCTGGGCTAAATGTATTGAAAACTGCTCCACTGTGCATGGCGAAATGATAAACTATTTTGATGTAGAAAGGAAGTGACTCTCATCATGACTTTATATTCTCATGCTTACATGGAAAGGAACATCTGAAGGCAGCCGTATTCCAACCAATGCTTGCAATGGAACTGAAATATGTATCTGAAGATGAAGAACCATCTTCTTTATCCCAGATGAACACCCCAATTGATGGACTTGAAAGTCAGCCTTTGCTCTCTTTAGAAGTTAGGTATCGCCGTGCTAACATGGCAGCACTCCAGAAGGATTTACAAGTGGATTTTTGTCTGTACTGTCCACATGCAAATGCAGGGCCTTGTGGGCAAATTGGCTTCATCTAGCAGGAAAAACACTGCCTTGCCCTGCAAACAGAAATCCCTGTAGCCTCTCTGGTGTAGATGGAGAAAGGTCAGCAGGATATTGGGCGTGAGAGGATCTGTCATGGAATAGCTCCTCTGAGAAGCATGTTAGGACTAGGTGGGCTGTCTGGCTGCCCCAAACAGTTCTTGGTTGAGGAACCAAGGGATTTTATTGATCTAACTGAAGCTATTGTATAAGAACTGCAAGGTGAGAGGAAGTGGGAAGTACAAGAATGTGGCGGGACTGATAGGCAAATGGATGTGGCACTTCGGGACATGGTGTAGTGCTCATGGGGGTGTTTGGTTGAAGGTTGGACTTGATGATCTTGGAAGTCCTTTCCAATATTAATGATTTTGCAGAAGCAGGAAGAAGCAGGCATGAAATGTTTTGAGCCTGGGGCAGCACTAAGCAACTAACTATCCAAGAAACATGGGTTTAAGATCCATTTATGTCTTCTGCCTGCCTCCCAGGGAGCTACATGAGCACAGAGGCACTACGGGCACACAACTGCGTGCCAAGGGAGCACCTGCAGGGCTATCTCTGCCCAGTGGAGCAGCAGCTCTTTGCTTTCACCAGGTTACAAAGTCCCTGATGCAAAAGGCTGTGCCTCAAATTTCAGTCAATCCCAGAAAAGCATGAGCCAAACATAGACATCTGAGAGCACAATTTGGCCTGTTGTGCTTTGATCCTTCAGTGAATATTGAATTTTTAACTATTAAAAATACATGAAAAGCGTTCAACGGCAATCAAACATCACCTTCACGATGAAATATAAACCTTCCCCAGTTTTGTTGCTTTCTTGAAGTCATAAATATATCAGGCTGTGTGCTGAATTCCTCCCTGTCAAAGAGCTGAAGTTTCAGGGGAGGTTCGTTTGGATATTGGAAAGGTTTCTTCACAGGAGAGTTGAGACCTTAGAACAGCCTGCCCAGGGAGAGGGGAGGCACCGTCCCTGGAGGGGTTCAAAAAATGAGTAGACATGGCATTTGGGGAGATGGTTTAGTGGTTAGGAGTCGCAGGGTTGATGGTTGGACTTGATGATCTTGAAGGTCTTTCCTAACCTTGATGGTTCTATGATACTAATAATCCTCTTTACTGTAGAGACTACAGAAATCAGTATATTTCAGCTGAAGTCATCTGAAAGGCCAAGTTCAAAGGCAATAGCCATACTACAGAAATTTCAAGTGTGATTAGTTTTCACTTTAACTCTCCAAGTAAAATTACAGTCTTTAAAAACAGGGAGTAATGGCCTGTGGTTTGAAACTGGCACGGAGTGGCAGACTACACCCAAGCGAAAACTTAATGAAGCAACAGTGACTGAGTCAAAAGTGACAGTTTACAGAGCAGATTTTTATTCTGGCATCTTTTGAGTGGCAAAATTTGGGTGATGGAACACGTCTCCATCTGCTGTCAGAATTTTTGATGGGTCTAGTTGCCGCAGGCAAGGGGTCTCCCACTGGAAATCTTAAAACAAGTCACTTACGTGGGATGCAGTGAGTCCTGGGAAATTCAGGTTCACGTGGCATCTCCTCCTGTTCAACTTGTTTTGAAGGACCCAACCGGACTCTTGTCCATCCAAAAACCACAATAGTAGGGCCACCATGACTTCTGCATGGGAGAAACTAAATTGGGAATTTGAAGAGCTTGGGCAGAAAGGACACGTGGAACATCTAGAGCAGAAATTCACAATCTTTTAACTTCTATTATTCATAGATAATTCATTGGAGGAGTGTCTCCTGATTTGAAAGAACTGACTCATTCTATCAGTCTCTGTGGAACATAATAACTTGAAGGAGAAAACAGAAGAAAACAGCCTGTTTTTTTCATCTTCAAGAGGAGATTTTGTAAAATCTGAACAATTTCTCAGGAAAAAATGAAAGTCCATTTCTGGTACCTTGATGACGTAAATGCAAAGACAATTAAGTTCATATTTTTTAATGTTCCATGCCACGTTGAAGCAAATATTGAAATTGGAATTGTACGGCGGACTAAAGTTGAATTTTCCAAACAGCCATGTACGAAAACATAAACTAAAGTTAAATCAGTAGTCTTCTTTCATCCAGACAGCCCCCACACAGCACAATCCAAACAGACTCACTGGTAGAGCTAGTCTGCATTTTTCTGCTGAAACTTTTTTCATCTGAAATTAATAGATCCAGCTAAGCTGAAGAGTTTTGTGGAAAGTAGTCAGCTGAGAGGAATTTGCAGAAAAAATAAAGCCCAAGATGCATCAGAAATTTGCCAGGTTTCTTACCAAGTTGTCGCATGGTTTGCTTGAAAGACAAACTTCAAGAAGTGGTTCGGCTTCTTCATGTGAAATCGCTCATTTCAGGTACTCCTGGGCTGTCAGGGCCTTACTGCTACCACAGTCCACCATAAGGCTGATCATGAGACACATGCCCCCAAAACTGCAGCTCCTAATCAAGACAATCATGACTCTGCTTTGCATCAATGAGGATGTGAGGGTGACACAGTGAGAGTGACAGAGCACTGGAACAGGCTGCCCAGGGCAGTTGGGGAGTCTCCTTCACTGGGGACGTTTATGACCCACCTGGATGTGTTCCTGTGTGACTTGGTCTAGGTGATCCTGCTGTGGCAGGGGCATTTGACTAGATGATCTTTCGAGGTCGCTTCCAATCCCTAATGATTCTATGATTCTAGGAGATCTAAGGCAAGAAGGGAGATTGTGGGTGCTTCTCCTCTGAGCCTTCATCCCAGTGAGTTTGTCTTCAGTTGAGGTGTTTTCATTGCTGAAATACTTATTCATTGCTCACTCTGTGCCTCCCAGAGGGCTCCATTAGAGGGCTGGGAAGTTCTTTCTCTATTTCATTTTAGAAAAACAGGAGAACTACTCACTTTTTCCAAAAACAATACATTTTTCAGAAAGACCTTTACATCAGATTTTCCATTTTTCTTGCTGCTCTGGAGCAAAACCTCATTTGATATGCAGGATTTACAACGAAACACAAATCTTGAGGTTAAAATAGCTTTGCCTCAGGGTCTTGGGGAAGAAATCAAACCCAAAGGGAGGACTCCTCACACAGAGCATTTGCTGCCTATCCCACGCTCTTCTAAGCCAAGAGTTTCTGCTTTCCAATAGCCCAAACCTGAAATTTTTCTTCTTTGAACTGAGAACTATAAAAATCACTATTGCTGGCAGCCTAACAGAGAGGAATGACAATAGATCACTCTGTCCCTACTCGTGTCTATGTTAATTATCTTGTAGATTTATTAAGAGGTCCCTTCCAATCCCTGATGTTCTGTGATTCTGTGATTCAAGCCTCACGCTGTCGTAAGCAGAGAGTCAAAGTTCCATTCAAAAACCAACAAACACTACACAAGTTAACACCTCCAGCTTGACTCATTTCTACTGCAGGAAGTCAGCTTCTAATTCTTCTTGCCTATGACAGTAGAGACTGCTGATGAGTGATAGCAGCAAGTTCAGGGATAGCAGGACTGGATGCAGCTGTTTGTGGTGGGGAACCTGCATGACCCACAACTCTACCTTAAGCCAGATTACTCTTGCCATTAGAGTGAACCTGTCTTTTGCATTAGTTTCCCTCTCTCCTTTTCTCAGAATTATTGAGCAAACTAAAATCACTGTCAACTTCTGCAAAAACACTCATCAAAACAGGAATAATCACACAGTGTTTATGCAGAGCAGTCTTCTGTCCTCCACCAACACCAAACATCTTCCTCTTTACTCCACACAGACCTCTATGACTCCGTTTGACCATCATTGCTGTTTGTTACCCATTTGCTATAAAGAACTTTACTTTGCTTGACATGGGCTTGGGCAAAATGTCATTTCCACATCTGGAGTATCGTGTCCAGTTCTGGGCCCCTCAGTTCAAGAGGGACACAGAGCTGCTGGAGGATGTCCAGCGTAGAGCAACAAGGGTGATGAAGGAAGTGGAGCACATCCCTTATCGAGAGAGGCTGAGGGACCTGGGTATCTTTAGCTTGGAGAAGAGGAGACTGAGGGGTAACCGGTAACCTAATTAATGTCTGTAAATACGTGAAGGGTAGGTGTTAGAAGGATGGATCCAGGCTCTTCTCAATGTCATCTGATGAAAGGACAAGGGGCAATGATTGGAAGCTGGAACAGTGAGGGTGACAGAGCATTGCAACAGGCTGCCCAGAGAGTTGTGGAGTCTCCATCTCTGGAGATATTTAAAACCTGGATATGTTCCTGTGCAACTTGGTCTAGGTGATCCTGCTGTGACAGGGGATTGAACTAGATGATCATTCAAGGTCCCTTCCAATCCCTAATGATTCTATGATTTCCTCCCAAAGGTATGGAGATGTGAAAAAACAAAGCGGCAAAAAAATTCAGTGGTGGAGCTTTGAGCAAATATTCATGGATCTTATTAGATTTACTTTCAATTAAGTCAGAAATTAGCATGTGGGTGGTAATTCATTCTTGAGGGACATAGACTGAAGCAGGCCTTTTGCCACAACACCTGCCAGGAATATCTAAGCCTAAAAATCACAGTTTTCCATCTGGAGGAAATAAAAAGGGGTGGGAAGCATGCAGCAGGAATAGGCAGCCCACACAGACAGTTCTTGGGTTCAGAAACACCCAGTCACATTGACTGAAAATCCTGGAGTTCTGTTTGAGGTCCGAGCCTGCTGCTGGTGATGTTTGGGAGCAGAGGAGAGCAGGAAGGACATGAGGTCTGTCAGCAGATGTACTGGCACACAGTCCATAGCACTGCAGAGATGTATCAAGGGAAAATTATTTATCTCTGGCTTTCAGACGGGGTTTTCAGTAGCTCAGACTTCCTGCTTGTGAAATATTTCCTTGGTGTGCAAATTGTCCTCTTGTGCTGCTCCTCTGACCTTTCATGTGCTTCAGTGAAACCCAGAGCTATACTTGGGTCAAAACCACCCCATGCAATACTACAAACTTGGGAGAGAGTGGTTGGAAAACTGCTCCATGGAAAAGGACCTGTGCATACTGATTGACAGCAGCTGATCATGAGCCAGCACCGTGGGCCAATGGCATCCTGGCTTGCATCAGCAATAGTGTGGCCAGTAGGAGTAGAGAGGTGACTGTCCCTCTGTAGTCAGCACTAATGAGGTCTAACCTCAAGTACTGGGGTCAGTTTTGGGCACCTCAATATGAGAAGGACACTGAGGTGCAGGAGCAGGTTCAGAGAAGGGCAACAAAGCTGGTGAAGGGCCTGGAGGATGGTCTGATGAGGAGTGGCTGAGGAAACTGCAGCTGTTTAGTCTACTGAGAAGGAGGTTGAGGGGAGACCTTATTGCTCTTTACAACTACCTGAAAGGAGGGTGTAGAGAGGTGGGGGTCAGTCTCTCCTCTCAAGTCAGTAGTGATAGAACAAGAGGAAAAAGCCTCAAATTGTGCCAGGGGAGGTTTAGACTGGACATCAGGAGAAATGTCTTCCCTGACAGAGTGGTCGGGGTTGGAACAGGCTGCCCAGGGAGGGGGTGAAGCTGTTCAAACATTGTGTAGATGTGGCCCTAGGGAACAGGGTTTAGTAGGCAGGGTGGGGTCCGGTTGACAGTTGGACTGGATGATCTTAGAGGTCTCTTCCAACCCTAATGATTCTGTGATTCTATTCTTGAACACACGTATTCATTGACTATCCTTGCCTCTGATGGCTAGGTAGATAATTTCGCAAGTGACGTGATCTGACATGCACTCCACAAGTTCAGCTTGTCTCCACAGTGCGGTAGCCTTAGCCGTCTGAAGTACCCCAACTTTCTCTCCAGAGCACCGTTACTTATGCATGACATGGAATAACGCGTAGCAGGAACAATAAGTGCAGTGAGCTGATGTGTGTATGGTATGACCTTGTTAACCTTTCACCCCAGCATAACCTTTGTGCACTTGCAGGCACAGTAAGTTACTGCATGCCGCCGTGAGACACATTGGAGCTGACAGACAGACGTGCCATTTTGAGCCCTGCTTCAGCAACTAGCACTTGGCCATTAAGCAAAACGTATAATGGACTGAAGAATGATGAGGAGGAACCTTGTAGGGACAATAAAAATCCTTCCTTGGGCTTTTTGGAATACATGCAAAAACCCTGCAGCTTCCATTTGAGGAATTTGATGAGAATAATCTAAATGAGAAATACATTGTGATAAAAGATAGAGTTGAATATAGGGATCATGAAAGGCTGGTAATGACTGGTGAATCTGAGGATTTGGTACCCAAGTAGAAAACACCCAGATGGGGCTGCAAAAGGTGGTCTTGGGGCTGCAAAAGCTGGTCTTGGAAAAGGCTCACGACTTCTGTATATGCAAAGCAGGATCTCTCTGAGGGATCCTGAAAAGAATGAACGGGATGTGACTAGGACACACACCTTTAAAAGCTATCCCTATATAAGTTTGCTTAGGTTTAGTATTTTGAAACTGGCTCTGGGTGATCCTGCTGTGGCAGGGGGATTGGACTAGATTCATGTTCTGTATTTTTATTTGGAGCAGTTCTGTACCAAACCTTCCTTTATCAGCTGAGCATATGAGAGCCAGTATGAGACTTAAGTTTCTTCCATGTTATTCATCCCCTCTCAGTTCTCTCAAAGTTCTTCACATCTAGTTACCTCCAGAATAATCCCTGACTTCAGCACCATCTTAGCTCCAGCACTCCCCACTTTGTTCTCCTGGAAGACTATTGTAATTTATTTTCTGCCTCTCCTCACTGACTCCCCGCAGTATCATGCTAAGCTTCCCCCAAAACTCAAGGGGACTCTTAATTTTAAGAAGAGGACAAAGTGGTGAATTTCAGATCTGGATTCAAATCTGAAGTCTTCTGGTTTTGGCCTTTTTTGATGCAACTGTCCGGCTTGGGCAGTCCCATACTTCTTTCGTACATTCCCCAGTGTGTGGGAGGCCTGGGGTTTGGGTCAGAGAACTGGAATTCTGCAGCCAGGAACTCACATTCTGCTAAATTACTCTCTTCATGGCCTTTATGACTAGCTGCTAACTTGTTTATTTAAATGACGCTGAGCGAGAGTGGTTCTCTTTTTGTGTGCCAACTGGACATAGCTGACATAATTGTTTGAAACCCTGTTTATCTAATTTAGTAGCCAACAGCACTCTGGAGCTATGGAAATTGGCACAGCCTTCCCTAAGTTGGCCTCTGCAAAACTGAAACATTCCAGTTCAACAGCAGCTTCTCAAAATTAGATGTCAATACATCCAATTTATCCATCGCCTACCTGAACGAAACCTAACCTCGCAGGATGAGGTTTAGTCGCTTTTTCTTGCAGAGCCAGCTGCCTTCCCAACGTCTTTATCATCCTAATGTCCAGATGCTCTATTCTGCCCATCACCAGGAGGGTTGTCAAAGGGCACAGCCTGGGGGTCATGGAACTAAATTAGCTTAGCCAAATACCATGTTCCTAAACCCTCTTAGGGAAGAGCAAAATGCTACTAACTTAGTTAACAAGATTTTTACCAGCTTATTATTATCTCCACAAGTACTGCTGTGCATCACAGAGCAATTCTCTCTCCTTCTAGGGAGCTTACCTACACAGTTTGCAAGGCACTAGATTCTGTTTTTACAGCATCCCATGTTTAGACCCAGCATGTTCTCCCCTTTAACTTGTACCTAAGCCAAGAGCTTCAACACAACGATTTTCTTGCTTATGGTCTGAACTATTGATTCAAATCATCATTGTAGAGAAATATTAACACTCTGTCAGAGGGTGCTGGAATTTAGCCCTCAAATGGCACTGGAAAGTCTGAGATAAACTTTATATCCAAGTCGACTTTTGTGCTGCAGTTTGAGCCAAACATCTGAGCTTGCCTTCCAGAAGCACCCAGAAGTGTTATTGCCAAGTCTCACCATTAAATCGGGAGACGTGAGTTTTGGTCTTTAATTTTGTTTTCCCCATGGGTTTGCATGTTTTCCACATCTAATTCACATTTTATTCTACAGCTGCCTCCTTAAGAGATCAAAGCGTTTCTACACTGTGCAAATGTTGGTTTCCACACCCATTCCTACTTTTTTTCAGTTTCAGAAGACACATGATAACATGTGAAATCAGTTTTTGCAGAGCCAGTAGCAACAGATTTTTCTGCAGATTAATAATTCTCTTTACTGTAGATCTCATGAGTTCTTCTCCTCCCTTTTCCTTCTCCCCTCATGATTTCAAAGTCCACCCAGTGATTTCAGCGATCGAGTCACATTTATACCATTATACAATTATCTGCTTCAAAGACATTTTTAAGGAGAAAATTTGGAAAACAAACTAAAAGACAAATTGGCAAAATCAACAATTTCCTCTTCACTTTAATCATTGCCATAACTATTTTATAAAAATAAAAACCCTTCTGATCTGAAGTGGAAAAACATCTTTGCGAACTTGGTGGTGTGCACCACCAGTATTATCACCACCACAAAAGCCAAGAAGTGGTAGTCAAAAGATTTCTTTTGAGAACAGAGCTGGTTTGGGTTTCCTGTGCCTAACTTTAGCACTCTGAAGCTTATTTACTCTGAATTAGTCATGTAGTCAGGCAGGCAGTGGAGAAAACACATATCCCCCATTCTGAATAGAAGAATATGAGGATGGTGGATCGCTGGAGCAGGTAGCCTAGAGGGGTGGTGGAGTCCTCATCCCTGGAGACATTCAAGGGGCTCTGGGCAATCTGGTCTGGTGAGTGATGTCCCTGCTTGTTGCAGGGGGGTTGGACTAGATGACCTTTGGAGATCCCTTCCAACCCTATGGTTCTATGATTCTACAACATAAATCACCCTCTGGAACCAGCTGTCTCTCTCCATAGATTTCAGTGGAACCTATATGAATGGGTTAGAAAATATGTTCACTTTTTTAATAGGTAAATATAAGTGGGATGAATCAGTTTCTGTGTTGTCATCATGACGGAGCTATATTGAGATATATTCAACATACTGGATGTGATGTGGTGCACATCTATTTGGGCACGTGTATCACTCTGCACATGCATCTACATACATCTAAATGCATGTAAATAAATAATATCTGCATGTTTTTACTTGTATAATAAACAAATTCCATATACTAGATATAGCAAAGTTGAAAATGAACTATAAACACGCAGTTCAGACTGTTTTCCTGTAACTAAACGTAAATTGAGCTAAAAGGCAGTGCCTCTTCCATTGAAAGCAAACATGTGTTTGTTTGCTCCTTGCAATTAAGCCAAACCTATTCCTGTCAAATGATCTGCTGCCGAAGGTCACCGTGCCCATGTAAAGACAAACGCGGCCAGAAAGCAATTTAACTATAGCATGGGGCCAGAAAGCCAAGCAAGCCAATTCAGGAACCGGGAATCACAAATATGTGAGTCAGTGATGGTATCTGAGGCTTTGCATACAGTTACTGGGCCAGGTCACCACCATTATCAGCGTTTTTAAACCAAGGAAGCTTGCGTCAAAACAATGAAGCATTTCTCTCCCTAGTCTTTAAAGGAGTGTGAGCAGGAAAGAAGAAACTCATAAACTATATCCAGGATGTAAAAATATTTCTAAACATTCTCTCAATTCCTTTGAAGCAACCAATCCAAAAAAAGGATGGTGAAAATGTCCTTATTGCCTTTTACAGCTCCCTGAAAGGAGGTTGTAGGGAGGCTGGTGTTGGCCTCTTCTCCCAGATAACTGCTGGCAGGACAAGAAGAAATGGCCATAAGCTGAACCTGGAGAAATTCAGATTGGAAATTAGGAAAAAATCTCTATAGTGAAAGAGCAGTTAAACACTGGAACAGGCTGCCCAGGGAAGAGATGGAGTCACCATCCCTGGAGATGTTCAAAAGGTGAGTTGATGTGGCACCTTGGGACATGGTCTAATGGTCATGGAGGTGTTGGGTGATTCTGTCAAATTTCTTACTAATGTATTGCACTATGAAACATGACCTGTATTACGATGCATTACTAATCCCATAGAGCAGCCATGGAGCTGGCAAGCATGATCTGTGCACACCATAACATATGGTGTGGTGGATGATGAATGATATGATATGGTATGATAAGATATACGATATAGGATATGAGATATGATATGAGGTATTATATCATATGTTATGAACTGTAACAAGGGTAAGTGTAAAGTCTTGCATCTGGGCAAGAACAACCTCAGGGACCAGTATAGGTTGGGGACTGAGCTGTTGGAGAGCAGTGTACGCAAAAAGGACCTGGGGATCCTAGTGGACAGCAGGATGACTATGAACCAGCAATGTGCTCTTGTGCCCAAGAGGGCTAACGGCATCCTGGTGTGGATTGGAAGGGAGCTGGTTAGCTGATCGAGAGAGTTCCTTCTCCTCTGCACTGGTGAGACCACATCTGGAGTATTGTGTCAAGTTCTGGGCCCCTCAGTTCAAAAAGGACACAAAGCTGCTGGAGGCAGTCCAGCGTAGAGCAACAAAGGTGATGAAGGAAGTAGGACACCTCCCTTATGAGGAAA
>JAOXOE010000506.1:15496793-15525578 GCA_028565055.1 Phoeniculus purpureus | reverse complement strand
ACTGCCCCTTGTCCTATCACTAGATGACACTGAGCAGAGCCTGGCTCCATCCTCCTGACACCCACCCTTCACATATTCATAGACAATAGTGAGGTCACCCCTCATTATTCATTTGTTAGTGAACCCTATTGTGGCAGAGAAGCAATGGAGGGCATTGACAGGCATTGAGCAAAACCCTCATCCTAGGAATCACGCATCTCCTTCTTTAATATTTATGTATTGCAGTAGTGCTCCAACACTGTGTTGTGGGGGTGATGTACAAACACAGCGACACAAGCTGACTCTTCTCAATAAAAGAATAGATGGGGGAAAAGCAGAAAGAAATAAGCAGAGACAGACTTTAAAAAAGAGTGTTTGAGAAAGGATAATAATTTGCAGACATTGTAAGAAGGCTGCTATTCACACTCAGCTCCGATTTTGTGTTTTAAGGGTTCCCTGCAGCGGATGGAGGTGACATCTTCAAGTACCCTAAACAAAGGAAAGACTGTAAGAGATCAGAGTGTTATGACTGACTAGAAAGAACTGAAATAACCTAGGTTGTTGTCCCAACTTAACTGTCAATAGGCAATAAATCTAGCTGATCAACTTTACCTTGGAGAAAAGGACACTGAGAGGTCACCTCATCAGTGTTCATAAATAAGTGGAGGGTTGGTGTCAGGAGGATGGAACCAGGACATGTTCCTGGCACAGGATTGGACTAGGTGATCTTTCGAGGTCCCTTCCAGTCCCTAATGTTCTGTGATTCTGTGATACTCTGATGTAGAGTGTTTCCCACATGGAAGAAGGTCTTTTACAGAGTAGACTGCAAGCTGATAGGATAATGCCGCACCAAAAGTTCCTGAGTGATTACTAAATAATTTGCAGCTGGTTTTGCACAGACATCTGAGGGAAAAGTGACTGGGTAGAGGGGAGGAAGCAACCCAAATATCTGCTGGCATAAATGTGAGAACTCAGTAGCCAAAGAAATTAGGTTAACCTTCAAATGACTGTGTGTGGGAAATGAGCTGCATTCGTCTTGGTAAGTAGGGAAACCATGAGAGGATGTTTTTATGGGGGGAGACTAGATGGAGCATGAAAGGGGCCCTTTTTGAGCTATGCCCTTGGTCTGGGGTCTGCAGAGAACTTTGAAATTGTTTGCTGAAGGTGATTGTGGAAACCGAGTTCATAAATATTCCATAGCAGTCCACAAGTGTTAATTTTCACTGGGGTTTCCACTTCTCCAAGTGAATCAGTTAGGGGTTCACCAAAAGAATGTTGAAAACCACTGAGCTATGGGCTAACGTCTCCTTGAATCTGCACTCAATTCTCATCACAAGCCCTGTGAAGGTCTCTTATGGCTGTAGAATTTGCTGTATTCATCCAACAGTCATTAAGGAAGAAAAGTTGTCCCTGGCTGAATCCTGAGTGGGCATAGGCGTGGGGTAATGGACAGCCTCAGTGTGCACAGGGTCCCTAATTCACCCGTAGGGTCCCAGCCAGTGCCTCTGCACAGGAGTTTGAATTCAGCCTTGTATTTGCACCATGGCCACCTGGTGCTATTTAAAACATATAGTCTTCAACTCTGACCTTTTAATCTTTCTGGTGAGCAAACACACACTGGTTCAAAGGTTGCCTCTCTTAACCTTGAGCGATTCCTTTCCAGAAACAGCTCAGAAGGGTTATTATCCTCATCACTTGTACTGCTGCTAATGAAGGGGGAACTCTTTATTGTGGTTTGTACATGCATTTAGCAATGAACCAAATCTCAGTTGCTAGACACTTAAAAACCACCTTTTCCATATGTGCCATGATTTTTGGGTGCCTCAGTTCTGTGACAGCTTTCTCAGGGGTCTAATTATCAGCTGGACTGAGCACTTACAGCCTCTCGACTGCCCCCAAAGCACCAGAATCAGAGGTGCCCAGGAGTAAAACTAAGGGTTTACAACTTTGACCATACCCGGCCACACAGATGCACAAATCAGTCTGTGAGACTACGATCTGTTCTTTCCGTGGTAACAGAAATACACTGAGTCACTCCACACGTGCTTTCTGCCCTCAGAATTGAGACACACAACGTTTAAGTCCTTTTCTCATAAGAAAAGTGCTGTAAGGACCCAAGTGTCTTGATCTGACCAGTATCAAGAGAATCCATATGTAAGCATGGTGCAGTGATACCCGTGGTTTTTTCACCATCAAGGAAGTAGCCTTGGTCACAGAATCACAGAATATTAGGGTTGGAAGGGACCTTGAAAGATCATCCAGTCCAATGCCCCTGCCACACCAGGATCACCTAGACCAAGTCACACAGGAACATGTCCAGGCAGGTTTTAAACTTCTCCAAAGAAGGAGGCTCCACAACCTCCCTGGGCAGCCTGTTCCAGGGCTCCGTCACCCTCACTGTGAAGGAGTTCCTTCTCATATTTATATGGAACCTCCTGTGTTCCAGCTCACACCCACTGCCCTTTGTTCTATCACTAGATGACACTGAGCAGAGCCTGGCTCCATCCTCCTGACACCCACCCTTCACATATTTATAGACATTAATGAGGTCACCCCTCAGTCTCCTCTTCTCCAAGCTAAAAAGACCCACCTCCCTCAGCCTTTCCTCACAAGCGAGGTGTCCCACTTCCTTCATCACCCTCCTTGCTCTGCACTGGACTCTCTCCAGCAGCTCTGTGTCCTTCGTGAGCTGAGGGGCCCAGAACTTGACACAATACTCCAGATGTGGTCTCACCAGGGCAGAGTAGAGGGGGAGAAGAACCTGTCTCAATCTGCTAACCACCCCCATTCTCATCCTCCCCAGGATGCTGTTGGCCCACTTGGCCACAAGAGCACACTGCTGGCTTGTGGTCATCCTGCTGTCCACCAGGAGTTTAATCTCTTTTTAGCTGATTGTTTGCATCAAATGTCACCCAGATGGTTTGATGCTGCGTGAAGCTTTGTATCTGGCAGACTGAGGCTAGGGACCCCTCTCGATGGACTTGTCTGTATAGAATTTGCACGTCTATTTTAAAGTCATGCAAACGTCTAACATTACTTGAAGGGAAACAATTTCATTGAGTCATAGATTGGAAGGGACCTCAGAGATCATCTATTCCAACTCCCCTGCCACGGTCAGTGATGCCTCTCAGCTAGATTGGGTTGCTCGAGGCCTCATCCAACCTGGCCTTGAACACTTAAAGGGAGGGGGCAGCCACAGCCTCTCCAGGCAATCAATTCCAGAGTGTCTCCACCTTGCACTGGAGAACTTGAAATCCAGTCTAATTTCCTGAACCAATCTGAGAAAGGAAGAACTTGATGTAGAGGGAACTGGGTCTTTAGGTTCCACATGGAAGAGCTCAGCCCTAACCTTCCTGTGTTATCCTCAGACTTAGGTTTGGGCTTCCACAAGCGCAGTACCTGCTACTGATTATCCTAACAGGGCTCCAGATGCCCTAGGACCTAGAGTGAAGTTAGAGAAGCATAGATCTCGTTTATCCCCACCTTCGAGTCTAACGGTTTGCTAACACGTTAGATTCACTCTTGTTTCTACCCAACTCGGTCAGCAAACACGCCGTCATTTCAACGTAAGAGTTTTATTGAATGGGGCCTGTAGGTTCTGCAGACTTTATGTACCACACAGAGAATATGGGAGGAACCGATTCCCTCCCTTCTATTTAAAAAAACCCCGCACTGGAACTCCTAAAAAGGATTTACACATATTGCTCCAGGCTACTCGCCACTCGCCTACAGGTGGGTGGCGTTCGTTTAATAGCTGAAATACTTTTGGACTTGACTTTCTGTTTTTCTTGTTTCCCAGGTGACTGTTTCTGGTGTTTTTTAGAACTGTCTGCTTTACCCTGAACATTTTCCATGCATCACTGACTGGGAACATTTTAAGCCGGAGTCAAAGATTGAGTCTGTGGGGAAGTCTGCACACAAGAAATCCTTCTCCATTGTTCTTGCCCAGCGGTGATCGTTCTTTTTTGCGAGCTGCTTCGCCCATCGCAGCAGTGTCAACTAAAAATAATAAGATCATTTTTTCCCCCCTAAGCGATCCCCATTCTCATTTTCAGAGCCCACGTACCAGTGGATGACAGAAAAGGCTCAACTCCACTAGCTCCAGCCATCCGGTAGAGGCAGACTTGGCAGGGCTGTGATAACAGCCTTGTAAGGAAGCACAGGAGGGGCCACCCAGGAAGATGGTGTAAATGAGGACCACAGCTGCAGGCAAATAGGGAAGTGCAGTGAAATGGGGTAAAGGACACTGGATGTCCTTTGGCAGGAAGAAACAATCGAACTTCTGGAAGCCTTTATTCAGGAAAAATGCCTTGACATCAGCACACGCAGACCACAATCTGCAACAGCGGTGTAAAAAAATAAGTCCAAATCTTGAAGTAGTCTCCTAAGTGGAGACACTTATGAAACAAGTTACCTTCGGAGAGGAAATGGCCTCAAGTTTTGCCAGGGGAGGTTTAGGTTGGACATCAGAAAAACTTTCTTCCCTGACAGAGTGGTCAGGAACTGGAACAGGCTGCCCAGGGAGGAGTTTGAGTTGCCATCAGTGGAGGGGTTCAAAAAAAGGAGTAGATGAGACCCTAGGGAACTGGGTTTAGTGGGCAGGGTGGGGTTGGGTTGACAGTTGGACAGGATGATCTTGGAGGTCTCTTCCAGCCTTAATGATTCTATGACTCCATGATTCTATGAAAAAAGTAATTGTGGACTTTTTATGGAGAAGGAAAGACAGTACAACGTTCAGGCTTTCAAGACCAGAGAATTTCAGCAATGTTACAACCAGATCCGGGATGGAGACCAAAGCTGAAGCCAACTGAAGTGAATAAAATGCTCTTTATCCCAGCAAATGTGCATATAATTCTAACATAGGATCCATAATTTTTTTAATAGCTTCTTCTCTGATGAAAAGGATGTTCTGTGTCTTGCATGTCCTCTATGCATTTGTTTTTCTGAAACCATCACTACTGCCTGTATTTACACACTCTGGAAACAAGATACTTGTGCTTGTCCTCACATTTGAATTCAGTCCTGGAAATCCTGTTTACCGAGTTACCTCTTGCCTGGGTAAAGAGTTTCTTTGCTAGCTCTTTACTCGTGGGACTCACAAGGCTCTGAGGAACAGGAGTGATTTGCAACACATAATTCATCTGGCAAAGCTGGCCTTTTGCTCCTTTTTCCATGAGCACAGCAGCAGCACGGGTT
Source organism: Phoeniculus purpureus (assembly GCA_028565055.1). Lineage (NCBI taxonomy): Eukaryota > Metazoa > Chordata > Aves > Bucerotiformes > Phoeniculidae > Phoeniculus > Phoeniculus purpureus. The sequence goes on along the minus strand of JAOXOE010000506.1, from coordinate 15,520,403 downwards.
CTTGAATGCACTTATTATTCAAATATATTCTCTGAATAAACAGACTCTGTACTGTCAGATTTTGCCATGACATGTTGACTAGCGATACATCTCTCCAAAGGTTGGGCTGATCACTCTGAGCTCGAGAAGACTTATGCAGAGCAAATTTCCCACTGTGATTTGCAGTTTGCCTCCGAGCCCTGAGCCCCCTGTTCTGTAAGGCTGATCTGTGTGATTAGGAAGGGTAAGCTTAGGTGGTGGGAGTGGGCATCAAAGGATCCAGTATTCTGCAGCTCTCTGGAGTCTGATAGGACAAGCACTGTTGTATCAAGGGTGGTTTTCTCTATTTCATTATTCACTAGGAATTTCTGGAGAATGAAGAGTGAGGAAAAGCAGCTGAGTTCTGTCTATCCCTGAGCCTGGCTAACTCGCTCTGGTGTTGGTATTTTCTATCTAGACAAGAGTTCCTTGTCTGTCTGCATCTCAAGTCAAGCGTCTGTGGCACCAGTCCAGGGTGCGGAGGATCTACTGAGGATTTCTTTGAGCAATTCAGGCAGAGCTGGGAGAGCTGGAGCATGTGGGAGGAGCTGGCAGGGTGCAAGGAAATGGGGTATCCCCACCTGCACAAGGCATGGGAAGCAGTTGGAGGACAAGGAAACAAGCTAAGCTCAGGTCCTTGTTATCAATAAGGGTGGAAGAACGCATTTATTTCCCTATTTAGAAGCTACGTAGGAGGCTACGCATGAGACTGCTGCAGTGGACACGTGTGCAGTCTCGGTATCTACTGTATCCTCACTCAGTCACTTTGACATAAATCTTGGACAAAGTAAAAATATCTAATTCCTACAGGACATTCCACAGTTGAAAGATGTCCCTTGTCTGAGCTTACAAGTCAAAACCTGGTAAGGTAGATCATGGAGTCATAGAATGGTCTGGATTGGAAGGCCCCTTAAAGATCATCTAGCTCCAACCCTCCTGCCATGGGCAGGGACACCTCCTGTTAGACCACGTTGCTCAAGGCCACATCCAACCTGGATTTGGACTCTTCCAGGGATGGAGCTTTCACAGCCTCACTGATGGTGTGTTCAGATGCCTGAACACAAGCTGATTTAAGCTGGCAGACCCTTAATTTCAGTGTTGTGAAGATAAAGAATGTGCTCTGCATCACAAATTGACTTTGAAAAATATTGTAGGCAGCTTATTTCTGCACAGGCACTGTGGTGTTTTCTTCTTCTATGAGTTTTATAACAACGCAACACTTGCCTTGTGAGTTGGTGTAGGTGTAATCAAAGGCAGGCTTTAATGCTCGTGAAAGTGAAGGGCTCCACCAGAGGCGGTTGTGGAGTCTCCTTCTCTGGAGATGTTTAAAAACCATCTGGGCATGTTCTGGTGCAACTTGATCTAGATGATCCTGCTGTGGCGGGAGGATTGGACCGGATGATCTTTCGAGGTCCCTTCCGATCCCTAATGTTCTGTGAGCCTGTGTTCTATGAGCTGACTCTGAAGTTGGCACGTCAATCGTTGTCACCTCAAGTCATGGAATGGTGGTGATCAGTGTTCACACTGGCTCTGCATCTGAAAAACACCAAGTACTCGCAACTTTGAGGGGATTCCCACAGGGTAGCTGCAATTTTTCTTTTCTCTCACAACTGGGTCCCATCACAACAGGAAGCCTTGGGAGGAAGAGAAGGGTTGGTTATACCAGAGCCTGTTTCCAGTCTTCAAGTGAAACTCCTGCGTAACATAAACAGCTTTTCTATCTCAACCACAAGGACCGCAGAGGGTGCAGATTTAAAAAAACCCCAACCCTCCTCCCAAGACATCTTGATTGCAGATGTTATTAAATTATTCTCTGGTGCTGGAAATGCTCATCTTGGCTGCATGTTGATCATAGAATACATTCCGTTCTCGTTTCTGTCTCAAAGAATGGAAGAAGTGCCTCGGAATGTAACAAAGCAGAAAAACACTTCTGTTTGCGGTGATGCTTCTCCCTATCTCTTGGTCTGAGAGTCAGGTTCCTGCCTGAGAGGACCTGCATGAGGAACGGTGAAAGTAATTATCCTGTCAGCTCAAATGTGATTTTCTTCCATGTGTCTGTTTCTCATGGTGTCTGTTTCTTGTGATGCCAGTTGATTAACCTGTCAGTCATCTTCACATGGCATGGAGCCACATGATGTCATGTGCTGAGGTCCATGGTTTGTTGTGTTAGTCTAACAGAAAATTGAGTAAAAGGCTCCAGTTTCAGCTTTATTTCTTCATCTACATTTTGTGTTTTTCTTCTGCTTAAATCGTATAGGTTCCTTCTTTTCTTGACTCATTCCCGTATTACCCAACTTCATATTTCCCTCCCCTGACTAGTTTTTTCCATTAATTTGCTATCTTGGTTCATCTTTTCTTTTTCTGTCCCACACTGCTGTTCTGCTCCACCCTTCTTGCATCCCTCCAACCCGTCTCCTCATTGTTTCCGCATCAGGGCAGACCACAGAGACTGTTTTGCCCTTTCCTCCTTCATTACATGCTGTTCCTCTCAGTCCTCCTGTGCTCAATGTGAGTCAGCCTGGAAAAAGGGTACAAGAAACAGAAACCCAAAACATCTTCACCTTAATTGCCCCCAAGAAAAACTACATTGATGTAGCTCACAAGTGAACTCTCCCTGTATTGGTGAGTTTTACTCTTTTCTCAATAGTATTGGGATTTCATCTTAAAGGATTTAAATCACAGAATCATAGAATCACTAGGGATTGGAAGGGATGTCGAAAGATCATCTAGTCCAATCCCCCTGCCACAGCAGGATCACGTAGACCAAGTCGCACAGGAACATATCCAGGTGGGTTTTAAACGTCTCCAGAGAAGGAGACTCCACAACACCCATGGGCAGCCCATTCCGGTGCTCTGTCACCCTCACCATGAAGAAGTTCTTTCTCATATTTGTATGAAACCTCCTCTGATCCATCTTACACCAGTTGCCTCTCGTCCTACCACCAGACGACACTGAGAAGAACCTGACTCCATCCTCCTGACACCCACTCCTCACATATTTATAGACATTAATGAGGTCACCTCTCAGTCTCCTCTTCTCCAAGCTAAAGAGACCCACCTCCCTCAGCCTTTCCTAGTCAGGGAGGTGCTCCACTTCCTTCATCATCCTCATTGCTCTACGCTGGACTCCCTCCAGCAGCTCTATGTCCTTCTTGAACTGAGTGGCCCAGAACTGGACACAACACTCCAGATGTGGTCTCACTAGTGCAGAGTAGAGGAGGAGAACCTGTCTTGATCTGCTAACCACCCCCCCTTCTGATCTACCCCAGGATGCTCTTGGCCCTTTTGGCCACAAGAGCACACTGCTGGCTCATTGTCATCCTGCTGGCCACCAGGAGCCCCAGACCCCTTCTCCTACACTGCTTTCCAACAGGTCAGTAAAATATTCACTTTTTAGCTGAATATCCTCAAATGGCAGTAAACTCTGATTTATTGTGGGGTTGGTCTAGATGGCCATTAAAGGTCCTTTCCAGCCCAACACATTATATGAATCAAATTCTTAGCTCGTCCTTGCTGAGTCTTAAACAGGCATCATGACTGAGATATAACATCTTAGCTAGATCCCAGCTGGATTGGAGGAGGATTAAAGATGAAGGCTTAGCATGAGGAGGGTTGAAAATCATTAGGACAGCCACCATATTCCCCCAACTGAAGCCAAAACATGTCCCACATGTTTTGAGATGCAGGGAGTGTAAAAATAACAGTATTAAGTATTTCAGACACGTCTGCTTTGTGGCCCATGCCAAACACAGAGTGGCCACGTCCAGACTTGGGCATAGGGGGTTCCTGTTGTCAGAAAGTCAAAAGATCAGATGCTTTCACGTTAGTAGGCAGAGGATGGGATTGTGCAAATGCACTTCTCATACAGACTAATTCTGTTCTTCAACTTTCACATAGGCAATATACTTCCCCATCCAGGGGCAGGACAGTTCTGCTCTCGGTGGTCAGGAGTGGAGACATCAAAAGGTCTCTTCAATGCCTCTGGTTACAGAGATAAGTGGCAGAGTTATTGGCAATAACTCCGTAGTAATAGCAGCAGTAAGTACTGGGCATGATTTGAATCTCTTGACAGTGATACTGGGATGCCAGAATACTTATCAGGCCATTAGAAGAGTCTGTGCCTAGCTGATAAGATGACTACAGCTGATGAAGTCTACCTGAAGAGACTGAAGCTGCTGGGACAGATTTGCAGCCAACAACGGAGGATAACAAAGAGCACGGCTCTTAAGAGTGGCAGGTACCATTCGTCAGCAGAATTATACAGTCTCCTGCCTAGGGCAAGCTTGTGGAATCTTTATTAAACAAAGTTAAGAACCATCCTGAGCTATACATGTTCCTCAGGGCTGGAGAGTGAGGAGCACCCTGTTCTGCTGAGGAAATGTTTCACCAAGTAGGTGGCAGAGGAGACGGAGCCAGCAGAGGTCAAGAGAAAATCAGTTCCAAGTGATTATTGATCATTTAAAACCGTCTCTATATAGAATTACCAAACCTGTGGTGGTTCTGTCTTTGGAAGAAGAATTTGCCTGATTTGTATCTCTTGATGTCTCTTTGAGTCATCCAATAAAAGAATATTTTGTCATTTTGGCTGGAACTACACTGGGAACAGTGATGATCAGCGTGCTCTAGGATATGGAAGCTCTCATAGCCATCAGGTCACTCAAGCTCAAAGCACATTTTCTGTTTCTCACTGTGTATACAGCTACAGACAGAAAGATCAACACAAACAGAGTTTCTTTTCCTTAAAGTTATTTTAAAGAGTATAACCAAAAAGGATTTACAAATGAAAAGGCTTTGTGCTGTTGACTTCCAGGGGTGAAGCACGCTGTCACACTGAGCCAGCTCAGGTGCATGGACTGAGGACCCTGCCTTCTCCTGTGCTTGGAGTTTTATTTCGGTTACCACAACAGGGGTAAATGAAGAACAGAACGTTGTTCTAAATGTGTTTGCCTTTCCTTCTCTCTAAATTTGAGCAATCAGACGTTCTGTAGTGAAGAGAGGTGTCTTCTTGGGAGCTCACGTGTCTGGAGCATCTGCAGACGAAATACCAAACAGCACGCATGACCCTGGAACATCAGCACTCAATCCACGGGTGATGAATTTTGCTGTAGGCTGTTTTTCAACCATTACTCTAAGAGTGTGCTCTTCAGTATTCTGGTCAGGATTACAGCGCCGATGCTCCGGCTCGGGTCTAACCGTGTGGGTAACGCGAGCGCTGGAGCAAACAAACTCTCTACCACAAGCACACAGAAACTTACAGCACCAAACAGTGTAGACTCCTTCACTGTTTCCCTATGATAATCCTCCTTTGGCTGGGATCATACGTAGAGATACATGTCTAAATTAAATTACTCATAAAACACAAATTATTATCATAATTTTGGGATGTGGTCTAGTGGCCATGGAGGAGTTGGGTTGGAGGCTGGACTTGATGATCTTAGAGGTCCTTTCCAACCTTAATGGGTCTGTGATTCTGAGACAAAGCTGAACACTGCTTTAAACAGATGTTAATCTAAATACATAGACAGGCTGCAGGACATGAACAGGAGTGTCCCCTTTCCTGTCTGCTTCATCGAAAGCTGATGTTCACTCTTGTATCATCTCAATGTCATCTAGTGATGGGACAAGGGGCAATGGGTGTAAGGTGGAACAGAGGAGGGTCCATATAAATATCAGAAGGAACTTCTTCACAGTGAGGGTGATGGAGCACTAAAACAAGCTGCCCAGGGGGTTTGAGGAGTCTCCTTCTTTGGAGATGTTTAAAACCCACCTGTGTAACTTGGTCTAGGTGATCCTGCTCTGTCAGGGGGATTGGGCTTGATGATCATAGAATCATTAGGGATGATTCTACTACCAGTAAGGCTTTTGCCTATACCAGCTCCTACAGAAGCCACATTTGTTGCTACATGCTGTGTGCTCCATCAGATGCTGTAAATGAAAGGGTCATCAGTAGAAGGATCCCACTTGAAGGGAGGAGTAGACAGGTGACTCCAGAGTGACCCACAATCCCTAGTGATTTTGTGGTTCTATGACTGCCCACCAGATTATCCTTTTGCTAGAGATGGGACATGTTGGTTTGAACCCTTTCTGATGAAAGATTGAAGTGGACCCAAGTCTTGCCCACCTCGAAGTGGGGGTGGTGATGGACAGAAGCTGCTGTTTGGGCACGGTTTTGAATAACAGCTGCTGTCTCCATGCTCTCTGGATTGTTGCAAATAGACCTGAGATGTTCCTTGAGCACTCATGTGCTGGGTTTGATGCCTCCCAGTTCACCAGTGCAGATGTAGCTGTCACACAGAGGTCAAACTGCATGGTAGGAGCAGGTGAAGGCAGTTCATGGCAGGTCCACATGCAGCTGGAACAACTGTAAGCTTGCTGGTAGGTAACACTTCACATCAGGTATTGCAGGCTTTTTGTGAATTAATTCTTCATAGAATCATAGGGTTGGAAGGAACCTCCAGAAGTCACCCAGTCCAACCCCCCTGCAGTGAGCAGGGACATCACTCACCAGACCAGATTGCCCAGAGCTCCAGCCAGCCTGACCTTGAAAGTCTCCAGCTCCCCTCTAGGCAGTCTGTTCCAGGGATCCACCACCCTCAGATTAAAGAACTTTTTCCTGATGTCTGAGCTAAATCTACCCTATTCCAGCTTCAAACCATGACCCCTTGTCCTATCATTCCCTGCCCTATTGAATAGTCTTTCCCAGCCTTCTGATACGAATTGGAAGACTGTTATAAGATCCCCCTGGAGCCTTCTCCTCTTCAGACTGAAGAACCCCAGCTCTCAGCCTGTCTTCCTAAGAGAGGTGCTCCAGCCCTCTGATCCTAGGTCTGTTGCTAAATTCATATGGAAAACCATCAGCTGATGGTGGTGGGATTGAACACAAGTCCCCAGAGTTGCAGTGCAAGAGCCTCTGGATTCCCTCTCCTGAAGGTGCCAGAGGTTGTATACCTCAGATGGATGTGTTTAAAGCTATTTAGATCTTCAGACATCAGAAGATATAGTAACAACCTCAAACAGAAGGCTAATCCGTGACTGGATGCTGAATGACTGCTGCAGGAAAGGCAGACAAGTTTGCTGAGGGCAATTGCTTTAGCAAAAACCACCAGAGTGTTCCCCTGAGGGACTTGCAGGAGTTCACGGGGAGGGTGGCTTTATGGCAGGATTGCACAGCCTCATCAACGGCGGAGAGAAGCCGCTTGTGGACAGAGGTACAAGATCTCTGTGTCATGCACATATCTCATCAGTCCTACCCCAAGGGGGAAGTGGAGCAGGGGTCCTGTACCCCTTCTCTGTTGCACATAGATGGTTTACCCTCAGCAAATATTGTTCTAACAGAGCCAGCTGTCAGCTTTGCATCTGCTGAAGAGATGCAAACCACTGATCTCAGTGGGAGGCAGGTACCTGCTCTGCATAAGCACTTTTGCAAATCCCAAAAGGCATTGCTCCATCTTCAGGCACTTCAACACCTTTGAAAACCTTGCCCTTTGTGCCTATCTTTTACCTCTCTTCAAAACACAGAGAAATCTGTTTCCCTAGGAAGTGAAGCAGAGTTAAATTTATTCATATTTGCTTTAAGCTTTGCAGCCAAGGAGCTGGATGGCAGAAAGCTCTTGCTCAGCGAATTGCGCAGTGGAGCACCTCTGCGTTCAGTAACCGTCCCTGCTGTCACCAGTGTCATTTTGGAGGGTGTTTGCATGAATCAGAGGAAGGCAAGGTGCCATATTAATGAATGAGATTACTGTGTATGAACCATACCCTTCTAGCACAGCCCATTAGTTACTTTATGAAAGACACGAGAAATAGGATCCACTTCAGTTGTCTCCTGTATTTGCAGAAAAGATGTAGAAAATCACTACAGGTGCTTGTTATAGTCATTGTGTGAGATGTTTGTTGAGAAAAAGACAGAGGAAGCGGCTTCATGTCCAGATCATAGAATAGAATATCATAGAAGAGAATCATTAACGATTGGAAGGGACCTCAAAAGATCATCTAGTCCAATCCCTCTGCCAGAGCAGGACCACCTAGACCAAGTCACACAGGACCTTCAGAAAGCCACCCCAGTACTTTTGTCTTAAGCAGAAGAACAAGACGTCTTAACTTTCGGTAGCTGAGAGGTGACTGAAAGACATGACGTGATCTGAAGCCAAAATCCTTTGGTTCAGTGCCTGTCCAGCCCAGGCGCTCTGCTGTTCTCCTTCTAACTTTTCCATTTACTGCTATGAAGACAGAAATATGATCAAAGACAGTAAAAAAAGGAGGATGTGCAGAAAAGTTGTTTAAGCATTGCTGAAACACTCCGCACCAGCAGCGCCAAGGGCTGGGAGCTTCTTAGTGCGTTAAAGCCTTTTAATAGTTTGAGATCACATTATAATCCCCTTGTCCAGGATCCTTATAATTTATACGTAGTTAAATGCTTGGAATAAAAGTAGAGCTTCAGCCTTTTTCACTCTTCTTTCTTTCCCCCTCTATTATGCCACAGTCAAAGATAATAACTTTAAACACTGCAACGTGTTAATTAATGTTTTAATTGCACAAGTGGAAGTATTTTGTTTTCAGTTATAGTCACTCACAGAGTCACAGAACATGAGGGATGGGAGGGGACCTTGAAAGATCATCTAGTGTAATGCCCCTGCCAGAGCAGGATCACCTCAAAATGTTAGTGTCACAAGTTAGATCTAGAACAGTAATTTTAGCCATGACTTGGAACAGGGCAAAGATTCTGATATTGATCAGAGGATTAACATTTCCCTCCCTGACCAACAAAGTTCCTCTTGTGCCGTACTGAGCCTTAACATTACAGAAGCACGGAATCACACCTCATTAATGTCTGTAAATATATGAGGGGTGGGTGTCAGGAGGATGGAGCCAGGCTGTGCTCAGTGGCATCTGGTGATAGGACAGGGGCAATGGGTGTGAGCTGGAACAGAGGAGGTTCCATGTCAATATCAGAAGGAGCTTCTTCACAGTGAGGGTGATGGTGCACTAGAACAGGCTACCCAGGGGTGTTGTGGAGTCTCCTTCTGTGGAGACGTTTAAAACTCTCCTGAACGTGTTCCTGTGTGACTTGGTCTAGGTGATCCTGCTGTGGCAGGGGGTTTGGGCTAGATGATCTTTCAAGGTCCTTTCCAATCCCTAATGATTCTATGATCATGGCTGGAAAGGACCTCCTAGACCACTGAGTCCTGCCAGACCCCAGCATCCTGTGGTGGATCAGAGTGGGGGTGGTTAGCAGATTGAGAGAGGTTCTTCTTCCCCTCTACTCTGCCCTGGTGGGACCACATCTGGAGTACTGTGTCCAATTTCGGGCCCCTCAGTTCAAGAGGGATGTGGAGCTACTGGAGGGAGTCCAGCGTAGAGCCACGAGAATCATGAAGGAAGTAGAACACCTCCCTTATGAGGAGAGGCTGAGGGAGCTGGGTCTCTAGCTTGGAAAAGAGGAGACTGAGGGGTGACCTCATTAATGTCTATAAATATGTGAAGGGTGGGTGTCAGGAGGATGGAGCCAGAATAGAATCATAGGGTTGGAAGGGACCTCCAAAGATTATTGAGTCCAACTCCCCTGCAACAAGCGGAGACATCACTCACCAGACCAGATTGCCCAAAGCCCCATCCAGCCTGACTTGAATATCTCCTTAATTGTGTCCACCACCTCTCTAGCAACCTGTTCCAGTGACCCACCTCCCTCATATTTTTCCTGATGTCCATCCTAAACCTACCCTTTTCCAGCTTCAAACCATGACCTCTATCGTTCCCTGTCCTATTGAACAGTCCTCCCCAGCCTTCTGAGAAGCCCCTTTCAGAGATTGGAAGGTTGCTATAAGGTCCCCCTGGAGACTTCTCCTCTTCAAGCTGAACAACCCCAACTCCCTCAGCCTTGTCCTCCTCAGAAGGCTTTGATTGTCCTTTTCGTTTCAGTGGACATCTCATTTCTGAAAGACCTGTAGCTGCATGAAGGCAGGTTCATTACATCTGTAGATCCAGGATATATATTATTTTTGAATGAAGGCATGTAAACCCTCAAGTTGCAGCCCATTAAGTTAAAACTTACCAGAGGTCGCGACGAATAAATTTCGTCAATGAAAGGTTTAAATTTCAGTGACTGCTGAAGGAAAAATAGTATTTTTGCCCTGCTTTAATTGCCACAGGCTACGGTTTCAGAGGAAAGAATGACCGGCTAAGCAGTCAGCAAAAAAATGATCCCATTAGCACATGATATATTGTGCTATTTTCGGTGCTTTGGATTGTCTTCCATACTGCTCCATCTTACCCAGATCTCAGAAACTCCAATCTCTTTGGCTGCAGCCTGGCTGTCGTTCCTGCTAAGATCAATGGCTCCTGGTTGGTGGTAGATCTTTAATTGTCCCCAGACGTGTAACGTACAGACTGGAGCCTTACTGTACAAATAGCACCGAGGACGAAGGGGCTGTGACCAAACCTTTCTCTGAGCAAAAGTCATTTAACACATTTTTGCATTACAAAATATCCCACAGAGAGATCTCACTGGAACCAGGTGTTCGTAGCAGAAAGCATGTGGCAAGAGGAAGTAGATCCATTTTGTCTTCAGTCCTCTTGAAAAGTCATTGTAACGTAGCCCAAATCCCACTGAAATTCGTGCTCAGCATCCCCAAAGCCTTCTCCCAGTTAAAAACAAATATTCATGTCTCTGTGGATCACTTCCACATCCACTGGTGTCCAAGGGATTGCAAAGAAAGCAGCTGAGGAGAGAATTTGACACACAGCATACAAGGCGTGCGTGAAGCTTGAATGAAGGTAACGTGTGTGATGAGTTACTGAATGGCTCTCCTGGAGAAAATATGGCAGTCAGTCTCCATGAGTTCCATAAGTGTCTAACCTCAAGCTGAAGAGAAAGACATTTCCAAACAATGTGTGTGCTCCTTATCACATTGTGTCTTCTCATATCAGACAATGCCTGCTGGTGCATTGTAGATCATAGATTCAAAGAATCATTAGAGTTGGAAGAGACCTCCAAGACCATGCAGTCCAACCATCAACTCAACCCCACTGTGCCCACTAAACCGTGTTCCCTAGGACCACATCTACTCATTTTTTGAACATCTCCAGGGGTGGCAACTCCACCAAGACCTTCCCTGGGCAGCCTGTTCCAAGCCCTGACTGCTCTGTCAGGGGATGTCCAGTCTAAACCTCCCCTGGCACAACTTGAGGCTGTTTCCTTCTGTTTTATCGCTAGTGACTGAAGAGAAGAGACTGACACCCACCTCTTTACAACCTCCTTCCTGGTAGTTGTAAAGAGCAACAAAGTTCTCCCCTCAGCCTCCTTTTCTCCAGGCTGAACAATCCCAGCTCCCTCAGCCGCTCCTCATAGATGCCTAATCTTTTTCCGCAGTTGGTCTTAATCAGGTGAGATTGTTCTTACTGCATGGATTAGTGCGTTGGTCAACTTACTTCTTCTTAATTATAAGAGTCTGCCAACACAGACAAGAGCATGGCCTTAAAAACACGGTAATCCAATGCCCTCAGCTAATGAAGGCTCAACCAGACCTTCCCTCATTCATTTAACCCCCTCTGGCATACGGATAGTTCTTTTGCCAAAGAGGCTAATGGCTTTGTCCTGGCGACCTGTGCTTTAAAACACCTTATTCTTCCTTACCCAACTCCAAGTGTTTCTGCACTTCAAAGCACCTCTTGATACACCTGAGCATGTCAGTGTGCCACCATTAGCACATTTAATTGTATAGTTCATTATAGTGATCTCCCAGTCCATACACAGACAAACGTGTTGGTGCTTCTTTGCCTCACAGCAGTTTTAGCAGCCGTGTGATGCTGCAGGTTATTTGAAGAGCAAATATTACCCGTGTGTGTAAAAGAGGAAAAGGAGAAGGCAGTCTGCAGAAACTCCTACAGGCACACAAGTCAAAACCCGCCGTTACACATCTAGTCCCCACAGGGTGATGGTGAGACACCCACAGCAAGTGGCCTACTTTTCTCACACACGCAAGGTTTTAGCATCCCAAGAACTGAGAAATGAATGTTTGCTCTGTGCTCCATAACACACTCACCCTGTAGGATCTAAACTCTTTCCTCCAGCAGCCTACAGCACTGTGACCTGGTGTGGGAGTGCTCTTTTCTGTTGTTTTTTTTTTAAATGAAGTTAAAATGAGAGATTTTTTTAAATAATCCAATGGCTCTTAGAATAAGTGAAGGGGGAAAATAGCCATCTCCATCCTCAAAACCTTCTGCAGGGTGTTTGGAAACAAACAAATGTTTGGGGGATGTAATTTCTCCCTGTAATTTGCCCAGTCTCAGGCAGTCTGTCTCTACGCCTCCTGTTATGTGATAGCTGGATGCTAGATTTTGAACTCCTGTGAGGCTTTGCACACTCTTGCCTCGTATTTGAAAACATAGTGAGAACTCCCTCAGAGCAGCGGTTTCCCAGACACCGTTGCTAGGTGACCCTCCAAAGCTGAATTAATTCCTAAACTCCTCAGGCTCTAGGCACCGGACTAATAACCAAGCAGCAACCACATGTTGAAGTGAGAAGTCAGTATCACTGCTTTTCTGGTTTCTTGCTAGTCTTGCATCCCTACACAGGCAGAGGGTGCACCAGCTGTCCTGATTTAATCTTTTTCTCCCTTGAAAACTGGGCATCTGCAAATGATATTGAGATTAGGTTAATTTCCTAGGTAGAAAATCAACCCACATAAAGCTTGACCTCCTCAGCAATTCCTCTGGCAGCTATGTAAGTGGCAATGGTTATGCTAAAAAACAAAGGCATGGCATTTGGTGAATAAATCTTCACTCAAGGCTGCTCATGGATGCTAGAAAAGCATTCGACAGTTGGACCAGATGATCTTGTAAGTCTCTTCCAACCTTAATGATTCTATGAAAAGCTAAAAGCCTCTTGTGTCAGGGGGATTGGACTAGATGATCTTTTGAGGTCCCTTCCAATCCCTAAAGATTCTAATGATTCTATGAATTCTTTTATTTTCATCTAATTTTCTTTATACATTGGGCTATAGGGAAGTGAATTGCTGTCCCAGTATCTCCCTGGTGAATCACAGGTACCAGTAAGATTTCTGGACCTCTTGGCTGTCCAGAGGAAGAACACACAAAGTGAACCCTACTGGGAGATGAAGGCTGGGAGGGTTGTAAGGAAGATCTTCTCCATGCACACCCCACAAGTAATAGAAAACTTGCTGTCAAGGCTGATACAGCTTGAAACTGTTTAGAAAGACATCCTGCCTCGTTTGAAAACCTTCAAATGAAGGAGACCCCACAGCAAGCTGTTTTGATTGTGTGCACCATTAAGAAAATAGTGCTTTATCTCCATTCCTGTCCCTTGCTTCCTTTTTGTTCTCTAAAGGAAGAGATTAGGGAAACAAGAGTGATTCATCTGTGGATCTCGTCAGACCTGTTGTACATTGTTCGCTTGTGCTCCCTCCTGTAACTTCTCCTCCTGTTTGCTCACCAGCTCAGAAGTGAACAGCAGCCTTAGACAAGACCCCTGCACAGAAACAATCTTTGCAGCTTAAGCTGTATTAAATGAATGATAATGTCTCTGCGCAGGGTGAAGGCACAAACAGAACCACCTCACTGGGAAGAAAGGGATTTCAAACAGAGCTGGCCACATGGTCTGGACTATTTATGTTCTTCCAACGTGCCCATCGCCGTGCAGAGCAGCTCTATTTACAGCAGAACCAATGCATAAAGGTTCCATTTCCATCTCCTTGGCCATGGGGTGCAGTCAATGTCAAGGAATCGGAACTGACTCCTGGGACATGGGGCCAAAAGGAAACAGTGAATGGAGATATGAAAGAGGCAGAGTTTGCCAAGAAGCTCAGTAGCTTCAAGAGTAAATTCTTGTTTCGTGGTATAGCTGCCGACACCAACCTGTGTCCCACGTGCACGAGGCTGCACCCAATGAACAGCAAGGCTGTATCATAGACTGTATTGGGTTGGGAGGGACCTTCAAAGGTCATCTAGTCCAACCCCACCCCAATAAGCAGGAACATCTCTAACTGAGCAGACGCATCAAGCCTGACCTTGAATGTCTCCAGGAGGCAGTGCAGGTGCTTAGGCATCAAGCAGACCAAGTTGGAGAGATTTAAGGGGAAGAGACTTTCCATTTACTGCCAGACATAATTGGAGTTCAACAAGACCAAGTGTAAAGTTGTGGTCCCTTCCAATCTCTAATGTCCTGTGGTTCTGTGGTTCTGACTAGGTCTAGGTGATCCTGCTGTGGCAGGGGGATTGGACTAGATGATCTTTCAGGGTCCCTTCCAGTCCCTAATGAATCTATGATTCCATGATTCTATAATTGTCAGGCCAACTGATGCCACAAGATCCTGTGAGTCATATGGACCTCCAAGGAGATCAGGAGTTCTGGTTTTATTTTGGAACTGGTTGACAATCCCCAGTCTCTCAGGCAGGCTCAAATGATGGCAATCTGTCTTGCAGCTGAGTCTGTAAAGCAACGCCGCTTCTTTAATTTCCTGCAAGCTCAAAAATGCTCTTAGGCTGTCGACAGGCAGGTCTTGCCAAGGGAAGACACTGAGACTCCCACCTGTAAACCCAAGGTAAAACTGAGATATTGGCTGATGTGCATCCCTTACAGTTTGCCATAAAATTCATTCTCTAAGTCAGAGATCACTCATGCTCTTGTTCAGCTGCCTAAATGTTTACTTTCCCCTTTCTAATAGCATCTTTGGTTGACAGTTACAATGAAACCATCTCACTTGCTTCTTAGTAGACAGGGAGACAAATGGAGCTAAATATACAAGTAGAGATAAATAAACAGAGTCTAGAGCTTTTCTCCACAGTGGAAAGGTAGGATTTTATTTACACTTTGGATGTAAACAAACCACAGAGCATGTGGAGCAAGGCTACAAGGCAAGTGTACAGCAATGCCTCAGCCTATAATGAGGCAGTTAGAAATATGTTTAGTCTGTAATTAAGTCAAATTGAGAGGTTGCTGTGTATTTAGAATCGTTACAGCAATCTGGTTTCTAGCAGGGATACACATGCAGTATCCACATCAACATGAGAAGGAGCTTCTTCCCGGTGAGGGTGACAGAGCACTGGAACGGGCTGCCCAGGGGGTTGTAGAGTCTCCTTCTCTGGAGATGTTTAAAACCCACCTGCATGTGTTCCTGTGTGACTTGGTCCAGGCGATCCCGCTGTGGTGGGAGGATTGGACTAGATGATCCTTCGAGGTCCCTTCCAATCCCTGATGTCCCGTGATCCAGAAGGTGGGAAAGAGCTAAATTATCATGCTGGCTTTGTCACCTGTATCCTGAAACCTGTAGAACTTCTGGAAAGGTGCATAGAATCTCCATCCCTGGTGTCTATAAATTCATGGCCACATGTCTGTTTAACGTGTCATGTTCCTGTTCAGCCATGAGTTATTGAATGGAAATTACTGGAAGGGGTTGTAAGTCCATGTCAGCAGATTGTGGTTCCTGTCCCTTGAATCTGTGAATGCTGATGAGCGCTTTTGCAAACCTAGATCAGCCAGACAGTATTTTTGAGTAAGGGCAGGAGGAAGGATGGTGCTTTTGATACCCACACAAATACTGTTGTGTATCTAACTATTTATATATCCATTCAGTGAGAGTCAGGAGCCTACTGCAAACCAGCTACACGACATCAGTTGTTTGCCTGCAGGCCTGTTCGTTCAAGCATTTCACTGTTCATCTGTCACTGGAGCTGCCAGTAATAACAATTAACTTGATTTAATTGTGTATTTTAACAGCTGCTTAATATTACCCAGCTCTTTCCCTCGCTCATAATGTCAGATACCTTTCTGCTGAATGTGGTTTTAATTAAAGTCCTGTTCACAACTTTTCACAAGCTGTTGAAAAATTCATGTCCTGTAAGAAAAGTGATGATGCAGTAGATGTTTCTGGGGCAGAGACTAACTTTTTATTAGATGAGCATTGAGCCCTTATGAATTTGTGACTCCACATTAACCAATGTGGTGCCAAAGGAATGATAGGATAGATTTAACCACTGCAGCAACATAAAAGGTGTAAAACATGCAGGTGTTGGTACCGGATCGTATGTTGGTAGGAAGTGTGTCCTTAAAGTCACAGCAGGCTGTAATCAGTTGCAGAGCACTGTATGGTGAGAGGAGTGAGAGCTGGTTGTGTAATGGAGCTCAGAGAGTCCTTATCAACAGTGCAGGATTGAGTTGGACACCTATGACCAGTGGGGTCATACTGGGTCCAGTCTTGTCAATATATTGATCAATGTCCTGGGTGATGGGACAGTGTCCCTTACCAGGTTTGCTGATGATCCAAAGCTGGGAGCAGTGGCTGACACACTGGAGGGCTCTGCTGCCTTCCAGCATGACCTGGACAGGCTGGAGAGGTGGGCAAAGAGGAACCTAATGAGGTTCAACAGGAGCAAGCATCAGGTCCTGCTCCTGGGGAGGAACAACCCCATGCATAGGGGCAGACCTACAGGAGAGTAGCCCTGAGGAGAAGATCTTGGAGTCCTGGTAAGCTGACCACGAGCTTACAGTGCACTCTTCTTGTCAAGAAGGCCAATGGTGTTTTGGGCTGCATTAAGCAGTGTGTGGCCAGTAGGTCTAGAGAGGTCAAGCTTCCCATCTCCTCTGCCCTGGGAAGACCACATGTGGAGTACTGCACCAAGTACTGGACAGAGTCCAGCAGAGGGCAGCAAAGATGACTGGGGGCCTGGAGCATCTCTCATAGGGAAAGGCTGAGAGAGCTGGGACTGTTTAGCCTTGAGAAGACTGAGAGGAGACCTAATCCTCCCCTATACATATCTGCAGGGGGGCTGTAGGGAGGATGGTGCCAGACTGTTTCCAGTTGTGCCCAGTGACAGGACAAGGGACAACGTGGACCAGTCAGGAGATAGGAAGTTACATTTAGAAATAAGGAGAAACTTCTTTGGAGCCCTGGCACAGGCTGCCCAGAGAGGTTGTGGAGTCTCCTTCTCTGGAGACGCTCCAAACCCACCTGGGTGTAGCCCTGTGCAGTGTGCTTTGGGCAGTGCTGCCTTGGCACGGGTTTGGACCTGTTGAGCTCTTGAGGTCCCTTCCAACTCCACAAATCCTGTCATTCCGTGGTGCTGTACCAGTTGACCAGATCTCCATGGGGTTGAGAAGTACCGAAGCGATGAGGAGCTCTGTGGCTGAGCAGAACTGCAGCACTGCTTCCACTTAAAGCCTGTAGCATTTATTGCACAAGAGAAAATAAACAGCCACATTCCTCAGGAATGTCACAGGAAGCAAATGAAGCCTGAAATATCCACTTCAGCACAAGAAAACCTCTCCCATATCCATGTGTGTGCCAAACAGATAATTCTTTACAGATAGTCGTTAGAGTTATTACTCCTCATCCTCACAAGGGGAATTTGAATTCCAAACTCTCGTAACAAGCCAATGCTGCTATACTGACAATCCTCTCCAGATGCCCCTAATAATTCCTTGGTAACTGCAAGAAAAGTCGAGGAAGTTGTTATATCTGTGGAATGACATTACGAGCACGAATCACTTTCATCTGGAGGAGATGTCATGTGTCCTTAGCTTGGCTTCTGCTCAGCCGTGGAAGGCCTGACGTTTATGCATCGTTATAAATGGGCTGGGATTTGGGGCTGTGCAAACGCTGGGGGTTGCAGGCGTTCAGGAGTAGAGTCACCACCCTGCCCTCGTTTTATCATCCAGAAGCACACGTTTTATAAAATTCTCTCCTCATATTCTGCCAATAAACATTTTAGTTATCCTAGCAACACTTTTGAGATGTGCTGTGTCTTCACTTGGCAAGCTGGTGCGTGCCCTCAGCCACTTGCAACAGCCGCTTTGCACATGTGGAGCACAGCGGAGCTGGATGGGCCAGCATAGGCAGGACCTACAGGATTCAACCTTGGATAGCTGGGAAAGTGGGGATTCTTGAAGACTTTTGTCAGGGGTCTGTCACAGTTGGTGAGTTGGGATTTCTTTGACAGATTCCCAGTCTAGTGTCTCTTTAGGAACTTAATGACTTTGACAGTTTAGCCCATTGTGAACTTGTTGAAAAGTTGTTTTGACAAGGTGTAGGAAACACGAGTCGTCACAGAAACAGTCCCATGGCTATGCAGGAACATGGACTGTAGGAACAGAATCTACAAAATACACTATGTTCTGCTCATCCTTGTCCTTGTAAAGTCCTACCCATGGGAGGATATCGGCCAAACAATTGTCTTATTTCCTGAACAGGTTTTCTGCATCTCCCAGTTCCTGAGGTCCAATCCTGATCATCATCAGTGACCTCTCCTCTCCTCCCCTTTCCCTTTCCTCCCCTTTCCCTTCCCTTTCCCTTCCTTTCTCTTCCCTTCCCTTTCCCTTCTTTTTCCCTTCTTTTTTCCTTCCCTTTCCCTTTCCCTTTCCCTTCCCTTCCCTTCCCTTCCCTTCCCTTCCCTTCCCTTCCCTTCCCTTCCCTTCCCTTCCTTTTCCCTTCCCTTCCTTTTCCCTTCCCTTTTCTTAAATTCTATTTTTATTTGTATTTCATTTTACTTACTTATTTTAGTTTTATTTTATTAATAAAGACTTTCATTTACATAACATTCAGCATCGCCCGAAGAACGAGTAGTAGGTCTAGCAGTGACCCTGGCAGGGTCGACATTCCATGTTGAGGTTCTCTGACAGTTCATAAATGGGGAGACACCAGCTGATCAGGACATCAGAAAAAGAATTGTTATGGAACAAGTAGTTGAGTCCTCAACCCTGGAGATCGTTAGATGTGGTGCTTACAGACCTGGTGTAGCGGTGAATGTCATAGAGGAGGGTTATTGGTTGGACTTGATGATCTCAAGGGTCTTTTCCAACCTGGATGTTTCTGTGATTCTGTGATGCTTTTCCCGTAATACAGGCAATAAAGTTACCTTGGCAAGTTCTTTTCATACAACGAACCAAGTTTATGGGTCCAAGCCAAATCCAAGAAGCCAAAAAATGTAGGAGATGTGCAGGCACACTCTCGCACAAACAACAAAGCCATAGGAAGATCTTTTTCACAGGAATTCAGGCTAAAGATGAACCCACATCACAACTTTTCATGCCAGACATATCAACATGTCATTTCAACTGGAGAAAGCCCTGATGGTTTGCTCACACAGCAGAGTGGCTGACTCCCAGTGAGAAGTGAAGGCTCTGTGCACACCTCAGGTTCTGAACCTGTTTCCCCAAATACTGCTGAAGCGTTCTTTTCCTGCAGCAGTCGTTCTCGATTTAAAGACAATAAAAAGCAGGGGTTCACAGAACAAGAGATGGTTCCTGCTCTGAATCTTCAGAGAATTCAATGGGATTTTTATAGGACACTTCCTACGCAGGTGAAGGTGAACCAGTGACTGCGTTAATGATCCTTGCGGCGTTTAATGATGAAAAGAACTGACTGGCAAGCTGATGCAAAAGACGGAGACATCTGAAGCCTTCCTCTGCCACTTGCAAAGCAGCAGCTTCAGGCCCTTCTTTGAGAATTGAACTGTGCTGGGATGTTGTCTTTGCAATGTTTTAATGTCTCTGCACGTTGAATCAGTGGGGTGCTGCTGCTCCTATTGATGCAGAAATGAGCTCAAAATGCACAATGTGGGTCCAGGTGTGGATCTAGAATTCAGATGTTGGAGACTCTCAGGATATTGTGACTAGTTCTGGACCCCTCAGTTGCAGAAGGACACAGAATTGCTAGAGAGAGTCCAGCACAGAGCCACAAAGATGATGGAGGGAGTGGAGCATCTCCCTGATGAGGAAAGGCTGAGGGAGCTGGGTCTTTTTAGCTTGGAGAGAAGGAGACTGAGGGATGATCCCATTAATGTTGATAAATATGTGAAGGGTGGGTGTCAGGAGGATGGAGCCAGGCTCTTCTCGGTGTCATCTAATGATACAATACGGGGCGATGGGTGTAAGGAGGTTCCACATCAATATTAGAGGGAACTTCTTCACAGTGAAAGTGACAGAGCCCTGGAAGGGGATGCCCATGGGGGTTGTGGAGTCTCCTTCTCTGGAGACGTTTAAAACCTACTTAGATATGTTCCTGTGCGACTTGGTCTAGGTGATGTTGCTGTGGCAGGAGGATTGGACTAGATGATCTTTCAAGGTCTCTTCCAGTCCCTAATGTTCTGTGATTCTGAGTGACAGACCTCTAAGATTCCTGTCCTTTCCTCAGCTTAATTTTAAGTTATTTTGGGAAAAGAATTGCTTCTGTTTGGTTTACTGTTTTTCTCCTCAGTGGCCTCAGACCCACTGTAAGAGGAAGCAACGAGCCGTGCCCTGTCACTGAGTACTGCACAAGTCAATGTATCAAAATGGACAAACTGGTTCTATGTCCTTCACTATGATTTGTATGATCCTGCTCTTTATTGAATTAAATGTGTTAATAGGGGACTTATGTAGCAGCTAAGAAGAAGCTGGCTGTCATTTATCGATTAATTACCCATGAAAACTGATGTTACACGGCGGCAGTAATTGTACCCACCGTGTTAGGCATATGCTGCGCAAAAGAGCAGTCACCTTGAAATAACGCGGGCAAATCATCCCGTAAACTGGCAAATGTAGACAGAAGCACTGCAGGACTGAAATTTGTCTCTGACTGATCTGTGGATAGATGGTGGGATGTATTAGTTGTGGTTCAAGCTCTGGGTAATCATAGAATCATAGAACATCAGGGATTGGAAGGGACCTCAAAAGATCATCCAGTCCAATCCCTCTGCCGCAACAGGATCACCTAGACCAAGTCACACTGGAACACATCCAGGTGGGCTTTAAATGTCTCCAGAGAAGGAGACTCCACCACTCCCCTGGGCAGCCCCTTCCAGTGCTCTGTCACCCTCACCGTGAAGAAGTTCCTTCTCGTATTTATCAAATCCTTTAATTCTGAAATGAGGGCTATCTCTCATCTTGCGCATGGAGTAGGGTTAGTATTTCTTTGTGGAGGACAGGGGGATGAGGGCTCATGGCAGACAGCTGGCTGAAAACCGAGTTGTAAGGGAAGTCAATGATACATTGGCAGAATTTGTACTGACTTCAACACCTAGTTTATCCAGCAGTAGAATGAAGAACCTGATAGGTTATTGTTCTCTTTTCAAATGAAGGTAACACATGGTCAGCTGCAGCCGTTTTACTGCTAGGGGATAAAAGGGTCCATGCAGCAGCAAGGTTGCAAGTGGTATGTGCTGCATTAGACACTGCCACTGCAGGAGCTGAGAAAGAAAATGGTCCAAACCACGAGTATGGTGTCACTTACCTGGGTTTGCTCCTGGCTCTGGAATGAATGAGAAAACTTGGAAAGCTAGCGGCTGCAGAATACAACCATGGTAATCTAGCTCAGAACTTGTGTGAAATAGGCTGATGTGCCTGCTCTCTTCTCTTAGGCACTCTGGGTTACTTCACTAATCGATCAGTATCACTGAATCCTTACTGAGTTAACGTCACTTAGCCTTCTTGCAGTGCTGTAAGACACCAGACTGTTGGCTCTTTTTGGCTGTTGTAGTTTGAAAGTGGTTAAGTGGATGAACTCTTCTTGCTATGAATCCTGGAGCAGACACTGAGAGTGTTCAGACTTTGTTGCTGGAGTGTCAGACTATGGATGTAAATGACAGCACATCATTGTTTGTGTTTAGGTTGTCAACAACTATTGTCTTTGCTCTTCCTACAGAGAAAGGTGCAGTCACTTCCCAGAAAGCTTGCAGTCAACACTTGTAGACGAGGTACATTGGGGGAGTCGCAAATGAGAAGACAAAGAAGCTGAAGTAGGAACAGCAGTGTGGTGACCTGAAGACTGTTGAAATGAAAGGCAAAATGGTTATTAGCTGCAATTGTCTTGAGAGTCTAGAAGAATGATGCCAGGAAAGAACCCTTGATGGCACTTCAGTTTTTACATATTAATTTGTCTACTATTTCAACAGGCTTTGACGAGAAAATACAGTGGGTGACTTAAGAAGTCAGTTGACTTTTGTTTTGATTTAATTAGATTTCTTTGCAGTTATTCATCATGGTGTCTAACGTGCGTAAGTAAAAGGGTTTCATTATCCTCCCCTACCACACTCCCAGTAAAAAATATCCCTTAATATTAGTGTAATAGTTTAATATTCTCTACAACTTTAAGATATGGCTTATGAAATGAAAAATAATACTTATCACATTTCAAAACTGATGCACAGGCATTCATGTCGAAGACAGACCTATTTGGATGCAGCTACAAATGTTACCCAGTCCCTAATGAGTCTATGATGCTACGATTCTATGATTATCGCTTCTGTCAATAACCAAACAATGCATTTTGTCTAGATTTATTGTTGAGACACTCAGTGATTCAAAAGTATGTGATGTGCACCACGTCCTCTTGGTAATTGTGGCAGCCTACCTAGTGGCTGAGGTTTAAATAGGTAACTGCCACACTAACCTGGAAAAGCGAATTAGTTAACAGGTTTTGTTATGGAAGAGAGCACTGCCAGAGTTCCCTTTTATGTCAAGTTCAGAGGTGCATTAAAATGCTGCCCTTTGGAAGAAGGAAAAAGGATGACTATTTTGGCCGCACTGAAAAATATTCCCTTCAGGTTTTATTCCAAAGTCGTGTATCTGTCTTCTGTCAAAACCTGGGCTGTAAACGGTGCCACCTCTGTGCAGAAGAGCAGAGGTTAGCAGCCTCTGGAAGCAAATCCGCATAAAGAGAGGTCAGAGTATAGGTAGAGATTATGTTGTCTAGAATGTGAAATAAGACACTGTCACTCGATTTTTGAATACGCTCTAGCAGCTACGTTCTCAGGCAGGATGTGTGTTACAGGAAACTTAACATTTGGGGCACTAGCTAAAGAAAACATCTCAATCCCAAACCAAGCATTCCACGGTCATTTTGTGTTGGGGCCGGAGAGGCTGGGCACTGGCAGAGTTTACTGGGCACCCAGTGTTGCTGTAGTTGGTTTCTTCTTCTTCAGGAATGAAAGCTCTACTGTTAATCCCTTCTGGCTGATTTGAAGTGGGAACACCAAAGGAGTGAATGCCTCAATTTTCCTCATGTCTCTCTATCTTTGTCAGGAGCTTCCAGTTGGACCAAAGGAAGCAAGCAAGTGCTTCTTTTCTCTGACTACTGCTCTAAGGATACAGATTTGAAGTCGCCGCTGATGGGGAGCATGGATTATCTGTTTTTTCAGACAGCTGGATGGGAATACCATCTTCTCTAAAGGTAAATGGCATGTCAGTGGCCAACTGCAGGAAATCAAAAGCTGTGACTATTGCAGTCATCTATCCAGGGCTTGCTTAATACCCTTTTATTCCAACTTCTTTCATCACTTGAGTCTTTGCTAGTCATAATTCAAGTGATTCAGTTAAATACAGCCACAGAGTGTGATACAGTAGCTCCTGCCCTATTCCCATACAGAATGGATTACTTGTATGTCTTATTTGCCCTGGGCAAGACCAACCCAGGTACCAGTATAGGTTGGGGACTGACCTGTTGGAGAGCAGTGTATGAGAAAGGGACCTGTGGGTCTTGGTGGACAGCAGGATGACCATGAGCCAGCAGTGTGCTCTTGTTGGCCAAAAAGGGCCAACAGCATCCTGGGGTGGATCAGAATGGGGGTGGTTAGCAGATCAAGAGAGGTTCTTCTCCCCCTCTACTC
>JAOXOE010000506.1:15465259-15492661 GCA_028565055.1 Phoeniculus purpureus | reverse complement strand
CCCTGCCCATGGCAGGGGGATTGGACTAGATGATCTTTTGAGGTCCCTTCCAATCCCTAATGATTCTATGATTCTAAGATGCTTCATACATGCACAGGTGCTTACACACTGTCTTTGAAATGAAGAAACAGCACCAGCTCTAGTCCTTGCTGCAAGGTCAGTGAAAGCATAAGTGGTGTTCCTATCCTTAAATATACTCAGCTTTTCAACTTGTTTTTAACTTCACCAAACCCTGCTTAAGTAATGACTCTGTTGTTGTATGAGCAGATGAAGGATGTGTCTGGCACTTATTTAGCACTTACAAACCACCCAGCTATCTGTAGGGTTTGATGCTTTCTTCTGCAGCAGACCAAAATGTCAGTGTCTTTAAAATCACTTCAGCTGAGGACTCTTCCTCACTCTTCTGTGGATTACCAGTTATTTGACTTTATTAGGGATTCCTTGCAGTGCTCTCAGAATTAAGAGTTCCACTGAATACTTCAAATGAAGACAGAACAATCTCCACCAGATTGCTAAGCAGCACTCTCTTTCCAAGAGTATCTTTCCTTCTAGTGTCTTCCTGGTAACAGCACTTCCCTTTGTGAGGAAAAGGTCACAGTGGTGGAAATAGTGTGGGGTTGTTCTCATTTTTCAGCTGTGCTCTTCTTGCTTCTGACAATATGGTGCCAAGCCACTTTGTCATCACTCCTGCATCTTGACAGAAGGCAGGAGCTGTCCCAGATAATGGGAGACTACGTCCTTCCAGCAAAACCTGAATGACTATATCCAGTCCCTGATTTAAACAGACCTGACATGATCTGGCTCTGTTAACAAACAGGATACTTCTCCAGGACTCCGCCGCAGAAATACTCGTGCTTCTTTTGCTAGAAAACGTGTTTCATTTTGGAAAAAAAGAGCTCAATACTGATGGCATAACCAGTAATGAATCTTTGTAATGAGCACGGGCCATTTATCACTCTCCATCTTAAGCCTCTGATAATGCATTGCACTGCATGATGAAAGACAACAGACTGACCAGAAACTGTCTGTTGGGTCTAGTGGACTAAATTCAGCTGATAGGATTTAGTATTGCTTTGTATGTATGGGTGGTAATTGTGGGAGGAGAAAGAAGAACAATGAGTGAATGTGACAAACTACTGCCATCATTATCTTCTGTCCACATCCCTGTGCTATAGCAAATTAGACTAATGCAAATGGTAAGAAGCTCCTTGATGCTCTTATCAGTCTGCCTGCAGTTCCTATGCCCTGGTGACTCCCAGCAGTCCATCGAATGGCATGCTGCGTGTGTAGCTTATCAGTCAGTGAAGTCCATGTTATCCTTCAGAGTTTCCTTCCTTTGTCCACATACATTAGTCAAATGTACTCATTTTACTTACATGTGGATTCTGTGATTTGTCTGACTTTCGGTAACTTAATGCTCAGTCCACATGGCATTTCATAAGCTTCACCATGTATGTCAGCCACGACAAAACAAGTGAGAAGCTGCTTCCATGCTAAACAACCATGCACTACTACTGCTGCTCTACCAGATGCACTAGGCAACTGTATGCTTTCTTAGTCTCTCAGTCATGCTGCCTCCTTTATGTACAGGTGCCAATCTCAGAGCTATCAGGTGGTTTTAATGACACCCTTGGACTTGGAGATTAATTTCTCTGGGCATTTGTAGCAAGGTGTGGTGCGTATCATCAGTCATGAGGCTTACACCAAGCCTTATTTGTCTCTTCGCTTCCACTACTACTAACAAGGGAGTAGCTGTCTCTGAGGTAAGATGTATGTGCTAAAAAGTCTAATGAAAATCTAGGTTGTTTTTTCAGAAACCAAATCTTTTCAAAATCAGAATATCTGAGACATTTTTGAATGCTTGTTAAGCATAACAGCATAACTTTGGATCCAAAAGCCTGTCAAAAGTCAACATCTACTTGACCCAGGTTTCTAAAATTGTTTCAGAAAGCTTTAGAAAGATTATCAAATAAGGTGATTTGCACTGACATGTAAAATGAAGCAGGGGAAAGAGGAGAAAATAGTATTCAGTAACACTCTTGGACTTTTTTATCTTGGCATCTCATTAATGTAATGTAAATATCCATAGCATTAGAGAGAAGTGGAGAGCTGCTTTTAAAACATGAAGACTCAACACATCTTTGTTTGTTGTCATTGTTCATCAGAAGTCCCTGATTTAGTTCTGATTTTTCAGCACGCTGTGCTGTTGGAATAACCACATTCCTTGAGAGTAGAGCTGAGTGAATGTAGACCTAGTTCCAGGCACTTCAGATAGTTTGTTTCTAGGAATAAGACCTCATAGGTAGTTCTCCTGCTTTCAAGACAGTGTTTTAGCTGTGGGGCTGCAGTGCCTTTGGCCAAATAGGCCTGATAGTGCAGGGAGTACAATACATTGAAATGTTCTCTAACCGGGTAAGACATCTCTCAGTTTCCTGTTTGAATACTCTAAAGTGTTAATTAAAGCTGGGCAGGGGCAGCATGACTTCCTTCTCACATGACACACATGTGAGAAAAATCTTGAGAGTGAGCCCTGCTCGTTCAGGCATCTCCTTGGCAAGGGCCTCACGTTCTGTATCCAGCTAGATGAGGAGATGCACTGCTCACCGCTTATCCCAGCGTGCTGGGGAGAAATGGAAACTTCAGAGACATTCATGCACCGAACAACACCTGTTAGTGGAATATGGGGGAATCCCTGTAAACTGCAGGAAGGCCTGGAGTGCCACCTTTCTGAAACCAGTTATCCTAAGTGACTCTGCCAGCAGCCTGGACACCTGGTTCTCTTTTATGAGTTGGGGCTAAGGGCTCCACAGTGGTACCATTTAATGTCAAAGAGGGCAAATAAAGGAAACTCAGATTTATGAACCACTGTTGCATCACAAGATCAACAGGGAATCATAAGTGGTCTGAAATAACCTAATGCTTAACATTAGGTAGGGAGGATCAGAAGTGGCAGAGCTGACATAGCATTTGGGGAAGTCTGGGCTTCCAAGTATGAGTTTGCACATGAGACAGCAGGTGGGTGCTGAGTACTGCCAGTGCATTGGCAACATACAGCCTCAATGGAGGTTTTGCCAGTTCTCTCCCTCAGAATGTCTTAGCACCCTGACTTGTTTGCATCCATGCTTAGGAGAAAATCTGCTCTGCTGCAGAGATGAGAGCCCTCTCTAGCAGTGCTGTAGGTGATGTGAGCTCCACCACAGAAAGAAGATACCTTCTGTTAGATGACATGGAAACACAGGCTTTACGTTTCAGAATGAGCTCCAGCTAGGGACCTGTTGTTTGTATCAAAATCATCCTGAGGAAAAGGAAGGTACTTAGGATAAACATGCTTCAGAATCAACATTTGCTTGTTTGCTGCATCCATTTTTTTTTTTTGGTGGGCAACTCTCCTACTCCTCTCCTAGATTATCCTTATCCAAGTTATGAGTTCTGGGTGGCTACAATAAATAGATTAGCCCTGGCTTATTGATGACTTCTGTGTGACTAAATGAGTTGGTGGATTGCTCTTAAAAGCTGTTTTGTTGGGCAGAGAAATGAGGTTTGTGCAGGTCTTTGCTTTGTCCAACTACATGAAAACTTGCTAATCTGCTGACTGAAAATGCCACACAGTTCCTTGGTAAAATTCTAGAATAAATTAGAAGTAGCCAAAAGCCTGTGCATTTTTAGAAAGTGGCTGGCTGAGAAACCGCTTGATCTTTAGGGACAGTTGCATGGATGGGAACAAGGGGCAATGGGTGTAAGCTGGAACATAGGAGGTTCCATATAAATATCAGAAGGAACTTCTTCATAGTGAGGGTGACAGACCACTGGAACAGGCTG
The DNA here is from genome assembly GCA_028565055.1 of Phoeniculus purpureus. Classification (NCBI taxonomy): domain Eukaryota; kingdom Metazoa; phylum Chordata; class Aves; order Bucerotiformes; family Phoeniculidae; genus Phoeniculus; species Phoeniculus purpureus. The sequence continues at coordinate 15,488,842 of JAOXOE010000506.1, read as the reverse complement.
CCCAAGGGGGTTGTGGAGTGTCCTTCTCTGGAGACATTTAAAACTCACCTGGACGTGTTCCTATGCAATGTGGTCTAGGTGATCCTGCTGTGGCAAGGGGATTGGACTAGATGATCTTTTGAGGTCCCTTCTAATCTCAAATGTTCTGTGATTCTGTGACATTAAGGTCTTGTGTAGTTACTTGGCAATGTTTGTGTATCAGAATAGCATCCTTTAACCTTCCAGAGGAGATGCTGAGACAATGTGTTGAATAACGATTGATGGTTAGGTGGAATACATCTCTCTGGAGTTACAGCATAGTCCCTAATGAGAAGGAATCTGAAATGATGACAAAGAAACAAGCTGTATTTGTTTTAGAATCATAGAATCATTAGGGATTGGAAGGGACCTTGAAAGATCATCTAGTCCAATGCCCTTGCCAGAGCAGGATCACCCAGACCAAGTCACACAGGAACATGTCCATGTTTTGACTAACAACTGGAAGATTGGTGTCTCTTGCCCGTGAAGTTCTTAATAAACAGGTAGGAGTATTTCTGCAAATGTGATGGCAGACTTGACAGTAGAGTGACATCAATGTTTTTCAGTGGAAAATGTTTTGCTTCAATTCTTGTGGTGTTGTTTGGAGCTTAGAAAATGACGTGGCATTGCCTAGTAGCTGGCTAGATGAAAGTCATGGTTTCCTTCTCTTCAGTGCTCAAGAGTAGCCTTTTGTTTTGTTTGCTGGGAACTGTGTGTTGAGGGCCAATACCTCAAGTTCGTCTTTCAGAGGATTTGGAATCCTGTTAGAGCACTCAAGTGCTTCTGTTATTTGGCAAGCTTTGCTTTGAAACAGAACAATTCTATGCAAGTGGAAAATGTTTATATCTGTCTAGTGGAAGATTCCAGAGTCTGCTCTTTGGTAGTGTGCAGAAGCCACCAACAATGCTGTCTTGTGATGGGCCCCAGGGAAATGGGCAGTAGATTGTAGTGCCTGTGCTGAGCAGATGAGCATGTAACTGGAAGATCTGGAAAAGGCAATTGCTAAGCTGGTAAGTAATGTGAGTAGAAGTAGACTGAGGATTTTTAAACACTGTCTTCTGCTATTGATTTCACCTAACAAGAGTTTTAGCTCCTGTACAAAGTGTTTGAGCCTTTGCTGTTTAGCTTACTTGCCTCTGTTGAAGTTACTGTCTCTGCATGTGAGTAATTTACATAGCTTTTTGTAGGTGCTGGACAATGGAAAGTAAGTTCTATTGCAAAGCTGCCTCCCAATGTATTGTATGATTCAGAGCTTTACGTGGCACTAAAAGCAAGTGACTTAGGAGAGGCTTGGAATATATTTACTTTCTTTTGGGTTAGACTGTGTCTGACTGGCTTAAAGTTATCCTGGTTCATCGTGACCTTAGATGAAGAGACTAGATGCTTGGAAATTGAAAGGTGTTTTGAGTTTTCCTGTTCTTCCATAGCTCCAAGAACTGTACATATAAGCAGATGTAAACTCTTGGCAAGCTTAAATATACAGATCTCGGTATGTTTTTACCCTCTCCTTTTGTGTACTATGCATTGTTTGTTGATGACAGCAGATCAGTGAGGAGCAAGTTGTATGGTTTCTGCACAGGAGATAGGATAATGAAAAAAGTCTAGACCATCTAGTTAGTCATAATTAGTTTGTCAGGCTCTTTGGCAGTATTTGCATTTTGGGGTATCTCTGTGCTAGTGGGATAGCCAAATCTAGTGACATCTGCTCTCTCTTCTCTTTCCATTCCCCATTGCTGTAATGCAGTACAACGTGAAAAAGGATCAGGACAATTAATACAGACGTTCCTGCTTAAGACAGTGAAGAACAAATACGTTCTGTTGCTTGAGCTTTATTTATCATCTTATGCTCTAAAACAGAACTGGCACTAAACTGAGTATTCCTTTTGTAATGTGTTGGGTATAGCCTCGTTTCCATAGGAAAGATGTACACAAGATGAAGTTGGTTCTGCATATGCTTTCCTTCAGTCTTCTTTTCCTCTCCCTTTTAACCTGTTGCCCAGTCACTGGCAAATTTTACAGCCTGGTACCAGTCTTAAGGGTAACTGTTAGTAACTGTTACAATTCTTCCTAACACAGGCTTCTTCCTATGGACACTAGAGAATGTGCCCAGGACAGCCCTGCTTATATGGTCCCAGCTATGGGAAGTGTTTGTTTAAAGCTTGTGCTGTTAGACATCACTGAGCCCAAGGTGTAGATTCTGAATAACCCTTAATGTCAGTATGCAAGAAATGACTTGTTTTATATCGATAGGCAGCAATATCTGTGTTTGTCGCTGTGCCTAGCATTAGGATTACATTTGTATGCAGTGGTTTGTAGAGTGAAGATCCTTGATAGGAGACTAGACTAGAAGCCAGTTAACCCCAAGGCTGGGTTATCAGAAGAGCCTACTGGGCTTGTTTGTGCTCAGTCTCATTCAAACAAATAAATCCTCCTTCAGTTCTTACTGTTGACAATCTCCAATTCTTGCTATGACATCTTCATTCTTTGAAAGGCAGAAAATACAGCTGAACAATTTTTTTAAAACAGAAGCAATCCTTGTTATATTCCTGGGCTTTACAGATTCATCTTGATGTTTTCTGACCTGTTTCTCCCCCTCCCTTCTTTTGGTATTTTAAATCATTCCTGTGATTGGGAGTTTCAGTGGAGCCAGCCTTCAAGTGTGATTGTTTGCCTGAAAGCAAAAAAAAAGCTGTGGGATATTTTCTTCAGCTTATTCCTCTAGTCTCTGTCTCTGAATTGTAAACACTTGATGAGATGTTCCTGCAGCACTATGGTTCAGGCCTAAAATACTATGTGAAACTCAGTAAAGAAAAGGCTGGCTTCAGTTGCAGGGTCTGGTGGAGTTTCCGTTTTAACAGTATTGGTAGCTCACTGGGATGCTAGTTTGAGCAGATCCATATGCCAGTGTTTAGGCTACCCAGTATGGGATAGTTGAGGCTTTAATGAAGATGTTGTCATATTTACTATAACCCAAATGTATTTCTTCAGACTTCCTTGTGTTTGTTTCGCTGTCATCCGATCTAAGCCAATCCTAGAGACGATGACAGTCCTAAAGAGCATTCCCATCTGAACTGGTAAGGAGAAAGCATTTCTTGAGTTCCTGAAATCCCAGTTCTTGTCTTGATTTTGAGCTCTGCTTACAATTGCTTCATCCTCAGTCCCAGTCCATGTTGATCAAATCCGTTTTCAGCTGACCACGGTTTCCTTCTGTAGTGTCTTACTAGTTACGTTTCCCATACAGCTGCCTCAGAATGCATGGATTGGTCATCCCCAGGATTGGTGAATGGGAAACTAGATTCTACAAAACCTAAACAGCCTTCTCTCTTCTGCCTGCTTGGACACCACAGCTTTGCACAGCCTTACGCACTGCATCGCATTTTGTGAGACACTGCTGATCTGGGCTGATGGAGAGTCCCAGCTTTGCAGACGAGTCATGTGGTGAGCACTTAGTTGTAAGAGGAGGACAAATGGATTTCCTCCTTTGACCTCCCAGATGAGCTCCCTAACAAAATTTGGTCTCAGTTTCTCTCTGCCCCCCAGTTATAATCTTCTGTCTGCTTTGCCGTAACTCTGCAGAGGTGTCTAGAAATGAGAGTGAAAGAGCTAGTGCGTCTGCCCAAGCACACATAACTCTACTCGCACACACTCCACAAGCTGAGTTGCTCAGCCTTGCCTCACTGGTACAAGCCCAAGTTGTTTCTGTCGCACAAAAGAAAAGAAACTGCTTGTTTCTCAGGCATTCTTGAGATGTTTTTTCCTTTAACTTCCATTGGCAAGAAGCTGAGGCTTGGAAAGATTCTGTGACTTCTGAGTTGTTTTTGTGACAGAACTGCTGGAGAAGAAGGAAAGGATAAGTCTTCTGACTCAGGGTGTCTCTCCATTTGTTTGTTTAGCAGAGAGCTCTGCTGCATGTTGCATGTCCTCACTTGAAGGTTCAGCCTGGTAGTGCTCAGAGAGCAGCCTTATGTTGGGACTTGCATGCAGTGCAGGTTTTTTCACACTTCAGGGGCTGCCTATCCATTTCTTCATAATTACTGTCTTCTAGTTCACATCTCTGCTCTGCATTGTTCTTCAGCTGTTGCACAGATATACCTTAGACAACAGTGTGTAGTCAGCCTCCTGTAGTGGAGAAGGTCCAACAAATGATATTATTTAAACATGAGAAATGTTCAAATGCAGTGCTCTTGTGCTGAATGATTTGGATCGCTTTTTTCTAGAGTTTTAAATCACGATGTCTCGAGTTTTAATGGGGAACCTGTTCTATATAACAAATTACATTGAAGTTTTCAGAGAGAGAAGGTCATGGTTTACTGAAAATGTCAACATCTAAAATGACACTGACATTTTGCTGTAGGTTGTGATGAGTATCGCTCTCTGGTTCAGCTTTCCGGGGATCTTTTCTTTTAATTTCAGTGTGACTGGCTGGCACTTAGCCAGCTTTCACAATTTCAAAGGGGTTATTAAGAAGAGCATCATGAAGATAATAAAATTTGTGAGATAATTAATAGCAATGTGGTATAAAGCTTTTATTGCAGAAGGTCTAAGAGCAGGACATTGTTTGCCAGCAGTACAGTCACCTCACTGTAGTGTTTTCTGAATGAATGCTAACAACAGGAACATGCACCCCACCACAGCATGTTTAGCTTATGGCACAGATACGTGCCGTTTATCCAGTGTTTAGTGCCTTGTAGTGATGCTACATGTTTATCATTATTTCTTGAGCAAGCTAGGTTGTCCTACTCCTGTTGTATCCTGTTACTATATGAGTTCATAAAGAAAATGTAAGCAAAATGTATAAATTTTAAATGTTTTTCTCTCCACAGGGATGTTAATAGTATAGAACTCACAGTATTCAGAAATATGAGATCTCTTTTTTTGATACATGCAGTAGAATCAAGCCATGGCCTTGCTTTTTGAGTGACATGGGGGGAAAACCCAAATAAAACCAAAACGAAAAAAAAGCTGATGTCTAGAACCCTGCATAATTTAATGTTGATAAAATAAAATTGAGCATTTACGGGTGCCACTGCAGGGAGAAGAGGACTGTGGTTTGCTTTGGAGATGACAGCAGAGGAGGTATAATACTTCTGTGTGAGAGGAACCATGTGTCCAGTTCTACCACATCACCTCGCTTGAAGGTAGTATGGGCAGGTTTTCATGATTGTATTCATGAGCTTTAACTCGTGCAACATGTGGTGTGACTCCACCACTTGCTTTAAACTGGGACATGTACTGATGAATTAAAGTATCTTCATGAAAAATACTCTCTACTAAAGCGGGTCCTCAGTGATCATTAACTACTGTTGTCCTGTCTAAGCCATCACAATAAGGAACTACCTCTGTGGTAGAAAGGTGCCTTTTGTTTCCAGCTGGAATATCTTGTTTCTCAAATCCTGATCGTTGGGATGCTTCAATGGAAAGCATTTTGATCATGTTCTGCCTTTATCTGCATGATTAAGAGCTCTGTGGCATCAGTTCTTTACCACAGATGAATAATTGCTTCCCCATCTTGCTTTTGTGAAGCTGCGTAAATGAGCTCCTTATGATCTCTTCTTAAGATTAGATCATTCTAGTAATTTTTCCTTGAAACCATTTCAGATGTTCAGAGTGGTTTTTTTGTGCCAGCTGGGATTTAGAGTACGATGGGGGCTTCTCATAAAAGAGATGCCAGGGCAGTCCTCCCAGGATACCAAGGCAGCCAGAGGCCACTGGGCTAGCCACAGACCTAGATTAAGGCACAGATTGCAGTTTACTGCATTGATACATGGAGGACATTAGTCAGGGTTGGGATTCTCAAAGTGGAGGGTCCAGCCTACATTTCCAAGAAGGTTCATACTTGGTTTTGTGATGGTGGTGGGTTTTTTTTTAAAATAAGATTTATTACATCTTCTGCACCGCACTTGTAGGAGATTTCAACTGCTTTATCAGTTCAGCATGCAAATGGGTGTAATGTTGCTTCAGCTAACGGTGGGTTTCCAGACAGTACATGTTTCTCATCATGATTAACAGTTGATCAATGTGAACTGCTGCAACTTGGAGAAGATACTTACTTTGCTAAGGAGCATTATCTCCACGTCCTTTTCATGCAAGGTTCTGATTCACAGATCAAAACCCGGCTTGGCACGGTCTTTAAAAGGCACAATACTGACATCAGTAAATCTGGGGAACTGCTTTGTAGTAATTCTGTGTGTAGTTGTGAGTCCTTTCTGACAGAAGGAAAAGAATCCATATGAAAAAGCCTACTTCCCCTACTTCAGTAGGTTTATTTAGGTATAAAAAGCCATTTGCTGTTGGTTTCTAGTAGATTGTAACAATTATACAGCCTGGAAAACTTTGTCTTCAATTTTTTCCTGTTCTGTGACTCGTCTCCTCCTTTCCCCACTCACTGCTGGCAGGTGGTCACCTGCCCTATGGTCTTTATCAAGTATAGAAATGCATGGGGGTGACTTCATTTACAAAGGGATTCAGAAGAGATCTTCCACCCACTCAGAAATGATGGTCAGATGGGTTTCTTAGCCTGTGAGTTGTAGGAACTTGCTACCTCTAACAGCTTAGAGAATTGCTCTTTGAAACGTAAAGAAAGGCATTAGAATATTTGGGTAACTAAATTATTTGAGCAATTGAAGGTGGTTTTGTGCTGCTTCTCCTCCTCTCCATCCTCTCCCTGAATAAAGGAGCAACTTGTTCCACAACTATTTTCTATGCTTTTAAAAATCTCTGTGGAGTAATAAGAGCCCATGCTGTCTTTTGTGTTTGAAAGCAGCACAGCAAACAATTGATTTTAAATTAAACTTTGGAAAAATGAGTCAAATCCCTGTAGAAAAACAACGTGGCTGAAAATGCTTCTTTTGTAACAAGGTGATGTCAGAATTCAGAGTTCTGAGTCAACAAAATTCACAGAATCACAGAACATTAGGGATTTGAAGGGACCTTGAAAGATCATAGAATCATAGAATCGTTAGGGTTCAGAAGGGACCTCACAAGTCCAGTCTCCCTGCCACAGCAGGATCACCTAGACCAAGTCACACAGGAACATATCCAGGTGGGTTTTAGATGTCTTCAGAGAAGGAGACTCCACAACCCCCTGGGCAGCCTGTTCCAGTGCTTTGCCACCCTCACTGTAAATAAGTTCCTTCTGATATTTATATGGAACCTCCTGTGTTCCAGCTTACACCCATTGCCCCTTGTCCTATCATCAGATGACATTGGGAAGAGCCTGGCTCCATCCTCCTGACACCCACCCTTCACATATTTATAGACATTAATGAGGTCACCCCTCAGTCTCTTCTTCTCCAAACTAAAGAGACCCAGCTCCCTCAGCCTTTTCTTATAAGGGAAGTGTTCTGCTCATGGGTATCCTTGCTGCTGACTTTGGATGTGAAGCAGAAGGGGCACAAGAAGGTGCATTCATTTCCTCTTTGTTAAATTCGAATATTAGACTTGTAGATCGATGATCCAAATATCGCAAAGTAAACTTTGGGATATGACTGACAGAATGTTGGTTCTGGCAATAGGATCTGAAGGACTCTTCTGTGTCACTTCAAGGTAACAGCATTTCTTTTCAAGTGAAAGCATACTTAATTCTAGAAAAACCACAAATGAAAAAGAGGCACCAATCTAATGAGAACAAGATTTTAAATCGGTGCCAGAAGAACAGGATATTCCTGAGGTCTTTCTGAACATGTCTCCCTCTGTCTGGACTTTGGAGAAAATTTACTAATAGCAAAAGCATGACATTAGATTACAACCACAAAATTGCAGTCTTAAGACTGTAATGAAAATGGGTGAAGTCTATACCATTTCTTATTTGTATTGCAATCCCTGCCATAAGAGTAGCCTTTCCTGGAATCATTGAGAAGGAAACTCTCCCTCGCTCGTAAGTGCCATTTCGTGTTTTCTCTTACTGTATGTGTAAAGGTAGCAGAAAACATTCAGCACACCATTTTTTCAGGATGCTATCCAAATCTGGAGGCAGTTACTGTGAGAGCAGTCCAGCACGGGCTACTGATTATTGTACTGTGGTGTTTGAAATCAGGAGTGTTTAATGATGTACAAACACGTTGTAAAATCAAATTTGAAAATAAGAAATGAGATTTGTAGTCTGTGGGGCTTGCAGATACTCAGGATCACAGTGAGGGTGACACTGGAACAGGCTGCCCAGGGGAGTTGTGGAGTCTCCTTCATTGGAGACGTTTAAGATCTGCCTGGATGCATTCCTGTGTGACTTGGTCTAGGTGATCCTGCTGTGGCGGGGGGATTGGACTAGATGATCTTTTGAGGTCCCTTCCAATCCCTGATGATTCTATGATTGAGGTGTAAGACTTCTGTCATAGAATCATAGAAGCATTTAGGCTGGAAACAGACCTTTAAGGTCATTAAGTCCAACCATAAACCAAACTGTCCCAAGCCCACTGCTAAACCCTGTCTGCTCTATTTGCGGTTGGAATTGACCTCTAGGCAGATCCCATGGCTTTCCTCTCTAGTGACAGCAAGACACCCTTCAGATTTGTGGAATTTTGCCAAGACGAGGTACGATGGATCTCGGAAAAATGCACATGCGTGCTGAAAACCTCGTCCTAGGAGAAAGTTCTCTTTTTATTTTCAGAAAATACCGATTATCATGCTGTGATAGGATAGCTCCCTAAACCAGTGCACATACTGATGACAGTGGAGACACTTCAATTAAGGCAGAAGGTGTCGCACCCAGGTTGTTGCACATGGGAGTTACACCTCATGACTGGGAGTAGACCTCAGTGATGTAGTGATGGAGACCAGCATGTCAGTGCTATTCATTGGGTTGATGGTGATAGTGATTCATTTGGTCTCATAGAGACCTTCCATTTCCTCAAAGGGGCCTATCAGAAGGCTGGGGAAGAATAGGACAGAGAACAGTAGAGTGAGAGATCATGGTTTTAAGCTGGAAAAGGGTAGATTTAGGTCAGACATCAGGAAAAGTTTTTTAATATGTATGTTTAGGCGTGTGATGATAATAATAATGTGACAAAGTCCTTTAATCTGAGTGTGGTGAATCCCTGGAACAGGCTGTCTAGAGAGGTGATGGAGGCCCCATCCCTGGAGACATTCAAGGTCAGGCTTGCTGGGGCTCTGAACAACCTGGTCTGGTGACTGATGTCCCTGCTTGTTGCAGGGAGATTGAACTAGATGACCTTTGGAGGTCCCTTCCAATCCAATACATTCTATGATCCTGCAATTCCCCGCTATGGGAGTGCCTTTACAAGGACATCAGTCAGGAATGGGCCATGGCAAGGTGTAATGCTCCATGCATGGCAGCAAGAAGGCTTATATTGTCTTAGCTGGTAGGGATATGTGCTATTAATATGCCTCTTTTTAGACAGGACGGCTTTGCTCCATATGTCTGCCTGCAGAAGTGTCAGCCCCGTGGCTGGCTTTGCAAGGGAGCCTGGACAGTATCACTTGCTTTGAAACACTCACGTGTAAGTGATGCGCTGTGAGGCGTTCGAAGTGATGCTGGTTGATGTCACATTCAGCAGTCTAACAGCCTCAAACTCAGTGCAGGGAACAAAAGCCAAATTTTTCAGTGGGTTGTGCAAAAGTAAAGAGAACCTTGCTGCTCAGATTGCCTTTTTGATGCCAGTGGAAATCGCCCCATCTAGAAATTGCAGTAGACAAACTATGGAAACACTGATGACATATTGGAACAGGATGCCCAGGGAGGGGGTGGAGTTGCTGTCCATGGAGAGGTTTAAAACCCACACAGATGTGGCCCTAGGGAACAGGGTTTAGTGGGCAGGGTGAGGGTGAGTTGATGGTTGGACTGGATGATCTTGGAGGTCTCTTCCAACCTCAATGACTCCATGGTTCTGTGAAAGAAAGAGCACAGTCTAGATGAGGCATTTATAACAAGAGTCAGAGTACCATGAGGGGATTATGGCTGACTGGAAAATACCAACATTTGGGGAAAAAGGGAAAAAAAGTTTTTTACCTTAAGCACAAAGATTGTCTGAAAATCAAAATTCAAATTAACACAAATTGGGTTTCTTGTTGGTTTGTCATTCTCGACCGCTCAGAGTATTTATTCCATGCTATCTCTTGCTGATGCATCAAAGTGGGCGAGTAGTCCATCTTGAAGAAAAGGCTTATGAGGGCTGTTGGGGGACAATGATAAAAAGTTCAAGGTTTTTGTTGAGAATTAAAAATAACTGACAAATCGTTTCTTTGAAAAATCATGGGGAAAAAAAATCTATATGGCTCTATATAAACCCTAACTGAGACCAGTCTTTTACAATCCTAATAGACATCGTGATTTTGGTTTTCTTCAAATGTGCCATAGCATGCTAAAGTAAATACCTGGCAGAAGGAGCAAGAAAAATATTTAGGTTGTGATGCCAACTGTCCAGTGCTAGTTGACTGCTGAAGCAGTTCAAATGGGAATTAATATAATACGGTTTCTGTAATCTTATTAAATCTCAAATTAAATTAGCTTCCAGATTGTAACTTTTAGACTGTCTGTGATTACAACTCCTTTTTGCCTCCTCAAGTTTCACTTATTGTTGGTTGCTATTATGTGTTCATTAAAAAGTAATTTAGTAAATCATGTCTTTTCCTGCCTGTAAAACAATTATTAGAATGAAGAGTGATGGCAGTGGTTGAGTAACACACTGCAATTCAGAAACCCTTTGTGAAGGCAAAGCAGGACACAAAAACCTTACTGTTTAATATAGCAACCTTCCAGTACCTAAAAGGGGACTATCAGAAGCCTGGGGAAGACTGTTCTATAGGACAGGGAACGATAGGATGAGGGGTCATAGTTTGAAGCTGGAAAAAGGTAGATTGAGGTGGGACATCAAAAGTTCTTGAATCGGAGGGTGGATGGTCCTTGAAACAGGCTGCTTGGAGAGGTGGTAGAGGCTCCATCCCTGGAGACATTCAACGTCAGGCTGGATGGGGCTCTGGGCAATCTGGTCTGGTGAGTGATGGCCCTGTTTGTTGCAGGGGAGTTGAACTACATGATCTTTGGAGGTCCCTTCCAACCTATGAATTAAAAGTATTTGGCGTAATAATGCTTTCCTACCAGGTTCTGAGGCAACTTCTGAGGCAACGGGGTTCTACATTCTGTCTCTGCCGTGAAGGAGTGTGCAGAGGTCACTTCTGTCAATATTTTTGGTAACCAGTGCTGACAATCTGTTGGTTACTCAGGTGGAAGAATGACTGGGCATGGAACACTCATGACAAATGAGTGGAAGGGGCTGTCCAGGGGGGCTGTGGAGTCTCCTTCTCTGGAGATGTTTAAAACCCGCCTGGATGTGTTCCTGTGCAACTGGATCTAGGTGATCCTGCTGTGTCGGGGGATTGGACTAGGTGATCTTTCAAGGTCCCTTCCAATCCCTAATGTTCTGTGATTCTATAATATCTTGACATTTGGGACAGGAATTCAGTTTCCTTATCGAGGTGAATCCTGATGACTGTAATGAAATGGTTTTAAGGAACCACCAACCAACTAATTAAAAAATTTCAGAGGCCTCTGGATATCCAAATACAGACTCTGAAGTTCATTATGGCACAGATGTATGTGAAGCGATTCAGGACCAGGTGCTTTTTAGTGGCCTTTCTGTACCACTTGAATACCTCTATTCAACCTGCCTAAAAGGTCTCCAATCACACAGTGAGAGTGAGCACTGGAGGAGGAAGCAATGAAAGTTTGGTGAGGTGGAATGGAGCAGCCCGAGAGAAAAAGAGAAAGATTGTTCAGAGAGGCAGAGAGCACAGGAGCAATAACTGGGACTGTGTTTATACTGTCATGTTAGCTTAGGATTCAAGGTCACACTCAATGGTTTCCTCATTGCTTGCACCCTGCCCTTACTGGCTGTCAGGCAGAGCTCAGGGCTGACCATGAACACAGCTGCACACACACTCTGCAAAAGCCTAACGATCCTGAGGTCTAGAGAAGAGTCAAAGTTTATATGAAGAGAGCTGAAAGAGGCAGGCTGACGAGGGATGAAGTGGGATAAATGATGGAGTACTGAACGAGGAAGGGTTAAGCTCTGGGGGATCCAAGAGAAAGTCAGATGGCAGCCAGACCAGCCTGAGGAACAGAGGAGGCAGTTGTCTTCTGCAAATGGAAACTGTGTTGAGAGGTTTTCCCTTAGCTTCAAGGACATGTAGATTATCACAAGACACTCTCCTCACATGTTAAAGTGGTGTAGAGCATGGTGAGCTACTGACAGTAGTCATCTCCTATGTTTCCTATGGTCAGTGCACAGCTTGGGGCAGTATCTGCCCAAGGAGATTTGTGTTTCTTGTCAGCGGTGCAGAGAAATCCTCTGTGTAAAGATGCAACAACAACAACAATTTCTTTCTCTGGACATAAAGCCACTAATTAATTCAATTTAATACAATATATTTTTAAAACAGACAAATATTTTTTAGTACTAGCCTTAGTAGAAGGAATTAGCATAATTCAGAGCTCTCTCCAAGGACAGTGCAGCCTTCAGAACCAGCGAACACACCTACACTGAGTATGATGTGTGCTTGCATGACTCAAAGATAATATTTACAGCTGTGGTGGTTAGGTTCCTCATGAGCCTTCCTGTCTCACGACATTATCCTAGACTGCATTGTTCTCTAAGGGAGACACTGAGTCTGGCTCCTTTGGAGGATGCCGGGAAGCCAAAAATATACACACAGGCTTGACCCCTACAGGATCACTTATATTCATCTCAGAGGTGTCAGACTCATTGCAGCTAATAATTCCTTTTTCAAAACCTGGCTCCTCACTGTCTTCATAAACCCTGAAGCAAATATAATAGCACCCTCAGGCCCTCAAGAATGCTTGTACAGCAGGAATTTGGCATCTTCCAAACATGATTCATAGTACTTTTTCTTATGTTGTGCCCCTTAAAAAGTCAAGACGAGAGTTCAGGTACGCTGAGTATGTGAGTTTGTTGCTGCTTGCTGAGGAAATCCATTTGCCTGACCTGAAGGACTTGCCATTCCTGATAAACTTGTAGTTGAAGAAGCAGTTGAGAGTGCATATGGGGAAGAAGGGTCAGGAGTAGTCAGAGTTTATCTGGAGAGAGGTGGATGAACTGGAGAATAGATGGAGATAACGTGGATGACCTGGCATTGATGGGGTGAAGGTTAAACTTGATAGTCTGTGATTCTGTGCCAAAGATGTTTTGTGATGAATGGTAGAATAATTATTGGAAATGAGTTTTGGAAGGATTAAGCAAGGAACAGCAATCAGATACCTCTGCAGACAGAGGCAGGCTCCATGGCTGCCTATTGAAGTTACATGGTAGAAGGAGAAGAAAGAATAGATGATTCTTATCTTCAGGGCAGTCAAAATATGTAGCAGGAGACTGCAGAAGGAAACAGACACAAGAGAGAGTGAGACACATGACTAGTGATATAGGTGTGCAATTTTAGGTTGTGGGTCTAGTCACTTACAGATACAAGATCTGTCATCTAAGAGACCATTTTAGTCTTCCACCTTTATGCATCTTTTTCAATGGATGATGTTATTTGGTTGGAGGATGCATCTTCTTCAAAGAAAAGTCACAGTAAAAAAGGTATCTTCCCTTCCTGGCAATGAAAATGCCTTTAACACACAGACAAGTTGCTAGTTAGAGCTTTCAGTGGTTCCTACATTATTCAAATGCTGTCCTTCTGCCCTACCCACCTGAAGAGGGCTGCACAACACACAGGAGTTGTTTAGAAATGCTTCAGCTGAGAAAAGAGGAATAAGAAATGGGTATAATGGTAAAAGTCCTTAATGTAATGCTGCACGCACACACATATAAGGAAATAGAGTCATAAAAGGGAAGGAGGTCTTGGGAAGAGAAAAGGGAAGAGAGACCTTAAAGGTGATATTAAAAAAGATGGGAAGATTTGGAGGTCATTTGCGGTGGAGAAATGGCACAACTCTTATAGCAGAGAGAATTTTATGTCCAGAAAATACAATTTGCGGTCTTTTTAAGGACCTGCATAACAATTTGCTGGTGAGAGACAAACATTTCTTCTCAATATGTGGTCAATCAAACCGTGCTAACATACTGGCACCCTGTGCATGTTATGGGATTGCCTTGATGAATACCGAATAATTACCCTTGCCACTGGAGAGATTAATAGCATGAAAATTAAGCTTCTTTAAATGCAATCTTGATTATTAGGGATCTGAGTGTGTTGCTGGGAAGCGTTGCTCGTGTGTTCAAAAAAAGTGCACAGTATGTACTGTGTTATCAGTATTTTAAAAGTTAAGGGTTTGACAGGAATCTCAGCATTAAACATAATCCCATATGAAACACTCTCCAGGGGCTAATCTACTGCCATTTCCTGTTTATATAACTATATCAACCATAATAAATTAATAGAAATACATGACAACTCTTCATGCACTTAGAAAAGCATCTGGTACATCCTTGAAATACCTACTAAGTTACACAGTGAATTTATTTTGCCCACTGCCTAGACTTTTCAAAAGTAGTATCTTAGTACTTTGCTCAGGTGCAGAACTATGTGCATGAGGACAGATTTATCCCATGGCTAGATCAGGACCTGCGTCAGAACTGTTCCTTCTGCACCCAGCACATCTCGGTAGATCTGGGGTGTCTTTGTGCAGAATCAAGGATCTGGAAACACCAAGCAGAGGCACAGCCATTTCATCATAGAATCATTAAGGTTGGAAGAGACCTCCAAGATCATCCAGTCCAACCATCAACACAACTCCACCCTGCCCACCAAACTCTGTTCCCTAGGGCCTCATCTGTGCAGTTTTTGAACCTTGTAGGGATGGGGACTCCACCCCGTCCCTGGGCAGCCTGTTCCAATCCCTGACCACTCTGTCAGGGAAGACATTTTTTGTGATGTCCAATCTAAACCTCCCCTTGCACAACTTGAGGCCGTTTCCTCTTGTCCTATTGCTAGGGGAAGATGGACAAACTCACCAAGTGATTGTCTTCTAAGAGTTCTTGGAGTTCTTGCAAACCGCACCTTGCTTTGTTTTGGGTTCTTATGAAATCTGGTTAAAGCTAACACAACGTGAGAGATTTCAACCCCCCCCCCCGCTACACCACCTGTTGTCTTTATATTCCTGTCCCTCATTGCAATTCTTTGGAGCAACAATGCTGAAAGTAGATTAGGACATCTAATCTATATCTTGCAGATATCCCTCTTCCCAAGTGCAGCAGAGGTAAAACCTCTGTGTGGTTCTTCATCTGCTTTTTAAATGGCTCACAGTGATGCTGAGCTTTCTGCCTGCAGCACAATTGAGCTGTGGGACACTTTCCACATCAAGCATCTTTTCCTCTGCCAGGTGTTGGGGTGGATGGATGTTGACTGGTGTTGTAATTGTCCGATTCCTCATCTGGGGCTGCCACACTGGAAATCTCTGCTCCTTTGGTCATACTTGACCGCACAAAGAGAAAGCGTGTGGTGGAGAATGAAGAGCTTGGAAGGCTGCAATACTGGTTACACAAAATACAGAGAGAACTCAGCAATAAATCATGTAGTTTTCCTTGAAAGCAGTGTCTGACAGCAAGATCATAAAAGGATGGGTTTTTTTCACCCTAACAAGGATTAACAAACTGTTCTGTTTGTACTTTTCCTTATCTGTCATTATTCTTGCTTCTTACTATTTTTTTTGAAGTCCTGTGATGGGTTGAATGTCACTGTAGTCCTTATGACTGCATTTATTACCATCAGCCCAAACATACTTAGATAATACAGTTTTACAATGGAATTATTTATGCATTTGGTGCCTTTTTCTGTTGCGATAATTTAATTTTGCTCCTTACAGTGGCTGTTTTTTGATCCTCTCTCCCTCCTTGTGTTGGACACACACCATTTAGAATCACAGAATCATAGCTTGTGAGGGATTGGAAGGGACCTCTAGATGTCATCTAGTCCAACCTGCCCTGCCAGAGCAGAATCACCTAGGTCAGGTCACACAGGAGCATGTCCAGGTGGGTCTGAATGTCTCCAAAGAAAGAGACTCCACAACATCTCTGGGCAGCCTGTTCCAGGGCTCTGTCACCCTCCCAGTAAAGAAGTTTCTCCTCCTGTTGAGGTGGAATTTCCTGTGTTTCTTATTGAAACTGTATTTCTTTAATTTAATGGGCTGGACCTGGATCCTTCAGGTTCCTTACAAACTGGTCTACTGGGAAAATGCAAGACAAAAGCTCAAGCATTTTTGCTGGGAAACACCTCTAGAATGTTATTTGTTTTTTAAGTTATCTTTTAATTAACTTGTAGAGCACTATGTTCCTAGTGTAGGTTAGTCATTATTTAATTAGGAGACAGAGAAGAATCCCATCTACAGCTCTTAATCTACTTAAGTTATTATCTAACCAGCAGTCCTGGGAGAATATTCAACGTATTGAACCGATTCACGCACGCTTCATTAGCTCTTTATATCTTAACTGTCCATAATCATTCCCAGCGCTGTCATGGTTATCATGGTGAAATTTCCACTGAAGTCAATGAACTCTGAGTGCAAATTGACTGCAAAACAGTGACAGGGACAAATTCTGTCTTTATCTGAAACCTTTGAAATGCCACTGGCCTGAGTTGCTGGAGACATGACTCAATTTGGTTTAATTTTCTGGTATTTATTCAAGTTAGTGCCTTGAAGACTTGGACTTCTCTCAAGTAATTTTAATATTTTGAGCCGAATGTAACCAAATACTGATAAAAATAACGCCTTTAGGGTTCAGTTGAAAAGCCTTTGTGTGACAACCTGAAAGATTTCTGTTAGCATTAGCAAGCCCTTCACTGAGCTCTTAGTGGTCATAGAGAAAAGGTAATTGAAACATCAGTCAACTAATAGGTGCTTGAAGAACCGTAGATTTTAAATGGATTTTTAAAAATACAACTAAAAGTTCATTGCATTTAGATTTGTGCAAAACCCAGCCATTTAAAATATTTATGAAGTGGACTAATATAATTCTCTTCTGGTTTCAGCCACATTTTCTGACCTTTTGTCTCTAAAATAAAAGGAAATTATGGGAATAATGGGAAGGCAGAGAGCCCTGGAGTAGTCAAGGCTTTTATTCACCCTGAAAAAGCGGAAATATTTGGAATTAAAGTATCATATCATCCTTCCTTCCCTTTCTTCCTTCCCTTCCTTTCTTCCCTTCCTTCCTTCCTCCATTCCTCCCTCCCTCCTTCCCTCCTTCCCTTTCTTTCTCTCTCTCTCTCTCTCTTTCTCTCTTTCTTTCCATCCCTTCTTTTCCTAAAGCAAAAGGTTTAAGGAAAATAGTCTTTTAAAGGAAAAACTTTGGCAGATTTACTTTAACAGACTTCCCATGACAGTGTGTCATCCTATACAGGCAAAGGAGAAGAGGAATTGCGATGTCTGTAGCAATCACCTACCATGGCAGTTGCTTAGTTTTAGCCACATCAAGTTTAGATTTCTAGACAAGGTTCTAATGTGGTCTCCCTTAATAAGCAATGTAGTGATTTCACAGAATCACAGAACTTTAGGGATTGGAAGGGACAGGAGGATGGAGCCAGGCTCTTCTCGGTGTCATCTAATGATAGGACAAAGGACAATGGGCGTGAGCTGGAACATAGGAGGTTCAATATGAGAAGGAACTTCTTCCCAGTGAGGGTGAGAGAGCACTGGAAGGGGCTGCCCAGGAGGGTTGTAGAGTCTCCTTCTCTGGAGACTTTTAAAACTCATGTGGATATGTTCCTGTGTGACTTGGTCTAGGTGATCCTGCTGTGACAGGGGTATTGGACTACGTGGTCTTTCAGTTGAACATTCTTCCAGCTTATGTTGATATCTGCCCTACAGTTGGTGTGTTTTTCTCACTGTTCAGAGGCAGTCCAGCTGAGCAGCTTAGAGAAATACTTGTCTTTTGAAGATCACAGAATTACCAAGATTGGAAAGGACATCTAAGATAAGCACGTCCAACCTTCAACAGCCAAATGAATGGCACCTAAGCTGACTATGGCCATGTGCACTTCCATTTGATATGCCAGAAGACCCATAAATTCCTTGTAGACTAGGTTCACCAGACATGAAAGAGGGACTGTGGAGTACACTGTGGTCTGTAGACTTTTTCAGATGATTCTGCTGAGGAACAAATATGGTCTAGAGACCATACTTGAGACCATGGTCTAGAGACATACTAGAGACCATTTTTATTAAAAACAAAGTGTATTTTGGCAGCTTTTTTTTGGGCATGTGTCCTCTTCACATGGGCACTTGGTTTTGCTGCATAGAAGACTCTGTTTTTTGCCTTCCCCAGATCTTCACTGTGGAGACAATTTGAGCTCTAGTTTGGTTTGGCATCTTATCTGCAAGCAGTGTTTGCTCACCTGACTTAGGTGGTGCTGTAATTTGGGGATTATTGACCCAGCCAGCGCCAGCAGTGATAAGAGGATGCCACATGCATTCAGTTAATTATCTTCCAAACAGGATTCTGGCTGAATCACTTGCATACTAATAACTCTACCATTCTACAAGTATTCCTCTTTGTGCTCAGAAGATCTGACAAGTATCATCATAATTCATCCTTTGGGGAGACCTGCAGAGGCTTTCTGGTGTGTGAAGTCACTGTCCTGGTCCCAGATTCTCAGCCATACTTGAGCATGGGATTGACAGAATGGTGTGAAGGGAGTGTGCAATGGCTGCTTCAGAATAAATCCACGTGTGCACAAGCCCTGTGGGTTGTCCTAATCTCTTTCAGCTATCTGCAACACCCAAAGCAAGGTCCCATGCAGTGAAGAAATGAGCTCTCTTGCCATGTCCCCTCTGTGCCACCTCTTTGGAGCAGAATTACAGGGCTCCCAGCTGACTGACGTGTGCCAAGCTGAACTCTTCCTGCTCATTCCTGCCATTTATTTTGTGTCTCCTATATAATTTCTTATCTATAAGCATACTTTGCCTCTTCCAGCATGATCTCTTCGTTTCCTTTACAGCCTCTCAAGAGGGACTTTGTCAAAGGCTGTTGATAAATTAAAATAGTTGCCTCATCCTGCTCTCTTACCTGCTCTTCTTTTGATAAACTCCAATTGTTCCTCTGGGTTGAGATGGAGCACTGGGATGATGAAATGGAGTTGGCAGTACCACAGAGCCCCTATAGAGCAATGCTTTTAATACTTCTTATTAAATGCCAGGCCTTGTATTAACTTAATTAATGACAGAAGAATCTTTTACATCTTTCCTAGCTTTGTGTCCCAGTGGCAATCCTGGCTTGACATTTTCCTTGAGTGAGCGACACCGGGTTGAAGGGGGTGACTTTGGGTGAGCAAAGGGTAGTGTTTTATCAGTAAACATCCATAGCATTTCTGGTTTTCCAGCAAAACTGAATGACACCTTTGCAGCCAACTGCACGTTTTCCCATTCCATTTCTGTTTTCTGCCTTTCTTTTCTTCCCCTTTCTGTCTTTTTTTGTGTGAAATGGGGGAAAGATAATGGTTTACAATCAATGCTTGTGGACCAGACAGCTAATCTGAAAGCTGGAAAGTCAATATTTAGCTGTACCTTATCAGTGGAGAAATGTCAACCACAGAGGCAGACATGAACAAATTTCCAACTGATTTCTCTTTCTTATGCCTCAGAGTTCAAAGCTTCATGGAAGAGTTTCAACATCAGATAAGACAAAACTGCCTTCAAAAAAAAAAAAAGACCAACCCACCACATAACAAATGACAAACTCGCGGCTGCAGTGACTGGAGCTTATGGAATGAAAACCTTCGTCAAAAATTCATTCTAATCTCTCCTTGCACATTCCATTGGTCACCTTCCAGTCTGTGTGAAGCTAGCGGCCGATAGTTAAACGCTGCAGGCAGCCTCGAAGAGATAGCAGCAGGAAATATTTGCTCGCTGGGTGAAGTTGTAAGTTGTTGCCACCTACAACAAAATAGACATAAAAAATTTTGAATTCTAAAAATTCCAAAGGATTTTAATACGCACGTGAGGTACTGACTGAGAATGGTGCTGTTGTGCAAGATCAACTCTCACAATTCTTTAATTACAATTCTTGCAATTAAAAATGTGTTAACTTATCAACTCGTGATGAACATTGTTCTTGTAAAGTCATCAATTCATTTAGCTCTCCTGATTTTTGTAACAGAGCAACTGATAGAGTTACACCAGGACATCGTAGAATCTTAGAATCACAGAATCGTTAATGTTGGAAGAGACCTCCAAGATCATCCAGTCCAACCATCAACCCAACCCCACCCTGCCCACTAAACCCTGTTCCCCAGGGCCACATCTACAGGTGTTCTTTTTAACCCCTCCATGGATGATGACTTCACCCCCTCCTTGGGCATCCTGTTCCAATCCCTGACCACTCTGTCAGGGAAGACAGTTCTCCTGATGTCCAACCTAAACCTCCCCTGGCACAACTTGAGGCCATTTCCTCTTGTTCTATCACTAGTGACTTGGGAGAAGAGACTGACCCCTACCTCTCTACACCCTCCTTTCAGATAGCTGTAAAGAGCCTGGCCTTTACAGCCTGGTCTCAGCTGTAAAGAGCTGAGGTCTCCCCTCAGCCTCCTTCTCTCCAGATTAAACAACCCCAGTTCTCTCAGCTGCTCTTCATAAGAGCTGCCTTCCAGTTTGAACCATGGCTAGAAAACTTGAACAACTTAGTTTATTCCCATCGCAACTCATACCATGGGTGACCTCTTCATTTTAAGACCCATATCTTGCAAAGATGATCATAGGACTTCCTAGACTAGAGCGTAAAACTACTTTTAAGAATCTTCATAGCGCATGGAATGCTGCAGATTTGTGTTTGGGTAATGTTGACATCTGCCTACATCACTCTGTGAATGGGAGAGGGGATGGATGTGGAGTGGGTGGGCTGTGGTGTCCAAAGCCACATTTCTGGAGCCTTATGCTCTTTTCCGGTAACATCTCCTCAGGGAAAAAAGCCAGATCAGTCTACAAAATGTCACTTTAAAGTGTTGGTAAGAATAGACTTGACAAAGGCTGAAAATATCTGTATGATTAGCACTTACCCATGCTTAAACATAACAGGAGGAATATTGCCAGGGATCCCTCAAGATTGGAACTACAATGGAAAAAAAAAAAGAGAAATTAATGGCTGCATTTGAATCCCCAGGAGTGGTCTTGATTCATTCCTCAAACAGACATATTTGTTTAGGGTTGCACCACTGTTCTGAACATTTTTTAATGAGGAATGGCATCACCAGACTTTCCGTGGTTCTCAGGTATTTGTAACGTGGCTTAAATTTTGAAGGACTCCCTGCAAAAATGGTTTCTTCACTTTTCAAAGAGATGTCTTGGAAATGCAGACACTTTCTGGATTGCTGTTTCTCTACTGGAGCTTTAAAAGTGTTTAACCTTTGGCACCTATGTGCAGCAGAGCCAGAAAATGAACTCATTTTTAGACGTACATGCATTAGCTTATAATGAAATGATATTAATGTAAATGAACATTGACATTCTCCTCAGAATGGAATGGAATGTAAATATGCTGTCATGTAATAAGTATATTGCATTGTTTTCTCAGCTTCATGTGACAAACTTGATGTGCACTGAACTGGTACACTTGGCTGCTTGGGATCACTGCTGGTTCACATTCAGTTCCTGTGGAGCCTGCAGAAAAATAGGAACAGTTTGTATTTCAGCATAATGGTGCTTTTACTCTATTTTTGCTGGCATGTGCTTTTGAGATAAACAGAAAGCCTTTACGGTTCTGGAGGATGTCTTGTGTTCTACGTAGGAAAAAATTACCTGAAAAGGATGCCAATGTTTATTATCACACCTCAGTTCCTCTGGATGTTTTAGAACTTTTGGAGACTACGGATAGCAAGTTGTCACTGTCATGGATGAGATGGATGAGTGCAGGATGTTTGGAAAGGGTAGGCAGGGAAATTTTTGCTCCTTATAAATACACTCAGAACACACAGCTCCTGTGTGACCCCTTTGGGTCACGATCAAAGAGGAGGAGAACACTGCTGATGCTGTGAAGGGGTGTGGTAAGGACCGTCTGACTCTGCCCGGTATCCCCATGCTATTCACTTTCCTAACAGCCTACACCATCCTGTACACTTGCTGGTCAAATGACGATAAGAAGACAGGCTGAATTCAAGAAACCACCAGTTCGCAGCTGCCTGTAGAAACGGTGGAATTCTTGCATCTAATGAATGAAATGCATGGATGAGCTTTTTCTGCTCTGTCTAGGTGTCTCCTAGTGAATTGTTCCAGGGAACTTTGTTTAAAGTCTCAAGTTGTGGCTTCTCTTTGTAACGTTCCAGGTTTCATCACTCTTTTCCTAATGTAGGTACCAGAAATGAACTTGATATTCCAGAACTGGTCTTGCCAGAGTTGCCTATGAAGACAGAATGATTTTTCTCACTCCCTGCTCTTCTTTCTTCTTTATCCAGCACTCAAAGAGCCCTTCGATGCCTGTAATCGCTCATAACTTACAAATATTCAGCTGCTGCCTCCCAAAGGTCTCAACTCCTCCAAGCACACCCTTTGTTCTTTGTTCCCAGCACTATGACTTCATAGTTGCTGAGAAGAAGTCTTCAAGACATAAAATGCTTGGAAGCTGAAGAAGTGTTCTAGGGACGTGTCATCATCAGTGTTTGCATCAGGGTGTGGCACGGACTGGACCCTCCCGTGGATGGAGACCTCGACAGTGCTCATGGCAGCGCTGTGGGGAGCTGGAGAGCAGCAGTGCTGCAGCATTACTGGGGCAGGAGCTGATAGCCCTGGGGGGCTAAAATGGGGTACTGGGCTGCAGGAGGGTTGGGGAGGGGGCCTGTCAGACCTATCCATGTCCAGAAGACACAGACAGTTTGTTCAGCACTTGACATGTCTCTCCAGGTGTCACAGCTGACTGTGTATGAAGGTAGGACATGGTGGATGTGCCAGGCACAGGCACTCTTGTCTTGTTCACCTGAACTGGGCTGACACTGGTGTTCCTTTAGGACACCTCCAGTGAGGGCGCTGGCAGCCTTAGTGCTTGTGGTGGATACTTTTCTCTCCTCACTAGCCCTAGCAAAGCACACCCTGTTAGCTTTAACACCATCGACTGAGATAACCTACTCCAACCAGCGGCACAGAGCCAAGATGTTTATGGTTTGTCTCTGAATAATTGATGGATTTTTTTACATTTTCCCTTAAAGAACTCCCAGAATGCAGATTCCATAGCCTTCCTGGGTTTTTTTCTTACTATTTAGAAAACATTCAATTGCCTCTGACTTTTATCTATTTCACTGCAAAATAATCTGATTTGTTCTGGTCCTGCCCCTTCAGCATTCAGAGAGCAGTTGTCTTCTGGGAAGACTGTTCTCATGCCTCTGCTATTCCTCTGTTGCTTAGACTTATAAGGCAAAATTCTTTTAATCTTCTCACAAAATTCATACTTTCTAAATCTCTTATTTTTATTCTTCTCCTGACTGTCTCTTATCTGTTTTTTTTTCTTAAAAGCATCACTTCAACAGGTTTCTATGCTGTAGCTGTGGTTTCTAGCAGCTCCACTACAATAATTACCACCTACATCTTGCATACAACACTTTTATCACAGAATCACAGAACATTAGGGATTGGAAGGGACCTCGAAAGATCATCTAGTCCAATCCCCCTGACACAGCAGG
>JAOXOE010000506.1:15448147-15465159 GCA_028565055.1 Phoeniculus purpureus | reverse complement strand
ATGTGTTCCTGTGTGACTTGGTCTAGGTGATCCTGCTGTGGCAGGGGGATTGGACTGGATGATCTTTCGAGGTCCCTAATGATTCTATGATATTTTTGAAGTGCGAACCTTTTCTGGCTCACACATCTCCCCCAGAGTGTATAAGAGCACAGTGGCCCTTTGTCAAGTAAATGAGAAGCGGCAGTAACTGTAGATATAAACAGTTTCTTCTCTCCTCCTTAGAGGAACCCAACTGTTGCTGACTAGTTCTTTTTTTTCCTACCATTTTGCGATTTCTTGGAGACTGCATTTCAAGAAAACCAAATTGGAGCTTAAGCATTTAGTTTGGTACCTTATCTCCCCATCCTTTCTGTTTGTTGACACATTCTGTTGGAGGTCAAAAATGTCTCCTCCTGGTCATATGTCTAGTGCAGGGATTCTCAGCCAGCTTTAGGAAAGCCTTGAAGACAAGGGAGCGCCTGTTTACTGTCTTGGCACCTGGTCGATCTTGCTAGTATTTAACTGTTCTACTGCATTTAAAGAACACAGAAAAGTGCCATAAAATTCTTTTTTAGTTTTTCTCTTCTATGTAACCATTCACTGCAGATTAAATGTTTGCAACGGGATAGGAAAGGACACAGAAGCATTTTAATTCAAGATTTCATCACTAAAACATTTCCAATATTCTGACGTGGGGCTTTTCTTTGCTTCTCTTAGTGCAGAGAATTGTAGAAAATAAATAGATTTGAAAGATTTTTTTTTCCCAGGCCACTTTAAATATACTCAGTAGTACAAGCTTCATTCCTTTGGGAAAAGCTGGATAATTATATTACTGTAGGTATTGTAAGAGCTTTGTATTGCAAGCTTAACAACATGGCTTTCAAACTTTGGAGGGGGTTGGAGATAGAAAAAATAATCTCCACAATAGAACTATATTTCCCATATCAGAAAACTTCTTCGATAAACATTTCCTTTGCTTATTATATTCTTCCCCCCATTTATTCTTGTCAGTACAGGATGCATTCAGCATCTGTTCTCTTGCAAAAGCCCTCAGGAAAAATTAAAAAGCTGTTCTTGCAAATTCATCATTATTATTAAGAACCATAATTCACCTCATGGTTATCTCAGCCCTTCTCTAGCTCTTATCTGCACTCTGTGATGACATTGCCTTCTTGAGCAAGGCATTGTTCCAGCCTCATCTCATCTCTTCCACCTTAATTTGTACCGATGCATTGCAGTTTGGTGACAGGCAGTTGTTCGTGCTTGAATAACCCAAGATTTGAATTCTACAGTTTGTGGCATCCATGTAATTCTTAGCAGTGGGTACAGCTGTTAACTATTCGCTTATAAATAATCTTTTTCCCCTCTCAACCTGTCTCTCAGGTAGTGTACCTGTCACCATTAATAACTCATTGGTAGCTCCCCAGTGATTTGTCCCATTACTTGTCATTCACAGTGGAGCACTGCTCTGGACTGCTACTGAAGCTCACACAAGCTCCTTCAGCTATTCACTCAGAGATGCACTGTTTCATGTCCCTGACTTCCAGGAAATTGCACTGATGTGTTCCACTTTTAGGTGCCTCTGTTGTCCCCTCTCATCGCTGACTGCACACCAAGCCTTGCCTTTGGAAAGTACAGAGCTGTTTGCTCCAGACAGTGAGACATGCTAAAAATTGTTTTAAGTCAGCTCTTACCCAGCCTCATGGATTTCGCTAACAAGTGTAACCCTGAATTTGTTAGAATTCAAGTATATGTTGTGATTATGTGCATGCATGGATTTAATAACCAAGACTCCATATTGATTAACTACTTGGGCACAGGAAAGGGTGAGAAGTGACTTTGGTTGCTGTGGCATACTTGGCCATTCTCTGTAAACCCACAGGTTGCTACCTTGCTATAAAAGATTCATTTTTCACTCTATTATTTTCCATAAGGGAATAGTTGTCCCTTTTCTTTTTGAGAGGGCTATGCTTCTTTTCCTAAGGAGCCTTGGTTGGGATTATTATTACCTGATCCTCTTGCTTAGTAGACATTTATTTAAACATGGTGCAGTTTATGGACAGGAAATCATTCAGGGTCAAGACTATGAAGAGTTTTCTGGGTGTATTTCCAATAAATCGGTGAAAATCTGAACTTTTCTGCAGGCATGATGCTGCAGGAATGGTACTGCAGGAATGCCTTGAAGAAGGCACTACTGGGAAAAAGTGCCTATGATGAGTTTTATTAGATGATGAATAAATGGCAACTTCAAGTGTCAGACATCCCATGCAGAAGGACCTGGAAGTGAAGTAATCATAGAATCAAAGAATCATTAGGGATTGGAAGGGACCTCGAAAGATCATCTAGTCCAATCCCCCTGACACAGCAGGATCACCTGGAGCACGTTGCACAGGAACATGTCCAAGTGGGTTTTAAACATGTCCAGAGAAGGAGACTCCACAACGCCCCTGGGCAGCCCCTTCCAGTGCTCTGTCACTCTCACTGTGAAGAAGATCCTTCTCATATTTATGTGGAACCTCTTATGTTCCAGCTCACACCCATTGCCCCTTGTCCTATCATTGGGTGCCACTGAGCAGAGCCTGGCTCCATCCTTGTGACACCCACCCCTCACATATTTATAGGCATTAATGAGGTTACCCCTCAGTCTCCTCTTCTTCAAGCTCAAGAGGTCCAGCTCCCTCAGCCTTTCCTCATAAGAGAGGTGTTCTACTCCCTTCATCATCTTTGAGGCTCTGTGCTGGACTCTCTCCAGGAGATCTGTGTCCTTCTTGAACTGAGGGTCCCAGAACTGGACACAATATTCCAGATGTGGTCTCACCAGAGCAGAGGAGAGTGGGAGGAGAACCTCCCTCAATCTACTAACCAACCCCCTCCTGACCCACCCTGGGATGCTGTCAAACAGAACTTAAGTATCAATTTCCTTAAATCTGAGGGAGTTTTGTCAAGATATGAATCTAACAACCACGCAGACAACGCTTGGAGTCAAGAGCATTTGGGTCCGTTTGCTCACGTGGACAAGTCAGTGAAGAACATTTTCCTCTACGTTACTTGGGTAGAACAGTACAGCAAATGGGAATGGAGACCTTAAACATTTTTGTCTTTCATTCTTTTAGTCTTAGAGCAGCTTTTTCTGTACAAATGCATGCATGGGCCCCATTGTCTGCTTTGCATCATTCAGCTGTCTGGCTTGGTATGCTCAGGGTCAGGTCACGTATACATCATTTCCGAGCACGGAAATGCTTTATTTTGGATCAAGTAAAATAACCTTGACTTATCACTAAAAAGAATAATTGTCTGGAATGTCTGCTTTTAAGTCTCCCATTATGTGCTGCAAATAAATTATGGTGTGAGCGGTACAATAAGCAGGGATATTTCTGAGTGACAAAACGAGCAACGCGAGCTAGGAGTAGTGTGAAATTTAGTGTCAACTCATCGTGCTTATCATTAGTCACAGAGGCAATAACAAGCAATCAATCACTGCCGTGGTAGAACCATGGAGATGGTGTTCTAAGACATTTCTGGAAAATAGATCATATGTCACCATGCTGGCTCCCAGCTTCTTATTTTTTCAATGTTGTGGATTATTTGTTGAATAAGAACCAGCTACAAAATGTAGTAAAAGGCATAATCGACTTTGACCGATGATGTCTTTTGCTCTGTTCAAACATCATCAGTCAAGACTAACAAGGGGTTTCAGCCTTGCCATCTTGCACTTCATGAACCGCGCAGACTCTGTGGAAAATGGGTGTTTTCTTCTGAAAACTATTAATGCTCCACCTAAAAAAAAAAGAAGCAAATTTAAAAATATATATGTTATCTCTTATTTCTATCCAGTAAACGACCTTTCTTAGTCTCATTGGGATTTTTCTGGGAAAGCATTTTTCTCCAGTGAGAAGACATTTGGACTGTAACAGTCATTCTTTGAAAAAGCACTGATGTGATGCCAAATGTGAGATGAAATCTAAAGGAGAAATAGAAGTATTTGTCCTGTTGCAAAATCCCTCTGGGTTCCTCTCCTAAGCAATAAATCCAAGCAAATGAAGTGAACATTAATTTTTGACTATTTCATATATTTAAACAGGACTTTGTTTCCTAAGTGATGAACATTTCCATGGAAGTCAATGATTACGTAGAAAGAGAATGGAGCTGGGGGGAAGTACTTAAAGAACCCAGCTTGAGTTTTGTAGCTGAAAATCATTATGAAAAAGCTGCTAGCTTGGGATGAAACACTGAAGCAGCATTAGAAATTAGTTTCAAGACTAAATTATGTCCTCTGTCAAGGCACTTGCAATCGTATTTGTCGCGTAGTTGCAGTTAGCAAATGTTCCTGTCTGAGACAAGCTAATAGGAGGAAAATGGAAGGATGATTTTTCCAGACAAATCTATTATGATGAATTATTTGCTGACAGATGTCACTCTGAAGAAAACATAATAAATCACATGCAGTCTCTGTATTTGATCAGCCCTTGTGCCTGATCTTGTGACTGGACAGCCAGTGGATATAAATGACGGGAAAGACTGTCATGGGTCACACTGAAGAGTCAATGTGATGCAAGAGAGGGAGGTGAACAGAAGGTATTTAAGGCACAGCTGTCCAGGGATAGTTTTTAAATGCTCAGTCCTAGAGACAGGCAGAGCAGTCATGTCAAAGAAATAAAACCCAAGCACCACAACTGGAACAGAATTTTATAAAGACAGCTTGAGAAAGTTGGGATTGTTCACCCTGAAGAGGACAGGGCTCTGGGAGGACCTTATAGCGCCCTTCTAGTCCCTAAAAGGAGCCTATAAGGAGGCCAGGGAAGACTGTTCACAAGGGCAGGGAACAACAGGACAGGGGATCATGGTTTGAAGCTGTGAAAGGGTAGATTTAGGTCAGACATCAGGGAAAAGTTCTTGAATCTGAGGGCGGTGGATCCCTGGAACAGGTTTCCTAGGGAGTTGGTGGAGACCCCATTCCTGGAGACATTCAAGGTCAAACTTGATGGGACTCTGGGCAGGTTGGTCTGGTGAGCCATGTCCCTGCTTGTTGCAGGAGGGTTGGATTAGATGACCTTTGGAGGTCCCTTCCAACCCAGTACATTCTATGATTCTATGGCATTTTGTAGCACTATACTGGGAACGGGGGTTTGCTCTAAGAGACGAATATTCTTTCACAAACCCAACACCAAATTAAAACCCTCCAGACATGCACTCTGCGCGTGCAAGTTGGTGAATAAGGGAAAAATAATAAATTATTAAAAATATTCTCTAATGAAAAGTGGGTAAATGCAAGTTTCCAGAGTAGGCTGTAAGTGGGGTACGACAAAGTAGCAGAAGACGTGCCTATTCCTAAGTAAGAAAGAGGGATAAACCTGACCCCTTTCATGTTTAAATTAAAAACCTAACCCTAACCCGTGGCTTCAGAAGATGAACCAGCGGTCCGTAGAAAGGGGCGTAAGCGGTGAGAAACAACGCGACGTTCTAGAAAAGGAGAAAGGCATAAACAAGTTTGACAGGAGAAAACAAGTAACAGGAAATCATTTCTTTTAATCAAAGTCAGGGAGGCTGTGAACTTTTATCAAAGGAGCCAAATTATTCTCGCTGCCTTCCTTATCAGCAAAAAAATTGTGGGAACAGCTATCATCTCAGACTTTCAAGACACAGTGCTTCTGCGAAGCAGGATGACAGCAGAAGGAACTGCTATCAGCTGCCATGGCACTAAGATTAAAAATTCATTTACATTGAATTACAAATCTACTTGGAACAACAAAGTCATGGCATAATCCTGGTTGGAAGGGACTTCTGGTCCAAATGTTCAGTTTAGAGGACAGTTCTGGAATTGGAATGCATTGCTCAGCAGCCTGCCCAATTGAGTGTTGAGTATCTCCAACAAGGGAAGATACTCACAGCATCTCCAGACACCTTACTGATGACAATGATTTTTTTTCTCCTCCTGCAGCTCTTCCAGTGGTAAGTTGTATTGATTCCTGATTAGAAATCAGGAGACACAGGCAGGCAGAAGGTGGAAGAATTTTATATGCCAAGAAAGAGTTATATGGCCGTCCCATAGAAACAACTAACAGCCATTGTGCAGAAACAAATAATGAAAAAATGAAAATTATTTAGGAAAAACAGTTAGAATGACTGTATCATATACAGTGTGTGCGTATAGAAAATATACATATATGAAGAGTCTAAAACAAATGAACATCTTCTTGATGAGGAAAGGCTGAGGGAGCTGGGTCTCTTTAGCTTGGAAAAAAGGAGACTGAGGGGTGACCTCATTAATGTCTATAAATATGTGAAGGGTGGGTGTCAGGAGGATGGAGCCAGGCTCTGCTCAGTGTCATCTAGTGCTAGGATGAGGGGCAATGGATGTGAGCTGGTACGCAGGAGGTTCCACATCAATATCAGAAAGAACTTCTTCACGGTGAGGGTGACAGAGCACTGGAATGGGCTGCAAAGGGAGGTGGTGGAATTTCCTTCTCTGGAGATGTTTAAGACCCGCCTGGATATGTTCATAGACTCATAGAATCTTTAGGGATTGGACATTGAGAAGAGCCTGGCTCCATCCTCCTGATGTTCCTGTGCGACTTGGTCTAGGTGATCCTGCTGTGGCAGGGGGATTGAAGTAGATGATCTTTCGAGGTCACTTCCAATCCCTAATGATTCTATGAGTCTATGATTCTGTAATATGGAGTGACGTGACCAGAATGGAATGAAGGAGAGGTGATGGCGCGGTTTGGACGTAAGATCTTCCATTGGTTTCCCCGCAGACACACCTTTTCCTGAAGGAAAGGGACAGATACCTGCAGAACAGGGAACCTTTCATCTTTATCTCTTCCTCTGGGCCCGTCGAGACCTCCCCGTATGTTATTTGTACATCTGGGCTACTGGAGGCTTTCAGAGGAAACATCAAACTGCCAGATCAGAGTTATTATTTACCGGGAAATGGTGAATTGGCATCAATCCCTTGGCTCTGGGAATTTTTGTGGGAAACTGGGTTCTAGCTGAACTCTGCTTCTGGAAAAGAGGGATCTGAAATGCAGCAGAAAGAAAGGAAAATACCTATTTTCCAGCTTTCTTACCCAGGTTGTTGGATGTGCACCGGGAGACCACCTTGCTGCCTCTGCAAAACTGAAAGGTAGCAAGCGCCTTGCTCCCTGGGGCAGAGTTCTGTAGGAAGGAATCAGATCCAAGCTGTAGGGTCTAAGGGATGTTTTTGCCGTGTTTGCGGAGGAGTAGGAGCAGGAAGGTAAGTTGCCCCCCAGCTAAGGTGGGAAGCAGGGAAGCAAGCCAAGGCAGCTTTGTTCCTCTCCTGGTTTCAGAAATAAAGAAGCTCTGGGACGAGGACAGGGTGTTTCAAAAACTATGTGATAAAACTCTACACGACTGAGACAAACTTCTTGTCTAACAGTGAAAATTTAGCGCTTCTGGTGCTAGTTTTCCTGCTGAGGTAAACTAGGGAAGACGAATTTTCCCAGGAACAGTTCAGGTACTTTGAGCGCCTTAGGGACAGCCCAAACACTGGCTTCCACAACAGAGCCCAGAGCACCCAAGCTTTGGAACAGGCTGCCCAGGGAGGGGGTTGAGTCACCGTCCCTGGAGGTGTTTAAAGATCATTTAAATGTGGTGCTCTGGTGTAGTGGTGGACTTGGTAGGGTGGGGTTATTTGTTGGACTTGAATATCTCAAGGGTGTTTTCCAAACGGAATGATTCTCATAGTCTAAGAAAATCAGCTTTGTTTCTCCACTTGGTCCCAAGCAATTTAACATGATGCTTGTGTGCATTTGCAGAGCTACAGCTCTCTGCAGATGCAGAGGAAGAGTTCTTGCTGCTGGCACAACATGACAGATCAGAAAACCCCAGGTCTACTTTCTGTTTTCTGATGATGGTTTTGATTCGCAGCTCGATTGTAATTACACAGGAAATCCAAAGCTGAAGGTATGTAGCAGGGAGAGCTGCTGCTTCTTGTTCAAAAGCATCTTGCCATTCTGTGGGTGGTCACAGGTTCTTGCAGCCGGCTCCACACAGCCCATGGCACACTTCACCCAAACACTCCAGGATGCTCAGTCTTTGCTAGAGGGTAAAATTGCCACTGGAAACCTCATTTCAAAAAGGATCACACTGGAAAAAAAATACTGAAGATAACAAGTAGCATGTAAATCAGGCAGAGGGGTTAATCCTCACTTCCTCAATGAGGTACAAAAGTAGAGAGTCATGAAAGCCTCTGACAGAAGATGATGGTTTAGGATGTTTGTAATTGTATGTAAGTGTGTGGGATGGAATAGTTCTCCACAAGCCACTTTGGAAATGTGAAGAGTTCTTCTTTGGAGCCCCTGCTCTCCACTTTATGGGCCACAGATTTTATTCCTACCTCTTTAAACTGAAAATTCCCATTGAAAATGAAATGTTCTTTATCTAAAACTCTGATTATCCAGTGGTTTGTATGTTGCCTCCTGAGGCATTTAGACAATCAGGTTGCAGCAGTGCATGAAGAACATGAACTGCAGCTGCCAAGAACGATGTAAAAGCCGCACTTTCATTCTCGGTGATGGAATCCTGTCGTGCACCTCAATCCAGTCTGCTTGCTTCCCCGACAGAAACACAGGTTTGGTCTGGAAAGCAGAGCAAAGGCTCCAAAGCTGTAGCACACAAGCTGAATTCTGACTGCAGCCCTGCCAGCCAGCCAGCCAATTCAGTTGCCATCACAGAGTGTTTATAATGCAGCAGAAAGCTGCCTGCACTAGGGTTATGTTTTCCTCTAGTCCCTGTCACCAGCATTTCCCTGCTTATGATCAGGAATGGATTAAGGTTTAAACCAGTTCCCAGATTTACTGGTGCTCCAAATGCTCATTTACTGTCTTTCCCCACCCTGCCCAGCGGCTATCTCCTTCCTCCCTCTCCCTGCAGGATGGCATCTTGTCTTCCCTTCTCCTGAGCCCTTGATGTCTCTGCCAAGGGAAGCAGCTGAGCCCCCAGGGGAGCAGCTGGCACCCCAGGCTGCTGCTGACCACAGATGTGGGGCCCTGGAAGGACAGATTAATCCTCTCCTGCTGATGCTGGGGATGCAGGGGGGGGCACAAGCAGAACCTGCTTTGCTTGTGGTGGTGGAGATATTACCACAGAGATGTGTAGAACAAGAACATTAGGGTTCATAAACTGATTTTACTTGAAGAGATGTTTCATAGCCTCACAACAGAACTGATATCTGCAACAGCATATGAGAACCATAGAATCATAGAACATATTGGGTTGGAAGGGACCTCCAAAGGTCATCTAGTCCAACCCTCCTACAACAAGCAGAGACATCTCTAACAGATACACTGGAAGTGTTTGTGTTCAAACACATGCATATAGGAAGTACAGTGCTCATGGGCATGTAAATTGCTGGATCAAACAAAATGATTGTTTTTTCCCATTTAACAACGTTGTAGCTGGCTGATTTTAACGCTACTGCTTCTGGGTCAAAATTATTTCAGCCCTGCTCACTTTTATGCATAAGATTGTCTCCATGAGCTTTCTATGTGCACAGGCACTGCCTGAAGTATCCTCTGCATTCCTGCTGCAGGCAGCTCCCCTGGTATCTGCAAGCCAGGACATCACGGCAGCTCAAACAGCACTACCCCAAAATGATGCCCTCACAGTCATAGGATCATAGGATCAGTCCAGTTCAGTTTTTTATTTAAAATAAACTGGTGGCTGTTTATTTCAGAATATTTGAACTAAACTGGTAGCTGTTTCTTTCCAGTCAGACAGCAGCTGGAGCCCCCAACACAAGAACAGTGAGGACCTGTTGGAGAATCTCCAGAGGAGGCCACAAAAATGGTCATAGAGATAGAGCACCTCTCTTATGGAGGACAGACTGAGACAGTTGGGGTTATGCACCCTGAAGAATAGAAGTCTCCTGGGGGACCTTATAGTGATCTTCCAGAAGTCTGGGGAAGGCTGTTTACAAGGGCAGGGAATGATATGATGAGGGTTTAAGCTGGAAAAAGGCATACTGGTACCTTATGAATTGCAGGCAAGGAAAGAAAATTGACTCAGTTTGGGAAAAAATGGCAACAAGACATTTTAATATCTGAAATAGCTTAGGGATTGTAGGTCCAGATTTGAAAGAGAGATATGGGCTTGGAATCTCCCGAGTCTCCTCCACTGCTGTTTATTTGATCCTGCATTGTTTGGAGCAGACCAGAACACCACACAGGCACTAATCAGCGTATAGATGGCTTTAGGGTCACTAGCCAAGGAGCGGCCGAACGCTTTCTACAGCAGGGAGAGGAGCAATGCTGTGCCCGTCGTTCTGCTGTGTCACCTCATGTTTTGCATTTCTCTCCCTATTTTCTTTCATAGACTGATCTGTGCATTTTTTGTATTTTTAATGTGTGTGCAATGTCCTGCCGGGTAGGTCTGAAGGTGACCTCCTACTGCATTTCCTACAGTGAGCTGGGTGCCGATGATGCCCTTGGCATCAGGCTGTGGCACACGTTTTGGGATAAAGAAGCTCAAAGGCTAGTCAGGCAGCCAGAGCAGAGATTGGAGCAGACAGATGCAGCCGGGCACGGTTGGTTTGCTGGCTTATTATTTATTTGATTATCAATGCTGATAGGAAAACCCTTTCCAAGAAGTCATTCAAGTTTGATATTATTTCTTTTTGAAGCTGCATTTCATTAATGCCTAGTTTGTTATTAGCATGAAGGCTTCCCACATGCAAAGGCTCAGGCTCCAGGCTCCAGGTCAGGCACAAGCACTTTAATCAGACTCAGATGGTCTGTGAGTTATCAGAGAAGTCTAAAACTCTTCAGGCTTGCAATAACAGCTCCTGTTTCTGGCAGACCATAATATCAGCAAACTCCAGTTCCGGATTCTGTTTACTGTAGATGGTTCTGATTCACAGCAAAATTGAAATTACACAGGAAATCAAAACACTCAGACTTAAAGGTATGTGACAGAGAGGCTCTTCTACCCTTCCGAGGCTGTTTTAGAATTCGGGGGAGCGAGGGCATTTTGCAGCATTTAGCTTGCCGAAAATCTCACAGGAAGAAAAATATGTGATAAGGAAAAAAAAGCAACACAAAAAGGTATTAGTCCACACTGAAAAAACCTGCGGTGTGCGTGGCGAAGGCACAGGATTGTAGAGACTTGCGTTTCCTATTGTTTAAAACATTGCTCCTGGTGCTTAACAGAAAAAAAGTGCGACGCAGGAAAGGAGCAGTACTGACTAGAAACATCTGCAAATGCATCCAGCTCATCAATAACTCCTGATTTGAGCTCTGATTGGGATTTTTGCATAGGAATTAGGTTAAATCCTTAAGCAGATGCTAATCCTCCGTTTTAAGAGCTGTAAATTTCTGTGCTGAACAGTATTCATGTGGGTGAAGAGAGTCGGCACATGGGTCGTCATGTATGTAGAGATAGTTACGTACAAGATACACCTGGGGCTGTTCGCTGTGGCGTGGAGAATTAAAAAATATGGTGGATTAATAGAAATATTCATATCCTTCTCTGTTTTGTGGTTTGGAGAGGATCTGATACTGATACTGGCTTGAAGGTCTGCCCCACTGACAATGAATTTACAGCCTGCAAATGAATAAGCTTCACCATCTACTTATCTCCTGTTTAGTTTGCTAACCCCATCCCTTGCATTTGTTAGGAGCAAACTGCACCAACATACCCCCATCCCTTGCATTTGTTAGGGGCCAACTGCACCAACATACCCCCATCCCTTGCATTTGTTAGGGGCCAACTGCAGCAACATACCCCCATCCCTTTCACTCTGAGGGAGATGGAACAGCTTAAAAGATGTTAGGTATTTTCTGTGTGACATGTAGATAGCAGGCAGGGTAAAATATCTTTGCAACAAGGAGAACAGAACAAAAGCTGGCAGAAATGAGGTCTTTTTCCATGCTCTTTCAGCTGTGTTTTTGCACCAGGGTGATTACAAGGGATCTGTATTCTCATGCCTGTGTTGCCACCTTTTAACAAAGCATGCAGTCAGCGGACAGGGCAAAAGACCCTTGCCTGCATTTTGGAGCTGCTCTCAACCTCGCTAATTAATTCTACAACTTTGTAGTCGTAATTACCATTATCATCTTTTCTTAAATAATGAGTTTTAAATTCCACAGAAACCTGGCTGCTTTTCCTCCCTCTGTCTCCTCACAGAAAAGCTGTTGAATAAGCACAATCTACTCCTTATCTTTCAGGAACTCGGGCTGGTTCACAGCATAAGCAGCTAAGCTGAAAGATTTAATTCATCTTGTTCATTAAAATTCAAATAATTATAAAGTCAGAGATGTTAACTTTTCGGTTATTACAATACAGCTGGCAAACAGGGACTGTTGCACCAACTGGGAGACTTAAAACCTCATCTTTGGTGGCCAGGTAATTTTATTTAGCAATTTAGCAGGAATTTAAATCAATACGTCTGAGAAATCTGCCTTATGAACTTGTTATTGTTATGAGTAATTGATTCAAATGTGCTTTTCACGATCTCGTGATACTTCACGTGACACATGTAGAGATTATTTCGAGTGCCCGGGGGGCCTGTTTCTTGCTGCCTTTAAGTACTAGATAGTGTTCGGTGTTGAAAGGAGCAACGCATGACCTCTGTGAGTCCTGATTCTGCAATTTTAATGGGCAATTGCACTTAATTATACAAGGCGGGTGGGACTGCTTGAAAGGTTTGTGCTCAAGAGATAGGGCAGAGCTGTGTTTATAACCTTTGCTGAGGCATTTTTGGTTCCTTTTCCTCAGTTTTGGCTCATTGAAATCCCTCCTTGAGCCGTTTTTCTTCGCTGGTTGCACTTACCTCCTCGATTCAAAAGTTAGGGTGCTTCCAAGAATAACCACCGCAAAGATCAAGTGTGTAGTTAGCTCCAAACCTTACGCATTGCCATACTTCAAGATGAAATATTTCCACCTAGGTGTGTCCTTTGTGAATTTCCTGTGGATCTCAGCATCTCTGGTGTTTATTTATTGCTGTATTATTGCTTAATTATTGCTCTCTTACATCGAATCATGGGATGGTCTAGGTTGAAAGGAACCTCAAAGATCGTCTAGTTCCAACCCCCTGCCAGAGACAGGGACAGCTCTCACCAGACCAGGTTGCCCAGAGTCCCATCTAACCTGGCCTTGAGCAATTCCAGAGATAGAGCAGCCACAACCTCTCTGGGCAACCTGTTCCTGTGCCTCAGCACCCTCACTGTAAAGAATTTCCTCCTAATACCTAACCTAAATCTACTTGCTTCTAGCTTAAAGCCATTTCCCCTTGTCCTATCACTACAAACTTCTTCTTCAGTTGTCTGCCAGCAAATGGACGAGGCTCCTAATTAAAGAATGCTGGGAATGAGCAAGACAAAGTGATATGGGGCAGGCTGGCCCCATTTCTCAGACCGATTTCAACTTTAAACCTACTTTAAATGAAAGAAACTAAAGATTTGACTGAGCACCGCATCACTGCTGTGCCATTCAGGTGCTTCTGAATGCAGCTGTTGGGTAGATGATCTTCCAAGGTCCCTTCCAACCCCTGATGATTCTATGATTCTATGATGGCGATAAGGAGGCTGTTTGGTGTGGAGACCTTTGTCTAATGGTCTAATTAGACTTTGCCTGATGTCTAAAAAGACCTAGTGCTTTTTTGTGTGATCAGAGACACTAGCAAAGCTTCTAGGCAAAGGAATATTCTGTGAATCCGACCTCGAGAGATTGGCAATGTCACTCTGTCGCTTCACAGGTGAAGGTACCTACCTTCGACACAAGAGGTAACTCCTGGCAATGTGGGAAAGGTCAATGAGAGAAGAATTTGTGGGCACCACAATAAGACATTCCTAGTGCCATCTCTGCACTCCTTCTAAACAAATCGCTCTCTCTCTGGCCTTTTCTATAATGTGATTAGGAAGAGTTGACCGAGTGTGATTTCCATGGAAATTTCTTGCGCATTAACGTTTCCTGCTTCTTCTGCATTGAATGCCCTTGTGAAAGAAGAGAAAGAACAAACATCAAAAGTACCTTTTAACTTTGAGATTCTTTCTAAATTTCTTTAAACTTATAGCCCATACTGCTGCCTTTCAGACTTCAAAGCGTGCGGGAAGATCAGGGTCACGCAGAAAATTATTTCTTGCGGTTTAATAAAATATGCATGTGAATTGTATGATCTGCCAGCGAAATTATTTATGTGTTAATGTAATGTTGTAACATTAATTACACACTTTAATTTCTTCTCTCGTCACCAGTAAGAACAGTATCGGTTCTAAATTGGGTTTGAAACGTACATTGTACCACCAAAGCTTAAATTATTTCCAGACTGAATTGCTTTTTCACTTCGGTAAGGAAAGTCTTTTATTTATTTATTTTATGTTTGGTATTTGGGAAAAATGAAGTAACAGATGTTCCACCTTTAACTCACGGAATCACAGAACATGAGGGATTGGAAGGGACCTCAAAAGATCATCTAGTCCAGTCCCCCTGCCACAGCAGGGTCTCCTAGATCAGGTCACACAGGAACATATCCAAGTGGGTTTTAAACATCTCCAGTGAAGGAGACTCCACAACCACCCCAGGGCAGCCCCTTCCAGTGCTCTGCCATCCTTACTGTGAAGAAGTTCCTTCTGATATTTATGTGGAATCTCCTGTGTTCCAGCTCACACCCATTGCCCCTTGTCCTATCACTAGATGGCAATGAGAAGAGCCTGGCTCCATCCTCCTGACACCCACACTTCACATATTTATAAACATTAATGAGGTCATCTCTAAACTCTCCTGTCTTCCAAGTTCAAGAGACCACCATTAGATGACAGTGGGAAGGGCCTGGCTCCATCGTCCTGAGACCAACCCTTCATATATTTATGAACATTAATGAGGCCACCCCTCAGATGATTCATGGTGGCTCGTTTTCAGCCTTGCTCTTCCACAGTGATGTAGTTGGTCCAAACTCTATCTACTGATGCAAAAAATCCTATTGCATAGTTTTAGTGAATGAACCACAGAGCGTTTGTTATGACCCCCGTAAGACTGGTCCTGTTGGATTCCTCTCCTTAGAGGATTTTCTACCTCTTTTTCTATCTTATATCTGTGATTAAATTCATGTACAAGGACATTCACTGAGACTTATCTTCTGACTTACTATTTGTATAGAGTTCTCAATAGAGACATAGGAGCTGGGTGTCACTTGTTTCAACAGCGTCCTGCAGCAGCTGTTCAGTTCCAAATTGTGCCTGAGCAGTGATGCATTTCTTGCACCTCTAGTCTGTTCTCCACTGGAAATCAGAACCAGATCAGTGTCGTTATTCCGTTCTGTCAGCTTTCCTGATCAAATCAGTCCATTCATTGGGAGGACTGCCTGCCTGTGTTTACAGAAAGTGTTTCTTTCCTACTCCTCATTATACACCTGTAATTATTTTCCCATTGCTTTCCTAAAGATGAGTGACAGCACTGAGATACCAGAGATGCTCTTCTGCCTCCAGCAAGTGTGTGGGATCAGCAAGGACCCTGTTTCCTAGGTTACGTTGAGCAAATTTGCATGCCAGTGCACTGCTGTTCATCACCAGGGATGCTCTAGACCTGTCCACGGAGAAAGGGCCTTGGAAGTGAATAATCTTTGCATTCTTGACTTCTGCTTTTAATATAGGGATGAGGGAAAAATAGTTGTCAGCGTATGCACAGCAGGAGATGGCAGGCTGAGGAGCTGAATCCAATCTGGTCCAGTGAGTGGCATCCCTGCTTGCTGACAGGGGGTTGGACTAGATAACATTTGGAGGTCACTTCCAGCCCGGTGCATTCTATGATTCCTCTGCAAGACTGGGCAAAGTGTCTGTGGCTGCAGGTGCTGTTTTATGTTTGGTCTAGTGCTGTTTATGAATGACCATGAGACAGATAATCTCACTCAGGATGCGTGTCCTGCTGCTCTCTCTGGTTCTGCATTCTGATGGGTCGGGGCAGGACTCTGCTGTTGCATGCTCACCAAGGATTCCCCTAAAGATGAAGTATAAGGGAGATTTTTCTTTCCTAAGAGTGTAAAAGCGATGTAAACAGTTAACAGTGGCCTTCTAATCCCTGAAAGGGGGCTAGCGTAAGGCTGGAGAAGAGCTGTTCAAAAGGGCACGAAATGATGGAACCAGAGGTCATGGCTTGAAGCTCGAAAAGGGTAGATTGAGGTTCTTCAGTTTGAGGCTGATGGATCCCTGGAACAGGTTGCCTAGAGAGGTGATGGAGGCCCCATCTCCACAGACATTCAAGATCAGGCTGGATGGGGCTGTGGGCAATCTGGTCTGGTGGGTTATGTCCCTGCTTGTTGCAGGGGAGGTTGGACTAGATGACCTTTGGAGGTCCCTTCCAACCTTATGATTCTACGAATAGAAACTGAACAGTGTGAATCTTCTGGATCATTAACAGTGATTTATTTCTCACCTGCCTATGACTGCTTGAGTGCAGCTTTGGGTTGCCATAAGGTGTCAGAGGGCGCCCTGACTTGCCTTTAGAGTTTCAATTTGCTTTTCGTTAGTGCAATGAATTAATGCCACTTAATATCCTTTTTATTAAATCACACCAGGTGGGGCAGGTGCACTGGGACAAATTTGGCTTGCATAAATAATGTCTGGGTTAGACTGTGCCTTGGCTGTCCCAACCAGGTCTCTAGCATTTTGGGCAGCTTCCTTATATACCCCCCTTATATACCGGCTGTCCTCCCTTCCACTCCTTGTGGAGTTTCTTTTTGTGTGACAGAGTGTCCAAGAGCTCCTTGCTCAGCCAGTCAGGCCTCCTAGCATTCTTCCCTGCTTTCCTCTTTCTTGGTATATGTTGCTCCTGGACACAGAGGAGGTGATCCTTGAATACTAACCAGCTGTCCTGGGCCCCTCTTCCCTCTAGGGCTCCAACCCATGATACTTTGGCCAGCAGATCCCTGAAGTGATCAAAGTCTGCACGCCTAAAGTCCAGGGTCGTAAGCTTAGAATACTTCCTCCTGGTTGCCCTGAGGATCTGAAATTCAACTGCTTCATGGTCACTGCAGCCAAGGCTGTCCCTGAGCCTCACATTGCTCACCAGCCCTTCCCTGTTGG
>JAOXOE010000506.1:15422719-15448047 GCA_028565055.1 Phoeniculus purpureus | reverse complement strand
CTTTTTGTAGGCTCCCTTCAGATACTGGAAGGCCACAAGAAGGTCACCTCGGAGCCTCCTCTTCTCCAGACTGAACAACCCCAACTCTCTCAGTCTGTCCTCATAGCAGAGGTGCTCCAGCCCACTGATCATCCTCATGGCCCTCCTCTGGACACGCTCCAGCATGTCCACAACCTCCTTCTAATAAGGGCTCTCTTAAGAGAGCTACAAATGCAAATATACAGTCAATAAAATAGAGTAAAGGAGGAGCCCCCCAGCTAACAGATAGGCAACCTCTGAAGCACGTGCCCAACAGCTCTGCTCTGACACCAGATCTGCTGTACAAAACCTATGGCAGGATAACACCTTTGATGACAGGGCATATTCAACAGGTCAGGTGGGCAAATAAGAGTCGTCATCTGACAGACGATCATGATGAAGATTTCATTTGACCAGGACATGCACTTTCTGCCACTGGAAGTTCTGCAGCCTACTGCAGAGATAGTAAGGCAGGGCCTCAGTGTTTGCCTGACACAGTGTTTATAAACTATTGATATTCCACTTCAGTGTGAACTTGAACAAAGAATATGAGGTTGCTTAATGACTGGCTTATATGTGCCTTTGCCACAGTCAGCTGCGCCAGCTCTGTCCTCTACCATCTGCTTGCTTTGCCGCTGCACTGAACATCGCTTTGCACTGTTGTTTCCCAGAGTGTCGCTTTGTTGGCATGGCTGTAGTAGGTAGCTCAGGTGGCTGAAAAAGCCAGTGGCATCCGGGCTTGTATCAGAAATTGTGTGGCCAGCAGGAGTGGGGAAATGATTGTCACCCTTGTGCTTCACCACACTTCAAGTGCTGTGTTCAGTTTTGGACACCTCTATTAAAGAAATACATTGAGGTGCTGGAGAAGGTACAGAGAAGAGCAATGAAGCTGGTGAAAGGCCTGGAGGACAGGTCTGTTGAGGAGCATCTGAGGGAACAGGGGCTGGTTAGCCTGAAAAAGAAGAGGCTGAGGAGAGACCTTTACATCCCTCTGTAACCATCTGAAGGGACATCGTGAAAAGGTAAGTGCTGTTTTCTTCTCACATGTAATTAGTGGTAGAACAAGAGAGATTAGCCTCAAACTGTATCAGGGTAGGTTTAGGCTGGACATTAGGGTAATCTTTTTCATGGAAAGAGTGGTCTGACCTTGGAACAGGCTGCCCAGGGAAGTGATGGAGTCACTATTCCTGAAGGCATTTAAAGATCGTTTAGATGTGGTGCTCAGAGATCTGATTTAGTGTAGAGATCTGAAATACTTGGTAGAGTTATTGGTTGAACTTGATGATCTCAAGGGTTTTTTCCAACCTGAGTGATTCTGTGTAGTTGATCTGTTAGCTGAAAGACAGGCAAATCTTGAATGTTTTACAGCAGAGCACTCATGAGCCACTGCAGCTATGGCTCTATGATTCCAGCAAGCCATTGCGGGTACTGCTGAGGGAGGATTACCAAGTCGTATTAATTTGCTGTTAGCAAGTGCAAGTAAACTGAAGTTTCAGGTACAACTTGGTCTGGTGCATTTAAGAAGTCTGACTACACATTATAAAAATATTCTTTAAGACATTAGTCACTTTCACTTCAGGGTTTTTTGAGGTGTGCTGTGTACATTAGGACTTCTAAACTGAGGTTTAGAAGCAGGCAAATGCCTCCTTCAAAGCAGGGCACAGCAGATGCCACTCTGAATTACCAGTGTGACTTGGTGGTTAACAAATATGTGAGCTAGACATGAAAGGAAAATAAGATTTAAATATTTTGGTGTGGTTCATTTTGCTTTTCCTTTTGAGGATCACAGCATCACAGAACATTAGGGATTGGAAGGGGCCTCGAAAGATCATCTAGTCCAATCCCCCTGCCACAGCAGGATCACCTAGACCAAGTTGCACAGGAGCTGTAGAAGTATAGTTGTATGAAAACTTATTATACAGGGCAAGAGATGAATATATAGGTTCAAGGCTCCATGTAACAGCTACAATCTCTATTAACTTATATGTACTTTTTCATTAAAATTGTACCAAACTATACATTTGTACAATTGTACCAATTGTAACCATCGCAGCCAATGTCCCAGCAAAGGTGTGAGTTTTGTCATAGAACTACAGAACATTAGGGATTGGAGGGGACCTTGAAAAGGACCATGTAGTCCAATCTCCCCATCACAGCAGGATCACCTACATCCAGTCACACAGGAACATACCCAGAAGGGTTTTAAACATCTTCAGAGAAGGAGACTCCACAACCTCCCTGGGCAGCCCGTTCCAGTGCTAACTCAGAATGCATTTTTTCCTCTAAATTACAGTAAGTTTTATTAAATTTTATAGTAACAAGTGATGGAAGAAATCAGACACTAAACCCTGCCTCACATATGCAATTTAGGCATTGACTTTATACCTGCATGGAAGTGGGCTTGCTTACACAATTCAGTCACAAACAGTCATGTCCCACGCACACAAGTGGGGGTATTGGTTACAAAACCAAACATTTTTCTTCAAAAAGAGAGTGAAATAGCTGATACAATCATTGTATGTTACAGAACCCTTGTGATGCTATAATAATGTGTATTTCCTGGAAATGTGTGCCTGTGTTTTCTGAATCCTGGAGTTTTACAGCTTATAGTTTGGTGAAGCATATGCTCCACATACCCTTTTTAATGTTTATTTGGTGTATTCCTTATCATTTCATTAATTAAGGCAAATACTGTGGTATTTGGTTGCTACTTTGATGTAAATACTCTAGCTAGGATGAGGCAAGACTATTTAACTTAAGATTGTTAAAGGAATTCTGTGAGATGAGTAATTTATTCCACAGGAATAATGTATCAAGGAAAGTAATTGAAGTAAGTGTCCAACTAAAACTACTAATTAATTAAGTGACCCAGAGCCATCAAATTGGCATTTGATGTTTGAGGGGTGCACAAGAGATTAATTTCTACCACAAAGGACATCTACTAATAGGACAAGGGAGAAGACTTTCAAACTGGAACAGGGTAGGTTTAGATTAGAATTTAGGAAGAAATTGCTCCC
This sequence comes from Phoeniculus purpureus, assembly GCA_028565055.1. NCBI lineage: Eukaryota > Metazoa > Chordata > Aves > Bucerotiformes > Phoeniculidae > Phoeniculus > Phoeniculus purpureus. Next base: position 15,445,012 of record JAOXOE010000506.1, on the reverse strand, counting down.
TGTGAGGGTGCTGATGCACTGGAACATGTTGACCAGGGAAGTTGTGTCTGCTCCATCCCTGGAAGTGTTCAAGGCCAGGTTAGATGAGGCTTTGGGCAACCTGGTCTGGTGAGAGGTCTCCCTGCTTGTGGCAGGGGGTTGAAACTAGGTGATTCTTGAGGTCCCTTTTCATAGAATCATTATGACTGGAAAAGACCTCCAGGATTATCTAGTCCAGCCCTCATCCCAACAGCTCCTTAACCCCTAGCTCATGGCCTCAAGTGCAATATGTACTAATTTTTTAAACCCCTCCAGGGATGGTGACTCCACCACCTCCCTGGGCAGCCTGTTCCAGTGTCCAACCACTATCTCAGTAAAGAACGTCTTCTTAAGATCCAATCTAAACCTCCCCTAATGCAACTGGAGGCCATTTCCCCACATCCTATCATTAGTAATCTGGGAGAAGAGACCAGCACCAGCCTCTCTACAACCTCCTTCTTTTTGGTATTTGTAGAGAGCAAATAAGGTCTCCTCTCAGCCTCCTTTTCCCTAGACTAAATAACCCCAGTTCCTTCAGCCTCTCTTCATAGGCTCTGTTTTCTGGACCTCTCGTCAGCCTTGTTGCCCTTCTCTGGACCCACTACAGCACCTCAATGCCTTTCTGATACTGTGGTGCCCAAAACTGGACCCAGTACTCAAGGTGCGGTCTCACAAGTGTGTAGTACAGGGGCAGGATCACCTCCCTACTCCTACTGATTACCACATTCCTGATCCAGACCAGGATACCATTGGCCTTCTTGGTCGCCTGGGCACACTGCTGGCTCCTGTTCAGCCAGTTGTCAACTAACACCTCCAGGTCCTTTTCCACCAGGCAGCTCTGCAGCCACTCTTCCCCAAGCCTGTAGCGCTGTTGGGGTTTGTTGTGACAGAAATGCAGGACCCGGCTTAGATGTGGTGCTTAGAGATGGTGAACTTGGTAGAGTAGGGTTATTGGTTGAAGTTACTGTAAAAGGCTTCCCCGGAGACCCATGTTACCACTTGGGAGATGCCACACCTCTGGGTACCAGCTGGGACTCTCGTTTATGGATCTTTTATCCAACGCTGCCATCTCCTGGCCAACTGCTCCGTTACAAACAAAATAGGAAACAAGACTGCTCCGCCAGGCGGCAGCACTGAGGCCAAAGTCGGCCACTAGGATGGGGGAGCAGCAGGTTCGCTCCCTCTGGGGTGTTATCTATTTATCCCGGTCCATGTTAGACACTGAAATGTTATGAGATAGTGGAAGTATTGTTCACGTTTAAGTAAAACTAAAGGCTAGCCGGGCCCAGGAAATAAGAAATCAGAGAATCATGGAATCATTAAGGTTCGAAGAGACCTCCAAGATCATCCAGTCCAACCATCAACCCAACCCCACCCGGGGTTGTGCCCTAGTGCCACATCGACGTGTTTTTTGAACACCTCCAGGGACAGGGACTCCACTACCTCACTGGATTCCATGGTCTGATACTTGACAAGGACTTTGCTTCTTGGGAACTTAAAGCTGCTCATGAAACAGGCTGGGCAGCAAAGATATGTTCACCACTTAGCCCCTGACACAATTTTGAAACCCTCTCAATGTCATCTGGCATCACAGATAAGTGATGATAGCAAAACTGGCTCCAAGGACATCTGTATCAACAGACAAGCAGTAAGAATGCTGCAAAAATACAGTTGTTGTACAAAGATATTCTGTGGTTCGCAATCCGTAGAGTGAGTGTTGGTGACTAATCAAACCATGTTGACTTGAATGTTTGAAGTATAGAAGAATGCGTAGAATCTCATTCAGGGTGCTGCAACTTGGCTGGGACACCTCATGCACGTGAATAAATGTTTACCTCTGTAATTACAGGATCACAGAATGTTAGGGATTAGAAAGTACCTCAAAAGATCATCTAGTCCAGTCCCTCTGTCAAAGCAGGATCACTTGGATCAAGTTGCACAGGAACATGTCCAGGCGAGTTTTAAATGTCTTCAGAGAAGGACACTCTACAACTCCCCTGGGCAGCCCATTCCAGTGCTCTCTCACCCTCATTAGGAAGACGTTCCTTCTCATATTAACGTGGAACCTCCTGTGTTCCACCTTACACCCATCTCCTGTCATTGGATGAAACAGAAGGAGCCAGGCTCCATCCTCCTGACACCCACCCCTCACATATTTATAAACATTAATGAGGTCACCCCTCAGTTTCCTCTTTTCCAAGCTAAAGAGACCCAGCTCCCTCAGCCTTTCTTCATAAGGGAGATGTTCCTCTTCTTTCATCATCTTCGTTGCTCTGCACTGGGCTCTCTCCAGCAGCTCTGTGTCCTTCTTGAGCTTGGGGCCCAGAACTGGACACAATACTCCAGATGCGATCTCACCAGGGCAGAGTAGAGGGGAGGAGAACATCTCTCAATCTACTAACTATCCCCTTTCTGATCCACCCCAGGATGCCGCTGGCCTTTTTGGCCACAAGGGCACATTGCTGGCTCATGGCCATCCTGCTGTCCATCAGGACCCCCAGGTCTCCTACACTGCTCTCCAACAGGTCAGTCCCCAGCCTATACTGGTACCTGGAGCTGTTCATGCCCGGATGCAAGACTCTACACTGCCCTTGTTATACTTCATTAAATTTCTCCCTGCCCAGCTCTCCAGTCTGTCCAGTTCCTGCTGAACAGCAGCACAGCTGGTGTGTTGGCCACTCCTCCCAGCTTTGTGTCATCAGCAAAGTTTCTGATAGTGCTCTCTAATCCCTCATCCAAGTCATTCATGAATAGATTGAATAGTACTGGTCCCAGTACTGACCCTTTTGGGACTCCACTAGATCCAGGCCTCCAACTGGATGTTGTGCAATTGACCACTACTCTCTGGCTTCTATCCTGCAGCCAGTTCATGATCCAAGTCACTACCCTATTGTCCAGACCATACTGCCTCAATTTGGCTGCGAGGATGTTATGTGAGGCTGTGTCAAATGCTTTACTGAAGTCAAGATAGACCATATCCACTGTTTTGCCATCATCTATCCACCTGGTTATGCCCTCATAAAAGGCTATTAGTTTCGTCAAGCGTGACGTCCCTTCGGTGAAGCCATGTTGACTGTCCCTAATGACCCTCTTGTCTTTGATGTGCTTAGAGACAGCGCTGTGTCCCAGCTTCTCTCTTCCACGGATGTGCACCAGTTGCACGTTTTTGTGACAGAGCTGGAGAGACCTGCAACCTGGTTGCTGTGCCCCTCTGTGCCTGAGCAATGCTGGGCTGATCTATGCTCATCCTGGGTTAATCTATATAATTTTCACCTGGTTTTGGGGTTTAGTTCAGTGTAAAGAAACTAGAACACCTATCAGACCACAGATACAGGTAAAGTCCAAGCCTGGAAAACCTGAGTTAGGGGAGGAGAACGGCAGATGGTCATCCAGATCACTGCTTCTTTCACTGGTTGCAGTGTATGGATCTTCAGTGATTTTTCAGTTATTTTATTTGACTTTTAAATTTATAAGCTGCAACAATTCTGTGGGAGGAAGGCTGATGTTTAGCTGGGTTTTCATGAGCAGGGATTGTGCCTCTGATGTATAGACAGGAAAATACAGGTTACTGATTTAAAGAACTAAGCAATACTGATTAACTAGTAAATTGTCTGCAGGACTTCAGGGGTGAAAAGAGTTTCCTTCTCAATTTAATATTGAACTACCTTTATATAAATATATGGGGTTTTTTTTTCATTTTCATCAAAATTTGCTAAACCTACTTGTTCTATTATCTGTGTGCTTCTTCTACGTGCTACTATTAATTTTTTGAGGACTTTATTTGCTCTAAGATTTCTTCCTCGTTTCATTGTATGGGTCTTTCCTAAGTTTATTTGCAAATGCACCTTTTAAGCTTCAATTCTTGCATTCAGAGAGAATGCAGTTAAATTCTGTCTTTTATTTAGGTCACGTTTGCATGCTTTTTTTGTGAGGGTAGTGGTCTTTGTCTGGCTGGTCTTCCTGTGTTTGCAGCTAGATGGAGTGAGCACAACACTGAAGTTCTGCCTGTGTATCAGTGTTGAATTACAAAATACAGCCCGTAGCCAATTTAAAAGTCCAACATAATGTTTAATACATGGCTACACAGAAATGTTGCTTAGATAAAACCATTGCACTGTGATTTCTGCCAATTCAGTAAACAAGATGCCACTTAAATTTTGCTTCTATTCGTATTAGATGAATTTATGACACCACTGCAGTCTTCATACTCATCACAGCTTATTCCTAAACTGTCAGATTATGTTTCCTAGGCACTATCTGTACTTACATAATTGACTGGGAAGGTTGTATATGGAATTTGAAGGGGATGGGGAGAACAGAGCGCTGTTAGTTCCTAAAACAAATGAACCTATTGAGGGAAAAGTATTCAAATATTTATCCTTCAAGACCACTTAATGGAAGTAACCTCTAGATAATCGTCTGTCCTGTGTTTTGTCTGCCCAATTGTTAAGTTTTTAACCGCATATTTCTTTTTTCTTAAAGGAAAGCTGAATCCTCATTTATCTCCTCTGTCAGTTAATAAAAACACAGCAATGAAAGCATGGCAAGGCTTTGAGAATAAATTGCTTTCTAATCACAAAATACTGGCAGCTAAGGGAAGGAGAAAGTTGGATGCTTGGAAGAATGTTAAATAGATCGTGAAATTTTACACTTTGAGAAACTGAGCAGATGCATAGACTTTATACCTGGAAGATACAGAGCCGTAGAGTTTATATCTCTTATGCTCATATATGATCTAAAATACTTACTGTAGAATTTTATCCAGTAATTCCTTTGTCAATCCCACTAACTTTGCTGCTGAGCATATGGACAGCTGAGGAACGGACAGAGCACTCAGCTAGCTCAAGATCCCATGAGAATCTGTGGCAGGGCTGGCAGCTGAACCCAGATCTCCTGAACCACAGGGCAGTTTTGTAGAAAACAATAAATTTTCTCCAGTTAGCACAGTGAAGCACTGTCTTTTGTCAGTGAACGTTTTACAAACCATGGTAAACTTTTATACTACTTCACTAGGGTCCAGTTCAGAGTAGTAACCCCAGAGTTGTAGATTGCCACAGAACCAGTTAATTTTGCTGTCTCTGCTGAGCTGGTCTGGGCTTTGGAAGGCTCCTGTGGTACTGCGTTAATGGAAGATGCTGAAGTTTGACTCTATGATTTTGTTCTTACTATATAACCAAACAGTAAACCATTAACATCATCGTCTTCATTCTTTCATAGCACCTTACATTTTAAAAGTGTGTTACGACTGCTCATGTGCTGTGTCAGCGCTCCAGTTACATCAGTGTAATGGATACAAAAGTATTATAGCATGTTCATTTACTTCTGGGGAGAAGGAGGCATGAAGACATCTGATTGTAAGAACTATGGCTTATGTGTGAATCCAGATGGCAAGGGAAGTGTATTTCAGCTAGAGCTGTCTCATTATGTGAAGTTCATGAGTAAGCTCTGGCTCTGTTTATGCCTTACAATAACTGAAAGCATCCTACAGGAAGGCTGAAGAGGGACTTTTCATGAAGGGATCTAGAGACAGAACAAGGCAAAATGATTTTAAAATGAAGGAGACGAGATTTAGACTAGGTTTTAGGAAGAAGTTCTTCCTAATTGGAAGACTCTGGAAATAATTGCCTAGAGAGGTTGTGGGTGCCCCCATCCCTGGAGGTGTTCAAGGCCTGGTTGGATGAGGCCCTGAGCAACCAAATCTAGTTGAGTAGATGATCTCTAAGTCCCTTCCAACCTGAGCCAGTCTATGATTCTATGATTGTTTTATTCTTAGGAGACAAAGACTTCTGTGTGATGGTGCACAGCATCTTGTCCAGGGATCAATCCATCACACTTCTAAATGCCTTGCAAAAGAGGTTATTCGCAAACAAAAACTACATTCAGGCAAAGTGAGAGTGTTGCTATGGTGAATGGAACACGTGCTGTTCTCCTAAGGGCACTGTGTGTTCTAGGAAAATCAACCACTATTGGACCTCTGGACTTCTGAATGACTCTGTCTTGGCTTGGGTGGAGTTTAGAGTAGTAGTTCAATGTCAGTCTGGAGTTGCTGTAGTGTAGAATATCCTGACCAGATATTTCTCGTTCTGACATTCTGTGGAACAGACAATGATAAAGAACACACTAGTCTAGGAGAAAATTGATGATAGAAGAGATAGGGCTGTTGACTTGACATCAGCTCAAACTTTCTTCATAATGTGTTTCTGTTGTAACTGCATTGACTTGTTCTCCACTCTTGTGCTTCCTAAAAAAGCCTGCGATTCCAAGGGTCCATTGTGCATATTGTGTTTAAACACAAGGTGTATTCTGTTTTGGTGTTTTCAAACATTTGGCTAGAACATCTGGGTTCGTTAACAAAGCAAGGCTCTTTCTCCTCTACACTCTGATGAAGCAGGAAACTCATTTGACTGAAAACTAGTAAAAGAAGCACAAAAACGGGCTGATATCACCTTAGGCTCTTGTATACAGAGTGCTGGAGAAAGAACTAGTGCCTACGCTCTGCACACCCTCTGTGTTACACAAGCCATGGTACCTTAGTCATAAACAAGGTATAATGAACACAGCTCAGAGTCCTTGATGGCATGAAACGTCTTTTCTTCCCTCTCTTGTACCTGAACAATGAAAGATGAATTAAGCCTCCAATCAACAAGAAGTAGCAAATATTTAACAAGTATTATTTGAAAAAACCCTACATCTGGCACCTGCTGTTTCTTATTTGCCTCTCAGTAGGCTGGGCAAGTGGCTTCCTACATTTCAAGAGGAGTGCTTGCAGAGAGGGAGGATCACTCATGCCAGTAGCTCTCTCTGATGACAAATGGAAAGGCAATGATTATCTTCAAAAGTCCACGAAGGTTCATTTAAGATAAAATACGAGACATGTGATCAAAGGACTAAAAAGTACACAAATCCCAAATGGAGGTCTCAGTCCATGACAAATACTCTGTTCAGCCTTTACCGAGAGACATAAGGGCACCAGAAAAAACATCCTGGATGATTGAGGATACCCATCCCATCGTTCACTTTAGGAGGATTAAGAGCACATCTGCTTCCTTTTGTCAAGGCACATATTTCCCAGGCTGCTGATGGATTCGGTTAGCATCGGTAACATGCAGGCTGCCTGACATGTATCTTTTCATCATCCTGAAGCCTTTTTTTCCCCTTGTAGAGTGGGAAGAACCCTAAAATGAACAAAGTTGAACACTGTCTTTTTCCCTAAGAAGTTGTATTTATTTTTTTCCAGGTAAATTCAAGAAGAGCTTGTTATGGTTTAGCTTCAACCAATTTTTTTCAATCTGTTTTACAGTATTGATAACAAACTGGAAAACTGATCATTGCTGAATTTCAGTGATTTTTACCTCCTAATTTGTAGTCCAAGGACCTATATACCCTTATCTATTAAAGGCTCCCATCAGAGCTTTTAGTTTAAATGAAGCTCTGCGTCTGGATGATCAATAAAGGGTTTCAGACAGAACTAGGAGCCAGGAAATCTTGAGCTTTCTCTGGTTTTAATTCTGTGTATTTTTCATTCATTCCCGTGTGCTTCCATGTAGGAAAAAAAATGAGGCTATTTTCTATCATTCTTCTTCCAGCCATTTGTTTTAGAACAGGCGCAGGGCTGCTTTAAACTTAACTGATTCCTAATTATCCTTAAAAGACGATTTCACTTGTGGTGATGAAGATAATGGATGAAACAGATAAAAGAGTAACTAAAGTTAGCTTTAGTGCTGACCCCCTACCCTTGCTCTCAGCCTCCACTCTTCCCAGACCTAGCAAAACAGAGACAGAATCCATCTCTTAACCTTTTTGTAACCTGGAGCAAGACATTGCCTTAAACTCTTTGTTGTCTTTTGCATTTGTAGAAAATAAAGTAGCAAGCCTATCTCTGCGAATGAAAATGGAAAATAAACTCTAGAGTACTATTAGCTAATTTGCTTTAGCTATAAAGCATTATTTTGTTTAGGAATTTAATCCACAATAGAATGCTCTGTAACCAGGTAGATGCTATAAAAACTTTTCAGAAAGCTACAACCATTCTTTATGCTTCATTGTAAGAAGCACTGAAAAAGTTGCTCTATAATTTCATTTTACTGAGAATCCCCTTCTTAGAACCTGTTGGTTCTTATTTGCCTCCCATTTTTTGTTCTGCATGTGACTGCTAGCCTAGACAAAAGCAACAACCAGCCATTTAGCAATGTTTGGTGTTTAGTTTTCTCTTCTTTTTAGGAGGAATCTGCATTTTACAGAGACTCTCCACTCAGTTTATACTGCATTGCCATGGTGATCACCATGGAAAACTCAACAGTTGTGAGCTATTGTGTTCCACGAATGTAAAGAAAAAGCAAAATTTCTTGCAGTGGAGACAACCAACCTGTCCGCCTGTGTTTCTGTTGTAATAAAATCACTGAATGAATTCCCTTTAAATATTTTTGTCGCTGAGGTCAAGAGCTCAGTTTTCTCTGACATGACTGCTGTGCTTTTAGAAGGAGCATGGGGCTTGGGATCACATCGGTGCGAAGCAGTGACGTGAGGCTGTAACTGGGGAGCTGCTACCTACCTGCAGGATTTGTTTGGGTTGTCCCTCAACATCAAACTGCTCCTGACTTAGAAGCCTACTCCACCTTCCCTCCCCATCCAGGACCCCATCTGCCAAACATGATTTGTTAGCAGTATAAACATATGCATCTGGTCTGGATCCTGGAGCTGAGGGGATGCTGAGGAGCTGCATGGTTGCCTGAGACTGAAGCACCACACTGAGAAGAGTGAGATGGAGCCAGATGAATGTCTTTTGTGTGAAGCAGGAGTCTTGACAAGTCTGGCTTTACACAGTCCAATACTGCTTTAGACTGAGGTAGCTTTACATCTGACTTACACCTTGAGAAATCTATGTGACTACTGAAGTTTGCTTAACAAAATGAGGCATCAGAGTTTATTTTAGTAGTTACTTTGCATTTTACTGGGTGTAATTAAGATCCAAATCCTGTTTGAGCTATATCATTGTTTTCAATTTTGAACAGTTGAAACGTAAACAGAGAAATCAACAAATGTATGAAACAACAAAAGGACATATTCTCTTCTTAGATCTACAGAAAACGAGTGTTTAGGGTTTGATGGTTCCGTCAACGTAGAATGTGACCCTGGATTTGTATTTTAAACAGGACTCAGGCTGTGGTTTCATGAGGCTCACCTCAAATCAAACCTAAACAAATTCTTTTCCTCCTTTATACTAATTTCCTCCGTACTAAAAACTTTCCTCCTCTTGCTGTCCACTTTTTTCCTATTAATGGTTAATTGCTTTCTTACTAAAATGCCGACTCTTCCACCTACTCTTTCCTTCTGTTTGATTTGTTTATAGTTGTTCCAGTTAAGCACCATCTACATGCAAAGCATCCAACTGGTTGTATGAAACATGTGGTTCTTATTTTGCTCTGCTCCAGACATGACGTGTGTGTGCATAGCAAGGAAGATGAAGTAGTTAACGGTGCTAACAGAAAACTACATGTTTTAGGAGAAAACATCTTGCTTAAGTGAACTAAAAAAAATGTTTCCAATTACAATATTCTTAAATCAAGGGGAAGAAAAAGGAGATTCAGGATTAGTAGTCCAAAAGGAAATATCTTTAACATTGCAAATTGTTGCTTTATGGTCTGAAACTACAGCAAGGTTTCCAAAGTCTGGTTTAAATAAACGGGACTCTTAAGGAATGCAAAATCTAAAGCTTAAAATACTAGGTTTCTTTTTTATCTCTTTTCTTTTTGGTTTTTTTCTTTTAATTTTTCCATTTGTTTTTTCTTTTTTCCTTTCCCTTTTCCTATTCCTTTTCCTATTTTATGCTTGAGGGCTAGATAGTCAAGGTCCTACATGGGCATTTTGTACCTAGAAACTGGCTTTTCTGCATGTTCTTTTGTCTCTGAGCTTCCATGAACTCTTCAGCCTGCCTGTAATAAGGAACATGATTGAAAGAGCTGGGTCTCTTTAGCTTGGAAAAACAAAGACTGAGGGGTGTCTTCGTTAATGTTTATAAATATGTGAAGAGGGGCTGTCAGAAGGATGCAGCCAGGCTCTGCTCAAAGTCATCTAATGCTAGGACAAAGGGCAATGGGTGTAAGCTGGAACATAGGAAGTTTCACATCAATATGAGAAGGAACTTCACAGTTAGGGTGACAGAGCACTGGAACAGGCTGCCCAGGGGGGTTATGGAGTCTTCTTCTCTAGAGATGTTTAAAACCTGCCTGGATATGTTCCTATACGACTTGGTCTAAGTGATCCTGCTGTGGTGGGGGGAATTGGGCTAGATGATCTTTTGAGGACCCTTCCAATCCCTAATGTTCTGTGATTCTGTGATTCTGTGAAAGGGTAAAAAGAGCAATGTATATGTGTATGAGTTTAATACTCCATTAAAAATTTGTCTCAGGGCAATTAGAAATAACCTGTATTTCTACAGCCAAATTAAAAGTGCACAGAGTGCAGAATCCTACTGTTCACAGACACATCTCGATTTTCAGAGTAGGTGGATCAGGTCACTTCAGATCGAAATGCACAAGTATGTTTCATTTGAACTACAAATGACTTCTTAAGTGGTTATCATGAGTCCTCTATAGGGCCTGAGCTAAGTCCTTCTCAATGCTTTAAATTCACACCTCATTAGATAATTACTACCAAGATGTCTCTGCCCAACAGCGTGGTACATGAATCCTTCAAGTGAAGAAGGCTGCATTTGCTATTTCTCATGGGTAGAACATATCTTAGACCTTGAGAAGTGCTGGGTTAGACAGCACAGTCAATCATGAAACACAGATGAGAGAGAAGGGTTATTGCATTTCATAACCCTCTCTTAGACACCTGGAGCAAATAATTCTACAGGAAGTCTGGAGAGGGACTTTCCCAAGGGGATCTAGCAATGGGACAAGGGGAAATGATTTTAAACTGAAGGAGATGAGGTTTAGTATAGATCTTAGGAAGAAATTCTTCAGTGCAAGGGTAGAGACGCTCTGGAATAAATTGCCTGGAGAGGTTGTGGATGCCCCCTCCCTGGAAATGTTCAAGGCCAGGTTGGATGAGGCCGTGAGCAACCAAATCTTATTGAGAGGCGTTGCTGCCCATGGCAGAGGGGGTGGAGTAGATGATCTCTAAGGTCCCTTCCAAACTGAGCCAGTCTATAATTCTATGAATAGACAGGGTTTGTTAGGCCCATGTATGGTAGTGAGTAGTTACTTTAGGCCAACTTTACTACCCGTTCCTCAAGTCCCAACTTTGAGGAACCTAATAGACCAAAGTTTGCGGTTAGGTGAGCCAAATACAGTCCACTCTGTGACACTACCCCACCCATATGCTGTTCATTGTTAATATAGAGCTAAAAGGGGGAGCTTCTACAATCAGAGAAAGAAAACCCCACAGTATGTGATTATGGCTTGATCAAATCTGAGTGTCTCTATGAGAAGTAATACCTCAGGTTCAATAACACAGAACAACATGTGTTTTAACGTGGCTGTGGTGAATTAAGATCAGCTCCCCAAGTCCTTTTGCTCATGGTAGCTTTCAGTTTTGCAGCATTTTTCAACCCTTTGATTCCTTCAGGGTCACAAGTGATTAATTTTATTGACTTAATCTCAACCTGATATTTTTACTGCAAATTCTTCCAATGTTCAGAGTATAATTATAGTTTAATTGTTTAAATTTGTAGGTTTTCTTCCTCAGAAATATAGGACTGTATTTCAGTTTTACATTTTAAAAGTAATTTTTCTGTTTCTCTTACAAAATGAGCAACTAAGACATAGAGCAATTGGGAAAGTTTCTCAGTGACATGCTAATCACAATGGGTATCGATCATTGATTTGTCTTTTTTCCCTCAATTTATAATTTTATAATGAAATCTGCAAGCAATTTAGTCTTATCCTTGAAGAGGGTGGGTATAAAAGAATCAATACAAGAGCTGAAGTTTAATACAGGAAGCAGAGACGTGTTTCAAGAACTGCAGTATAGGTCTGTATTGTGCATTCTACACACCGAGCCACTATTGATATTAATAAAATTTCAGTGCATGTAACGAGGAGGGAATATTCACTGGAGATTTCAAGCACAGCTGAAGGATTCACGGTATTGACTTTGCCCTGAATGTAGAGTTCTGAAAGATAAAATTATCTAAAGTACCAGAAACATTTCCAGCTAGTTACGATTAAACAATTGCAACACTCTTCAGATAGCGTGAGAAAGAAGATTTGCAAATTTAGTGAAGGTCCAATTTGCAGAGACATAGTGAGGTGCTTAAATCACTCAGACATGCCCTTCTGCCAGACACCTTTTGCATTAACAAACAATAACTTTTCAGCCCAGAACCCTATTTTCATATAGGCTAGTTGATGTTAATGCCATTTCTATCACTGCAAGAGAGTTTGCTTTGAATAATAATTCAAATAATTCTGAAAATCTGGCCTATAGTGGTGTTATCTTCTATAGACAGAATAAAAATTGCTTTACATAATAACACCTAAGATGGCTAAAATAAATATTCCATTAGTGTCTGAATTGTTTTCACTTTGTCTTTGCCTTCACTGTGCTTGGATATCCACAATGAAATATGAAACTGAGAGAACATGATAAGCTAAAAGGGCTTCCCCTGGTCCCCGCTTCTTTTTATCAGGCTAATTGCTTTAACAACATTACACCTTCTCAGTGAGTTATTCCCAACAAATCCACGAGGATGAGTATCTAAACTCCTTTTAAGTTTTAGCTTGAATTTCAGTTACTACTCCTCTGATTGAGTAGTATTGAATTTACCACGTTCAAAATAGCTCAGGAATTTTGTTTACCTTTGTGGAATACTGCTTCAGCCCCTGAATTTACGTTTTGGTGTTCAAGTGACTGGTGACATGATCTGTAGCAGAATCATAGGGTTGGAAAGGATGTCCAAAGGTCAGCTAGTCCAACCCCACTGCAACAAGCAGGGACATAGCTCACCAGACCAGATTGCCCAGAGCATCATCAAGCCTGACCTTGAATGATCAGTAGGAACTTTGGTAAGAGGCTAAAATCAGTCCGTTCTGCCCCTTCTCTGAAGATAGAGAAGTTTTTCATTCTTCATTGCAGCATGGTTGGGTATGTGACAATACTTGGGTAATTTTCCTTTCTAGATGAATCCTCCTTCATTCATTGTTCAGGAGCCTAGGAAATTAAAAAGCTTTTGCTGGTGTAATTTATGGGATGGAATCCCAGTTGATATTGGCAGATGTCTTCTTTTGATGGTATTCCTTAGGAAGATGCCCTGCATGAAAGAACTAGCACAGGCAGATGTGGTTTTGATTGTACAGCATAGTCCAACTCCTAAAAGAATACTGTTTCTATTTCAAATAAAGAAAAACATTTTAAAAAATACCCTTCTAAGAGCATACAAGATTTCCTTGTAGAATATACTTTATTTTTTTTTTTTGATGGCTAGTACCAGCTCTTCCCAGTCAGCTATGCACAGTCACTTTGTGTCAAATTGATTTAATGCAACTATTTCTGCTTGATTCACTATCCTGTCCCCAAATCACCACAGCAACAGTTCTCCTTTCTTTTTGAAAATATTGTTGTTCATTATGAAAAAGAAAGCAAGAGATGATATCTGTGATGCCTGGGTTGCACAGAGAGTATATGAGGCAGAGTGTGAACACTGGTTTCTAATCACTGCAAAGAAACTTTGCAAGTTTAACGCACAAGTTACCCTTCCAGGAAATGAGAATTAGATCTTAAAATTCTCTAATCACAGAAAATTCTCTGATCCTGAAGGAAAGTCTTTAAGTTGGGTAAATTGGATTGAAAGCCTTGGGATTTTGTGAGTTCTGTTAAATGGTTTGCCATAGTGCTGTGTTCCACATGGCCAGGTGTTTTAAAGATTAGTAGGGAAGCAATTATAACTATAAATAGTTTATAAATTTAGGTAATAGTTTATCTGTTTAGGTAGTTTATAAATATCTACCTGTCTATTTATCCTTGGAAAAAGCAAGCAATGCTGGTTGGACTTGTAAGGTCTTAACCTGAATGCACTGCATTTTCTTCTGAGCACAAATGAGCCTTTGATCATAGACTCATAGACTGTGTTGCGCTGGAAAGGACATTTAAAGGTCATCTAGTCCAACCAGGTCATCTAGTCCAACCAGTTGATGAACTGGGGATGCACAGAGCCCTTGGATAGCAGGGTCACTGGCTTTAAATCTGCGTGTGCTGTAACCTGTAGATCATTCCTTTGTGGTGGTGATCATTCAATATAACTAAGGAGGGGGCAAACTTGCCAAGTTAGTTTCACTCGTGGATCAAAGGGGAGGGTGAAACAGCTGACACAGAAAGAAGAAACAGAAATAAAAATTTAATAGTTTCCAGCTCCTGATTAACAGGCGAGCCCTTTTTTCGGTTTTCATTTTTGAAAGGAGGATCAGTCCTGGAACAACTGGCTTGTGCAAATTTTTACTTGTAAAATTGCAGCAGCTTCTTTTAAGTACAAAGTGTTATTTTTCTTTTCAAACATCAAATGCCATATAAAGATTATGATTTTATGTTTAATAAAACCTAGCATTGTTTTGCAGCAAACACAATTTTAATGGTTTAAATACTCATTATATTATGGTTGTGGAATGTTCAGTGCAGTGCTTTTCACTTTTTTTCTCTGCAGAGCTGGATAATAATAATAATAATTCTTGAAAATGCTGAGGTGCTGTATATTCAAAGAGATAAAGTCAGCTACCTATAAAGATATGGAGAAATACTTACCTTTTTAAAAGCATTTTTTAGAAACACTGCCTCCCATATACACATGTAGGGGTTCTAGTCAGCAGACATAACAAATTTTATCTTCGGTATGAACACTTTCAAACTGTGTTTTGGTCTTTATATGTCCCTTTACACATATGGAATCTGGATTACTTATTTTTTTTTTCCATAATGGTGCTCTTATCTAAATACTTGGGATTAATACAAATTCTAATTTCTCAATTTCCACATATATTTGCTGTCTTGTGCTTGCAGA
Organism: Phoeniculus purpureus; assembly: GCA_028565055.1. Lineage (NCBI taxonomy): Eukaryota > Metazoa > Chordata > Aves > Bucerotiformes > Phoeniculidae > Phoeniculus > Phoeniculus purpureus. The sequence continues at coordinate 15,429,999 of JAOXOE010000506.1, read as the reverse complement.
ATTTAACAGTTGAACACTTGAGAACAAGAGCTGAGTGATGAATTGAAAGTGCTTCAACCTTTAACCCCACAGATCTTTAAGTCCTGTCTACTTGCATAAAACTGACAAACACACATTTTTATGGTTTGTTTTCTGTGCAGCAGATCTAAACCAGCTTTTTAGAGACAAAGGAAAATAGATTATATTCTACTTCGATCAATATTAAAGCAATGAGATAATTTTAATTACAGAAGAAAGGGTGAGAAAGTAAAAATGCCTTCATTCTTTTTGCAAACATGAGCTGAGTAAAGGCTGATGACTTTCAAAAACTTATAATCTCCTTTCTTATAGTTAGATGGTCCTGTATGAACTGGTTAGGAGATCATCCAGTGTAGGATGCCACTCACTGCATTCTGTTCTCAACTTCCTCTTTTTGATTGAGAGATTAATCACACAGACAAATGAATCCAGCCATCTCTGAGAGAGGTATAGGATTTTTAGTCTAAGTTGCATATTAATTCTTTGATATAAGACCATTTATAAAATCATAGAATCATAGAATCATTAGGGATTGGAAGGGACCTCGAAAGGTCATCTAGTCTAATCCCCCTGCCACAGCAGGATCCCCTAGACCAAGTCACACAGGAACACGTCCATACTGTTTTCCAGAAGTTCTAAGCACCTGCAACACAGGTATTAAGATGAAAGTACCTTCTCCACTGTAAGTCAGTATAGAATCATAGAATCAGTTAGGGCTGGAAGGGACCACAGGATCATCCACTTCCAACCCCCCTGCCATGGCCAGGGACCCCCCACCCTAGATAAGGCTGGCCAGAGCCTCATCCAGCCCGGCTTAAACACCTCCAGGGACGGGGCCTCAACCACCTCCCTGGGCAACCCATTCCAGGCTCTCACCCCTCTCACAGTGAAGAACTTCCTCCTCGCATCCAGTCTAAATCTACCCATCTCCAGCTTTGGTCCATTCCTCCTAGTCCTGCCACTACCTGATATCCTAAAAAGTGCCTCCCCAGCTTTTTTGTAGGCCCCCCCTTATGGATGCCTTTTTTTTTAACGTGCTACCTTGGACCTCTGTGGTTCTGGCTGGATTGACATTTGGACTGTGTTAGTAGAGGTAAGGGAGGTTCAGATTGGATAAACTTCTTCTCTGTGACTGATAAACTATGAAATGGTTGAGTAAGCGGGAGAAAGAGGCCCAAGGGGCATTTGATTGTCTGGCTGGACTGTGCCAAAGAAGCCAAAAGGACTTGTGATTCTGAAACCTTTGGCGAAATTGCTGAGAGACTGGAGGTGGAGTGTACGCTGTTGCATTTGAGTGCCTGCTGCTGTCTGAAGATACGCTCACCTCTCCTGGCCTGCCTGCTGGCCCATCCGCAGGCAATGCCACATGGTGCAAAGTACAAGAGGGAACAGGTTCAAATTACAACAGGGTAGGTTTAGACTAGATATTAGGAAGAATTTTTTCCCAGAAACGGTGGTCAGGCACTAGAATGGGCTTCCCAGGGAGGTGATTGAGTCGCCATCCCTGGATGTGTTTAAGGATCGTTTGGATGAGGTGTTGAGGGATATGGTTTAGGAGTGAACTCGTAAGGTAGGGGAGATGGTTGGACTCGATGATTCCAGGGGTATTTTCCAACCAGACTGATTCTGCAAGTCTGTGATAGTTCTCTCCCATCTTCTCAGAATGTGTGTAGTGGTGCTGTGATGCTATTTCTGTTTGTTTGCTTACTTCTTTGGGGTTTAGTCCTTTCTTTCTGTTGGGTGTTTCCAATAAAATCCTTCCTTTTCCCTAAAGTTGCTTCCCTGCCTTGTAAATTCTACCTGAGAACCAGTTAGCGTTCTTCGGAATGCAAGCACCGACTGAAAGTACCATTTGAGGTTTTTCAACCCACTACACACCAGATGAGCAGAAATTTTATGACTCTCCCATGGCAAGAACAGTGTTTCAGTCAATCTGTGAATACGATAAATTTGTTATTAGTCATTAAGTTTTAAGCAACAACTGCATGAGCAACAGCTGGGCTGAACTTGTTCAGAGATACAGAGAGAAGATTTTTATTGATGCTTATTTTTAATTAGAAAGCAATTTTGTTGCCCTATAAACATTATTGGTGCTTAAAATTGGAATCTTTTTCTTGTTTAATCATTTCAATAGAAAGATTGGTGTGTAGATGTGCTCTTAGTGAACAGGGTTTAGTGGGCAGGGCGGGGTTGGGTTGATGGTTGGACTGGATCATCTTGGAGGTCTCTTCCAGCCTTAATGATGCTGTGATTGTGACCCTTCTTGTCTTGTCAGCATTTTTCCTAATTTGTGATAAAAATAGCTAAATTTGGAAAAAAATATTAATGCAGGAGGAACACTGCATATACTTAACTAAGCCACCTTCAGAGAAGGTTGCGATACCCCTTTGAAATTAATGCATCAAGCAGTGTTTTGTAGTTGTGTATTACAAAGAGGTTAAACTGCACTAGGGAGAAAGAGGCAACAGGAGGAAAACTATAACAGGAAGAAATAATTATTCCTATGAAAGTAAAGAAGACTAGATGTGTATAAATTTCTTTTTGTGCCAGAGCTAAACAGGCCCCTTAGGAAGATAATAAAGGCCTCTTGAACCTCAAAAGCTTATTGTTGCTTTCATTTTCAGCTTCTTCTGTAATAGTTGTTTTGTTCAAATTAAAACTCACGCTCCAGTTGCCGATATAGAAACCTTCTCAAGTACATTGAAGACACAGCTCTTGGGACCAGAACTGCAGTAGACCATTCTGAAGAAATGTATTTCCCAAACTGAATTTGTATTTCTTTACCCTCATCCTACAACAGAATTTTTATAAGCATGTTTATCTTCAGAAGAATATAATAACTGAGCAAAATGATTATTGCTTTATTCTGCAGAGTGAATGAATTTGTGATGTAATTGCACATGACAGAATATTTGTGCTGAAATTTGTGAAGTTTTTCTAAAGTTAATGTAGGACTACAATAGAAGGCATGACCACACTGCAAGATCTTTCAAAAGGTGATGAAATTTGTGACATTAATCTTAGTCACATTGAGTCTGACAATAAACTGTGCCCACTCTAGTAAAGCAATGTAAATGGAGACCAGCTAGTTAATTGAGTGCCATCTGATGCTTTCATTACAGGAGTTAGGAATAGATCCCAGATTTCATTATTTTTTCCATAGTATTAGTTAAACAATCTCTGTCAGACTACATGATAATAACTGAAAGGAACCTTTTACTGTTTGAAAAGTCCTTGTGAAAATGCGGGATGAAATATTTTCCCTAGGAGAGCCATGATCCCATAAAAAGAGAAATGAAAGTCTCAACAATGTGTCTGAAAAATTTCCAGCACTGCAGGACCGTCTGAAGGAAGCAAATGAAATATCAAACCAGTGACAAAATTGGTGGTGATGTGGATACTGGAAATCTTAGAATCCTAGAATCATTAATGTTGGAAGAGAACTCGAAGATCATCCAGTCCAACCATCATCCCAACCCACCCTGCTCGCTAAACCCCGTTCCCTAGGGCCACACCTATGCAATTTTTGAATGCCTCCAGGACTGGCAACTCCACTCCCTTCCTGGGCAGCCTGTTCCAATCCCTGACCACTCTGTCAGGGAAGAAATCTTTCCAATCTAAACCTCCTCTGGAACAACTTGAGGCCATTTCCTCTTGTTCCTTTTGGCTCGTACCTTTTGTCCAGGTTGAGGTACATTCTGCTACCAGATTTGTGGTCAAGGACATTGTGTATTATTTGTATTTCTGTATTAAGATATTTTTCTATAAATGAGAAGTAAGACAAAAACAACAGGAGAACTGAAAATTATTCTAAACTGGTTGTGGTTTAGCAAGAATGAGAAAATATGGTGTTTGTAAGATGATCCTCAGAAGTGGAATGTCAGAGGATTTATCTGGAAGTGATAGAAAGAGTGAAGATCTGGAGAGATGATCCCACATTCCAGAAGCGCGCATAATTCCACCGTGGTGCAATTTGACAGTGCAAATATGTGGTGGTGAAATATTTTGGGGAAAGATAAAAGGAATAGAATCCAAAAAGAGAAATAATAATGGCCATCTGTTACACTTCAAAAGACTTGAAAAAGACTTGGGAAAAAGAATTACTGTAGCTGTTCTTCATGCTGCGAGTTGCTGTGCTCCTGAGAAATGTTTACAACTCCTGTATGTTTACTGGTTAGCAAACCCAATCAGCCCACATCACTCCAGAGGTCTGTAAAGCATGTGGAAAACAAATTGTGGAAGCAGTGCTGAATGGTGCACGTAAAGCACTGACCTACTGTAAAGGATTGATGAAGAATCAATCTCTCCAGCAAAACCCCACATGTTTTAGTCACTATTTTGAGTTCCACCCGTTTGGATTCCTACTCATTTCAATGATACTGCAGTCAGTTTAGGAGGGAGGTATGGTATGAAGAGATAAACATTTATGACATCCTTGTTCTTGCCAAGACTGGGCTTCTAAGTGAGCTGTTATTTGAAAGACCCGAACCACCTGAGTCTGTGAGACTTCATAAATTGATAAAGTTCAATGTGAGTTTCTGCTTTGTTGTGTCACTGTGAACGTTTCCACAGCTGGAAAGGTGAGCCATAAATAGAACAAAAAAAGTGCCAGTTGCCAAACATACCCCTGAAGGCTCCAGAAAAGTGCTGAAATGGAGGTCTGGATCCTGTTCTTCCAAAGTAGGGATTACTACTGGTTGCTTTATATATTGGTTTGGGGGTTTTTTTGGACTTGATGATCTTGTCGTTCTCTTCCAACCTTAATGATTCCATTATATTAATTTCAAAGTTACCAGAAATCTGAATGCATCAGGTGAAGTTTTCTGTCTACTGTGTGACTTCGCAAGCTGAGTTACAGATTACAAGCTGGCATCAGGTGAGAAGCATTCACTGAGACATAGAGAAATGCACAATTTCCAAGAGTAGTTAAGGTCAGAACACAAACACATTCTTTTTTTTTTGTTTGCTTGCTTTTACAAAACCCCAAGCCAGTAGAGTCAAGTTTTTCACCCCCAAGAAGGTTCTCCATTTCCTACCCTGACAAAAGGTTTATGCTCCATTCCTAACCTAGATTGGGATCTCCTGTCTCTAGAGTTTTTACAAAAATACAGAGAACTGCATGGTTTGATGAGGGCAGCAGTAGCACATTCAAAATACACTTTAGGATTTTGTTCTTTGGAATTTTTAACGATCAACAGAATCCTGAGGGAGAATGTTGTTAAGTTCTTTTTTTCAGTGCTAACCATATCTGAGTAATAGAATCATAGAATCATTAGGGACTGGAAGGGACCTCGAAAGATCATCTAGTCCAATCCCCCTGCCACAGCAGGATCATGTAGTCCAAGTCACACAGGAGCACATCCAGGCGGGTTTTAAACATCTCCAAAGAAGGAGGCTCCACAACCCCCCTGTGCAGCCCCTTCCAGTGCTCTGTCACCCTCACTGTGAAGAAGTCTACGTGTGTGGTCTTTTCTCAACCCATAGTTTGAGCTCTAGTTGGTCAGGTAGTGAGACGCGAGAGAGACTGGCAAGCATTCCTACAGCAGTTTGGAGACATGTTTCTATGTTCCTTTTACTCTCACAAACACGTTATGCTACCATTTCACAACCTGATATGAAAACACAGCCTTTTGATACTTGATTTAGTACACTGAGAAAAAGGTGGGCAAGACCCAGAATTTAGAGCTACTCTTAAGAAGCTAAGGTGAAGATGTTAATGAGAAGGGTATACTGGTACATTGCTCAGCTCAAATAACTGGACTTGGAGAAAAATGGTCTTCCAATACCTGGAAAAAAATCTTAAGAGTTCAATATTTTTCTCATCAATTGTAAAACTCCCTCCAGTTAAGTCTCTCAGAACTTTGCCATTGCCTGAAGTATGGCTGGATCCAGAGCCACAGTTGTTGCACTTGGGGGCAGAAAGCTTCCCCGTTTTGATCTTAGCTCTGTGTTGAAAGAGAGATACTGATGCCCATAGGAGCAAAGCATTTGACAGCTAGGCAGCACGGAGGAATTGCCTTATTTTTTCCCCAATAAGATCTTTGAAATTAAGCATCCTGCATCTACAAAACTATTAAATAAATCACAGAACATTAGGGATTGGAAGGGACCTCAAAAGATCATCTAGTCCAACCCCCCCTCCACAGCAGGATCACCTAGACCAAGTTGAATCTTCAGTTTCATTTTTTACACCATTCCAAGATTTTTACCGTATTATCATCTCCCATCAGAGAGATCATCTTTGTTAGAACAAACTGAAAATCACTGATTATAACAAGAAGAATTCCCATTAACAAGTTCGTCATCTAATCCTATTAGGATCTTTGTATTTTATTATAAGCTTTCTTATGAAACACCATTTCTTAATGACAGGGATTTGACTAATACTGTACGAACTCTGTCAACATAATTTGAAAGTTACTATCACGTGTGTATTTATAGAATAAGGTGTCACCTTTTTTCATGCTTGTACATAATTCTAGCTTGTGATTTGATTAGATGTGAATGTTGAAAGTAAGTTTTCATCAAATCAACTGAGGAAGCAGGAATAGAGTTACCAGCACCTTGCACTGGATTAAAACGTATTGGCACTGAATTTAGCCAGGACTCAAGGGGAGTCAGATTTCTCTTCTTTGAGTCTACAGAATTTTTTGTGGGTGACAAAAATGATCCATCGTTTATCATTTTCTCTGAGGGCAATAGTAGAGCTGGTAGCATTGACTATACTTTGGCTAGTTTCACTGAAGGCCAAGCAGCAAGGAGACCCATGCCCTCCTGAGTTCTGGTTCTGAACCCCACACAGCAAACTTGATGCCAAATGAATTTTGGCCACCTCTCTCCTTCTGAAATGCATGTTGCTTTCCCCATGTTCCTTACGTGGCAAGTCTAGACTGATCTTACTTTAGCCTAAGTCAGCTGCCTAGGCCCCCCCTAGAGCATGTAAACTACATACTGGCATATCAGCTCATCACCATAAGTCTACACATGAAACCACATGAAAACAAGGAAGAAATTTATCTCAGCCCCTTTGTTTTCACTCCATTTCATTTGCTCCTGTAACTCTAATTCAGAAATAAGACACATGCTGCAATATGGATATATTTAATAGCTCACTTTCCATTAACCCAACGATACATCTCTTAGGTAACAGCTTGGGGAAAATGCTTTCTGAGGCAGAGAAACAATTTTACTCATTTTTGCCATAGTCTTGCAAAGATAAAAATTTATTTTGACCCCTTTCTCATTTATTATCTTCCTACCAC
>JAOXOE010000506.1:15394236-15414314 GCA_028565055.1 Phoeniculus purpureus | reverse complement strand
TTAACAGGTCAGACAACAGTAAGTGAGACAAAGCTGGGAAATAAAATCGCGTACGTGGTCAATGTCGGAAGGTTCTATGAAGGGAATCTTGTCCGTAATTATGTACAAGGCCAATAGCATTCTAAAATTTGCAAAGAAATTGATCTACTTTGCAATTTATGCAGTTCATAGGGAATTGAGCATAAAGTCTGACAGCTCAACCGAAAAGTTACTCACTTTCAGCTTTGCTAAGCTCCAAAGCCAACTGCTCTCTGGCTCTAGTTTCTTCATTAAGGCGTTCTTGTAGTTCTTCCTGGTACTTGATAAATTCTGTGGCCTCTTGTTGCTTTTTGAAGGACTCTCGCATGAGTTCTGTCTGAGCAATTTTAGCATGTTCAAGCTACCACAGGAGAAAAATTACAGGAGTTAGATAAGTCAAAACCTTCTGAAAACTCTGCTATCACTACTGTTTAATTCACAGTTGCTTTACAGTGTGATGAGAAGTCTTGCATAACTCCACTGCACATCTGATAAGATCTCACTGAATGCATGCTTGTGGACTACAATAAGATTGACTGAGTACAAAAGTCTAAGCAAATAGGGTTTTGTCAATAGCCACCTGGTTAAATCCGGTAGTGTCTTTGTTCCGGTAGTACCTGGTTGATGAGTTTACGCTAGATTCACCTCTATTTACATACAGGCATTTTATTACACACACATAAGCTATCACCTACCACACACATGGAAAACTAGAAGTTTTGATATGAAGTGATACTTGTGGTGCTTAATCTCTTTTTCTCCTTAAGACAAAAATAAAACAGCAGGACAACGTGAATGTAGAATACACTGCACTTTTTAACCACCAAGGCAGTAGAGTAATGCTTCTTCCAACTGTACAATCCTCACAGCACTATTAAGGATGTTTTACCACTTCCCTGCTTGTCAGATGGGTTAATATTTAATGTGCATTGCCACAGATGTAGAGCAATCTCAAAGTCATTACTCTGAACTACTGCAAAGCCAGGACCGAAATGCATAATAACGTATCCATACTGCCCAGTTCAGACATAATCAAAGTGATAATTTCAAAAAGAATTAAAATTAGTATTACAAAGGCAAAATATTAAAGAAGGAACGCTGTTAAAAATTTTTGGTTATACACAGTTTCTAAAATAACTTATCTCAATTTTGTCAAAAATAAAAGCTTTCTCACCATCTTCAGCTAAATTAATGAACTTTAAAATCTCAGAAAGAAAGGGCTAGGAACATTTCATAAAACACTGCACACAGAATTGTCCACTTATAAATAAAATTGCACTTCAAAAAAATGTCTGAATGATCGATCAATTTTCACTTGCAATAGGCTGAATTCAGAGACTCGATTTCTTTTCTAGTGTTTTTTTTAGATGGACATCATTAACATGAACTATGTATTTCTTATGCCATGTCAGTTCATTAACTTGAACTATTTATTATGAAAGGAATTAAAGAGAGGTATAAATACTGCAGCTGAATAGCTGTACTGGTATCTCTCTGATAAAAGGGAAACATGATGGGTCCCACTGTACACAGCCACAGAAACTGCTTACTCAATGCATTAAACACTCCTATGAAGAGTAAAAGTCATTGTCCAGCACTTTTCACTAACAACAATTCTAGGTACTATTAAAACATGAAAGAGCAAGTGAAAAAGAAGCACACACATGATCTTTCAAGTATAAAAATTTCTTCGTGGGATCACTGGAAGCCATTAGCAGGATTGTGCTAGTTAATGTTACTAGTCAACGCACAAAATCGATAAAGGAACCAATTTAACAGTCTCAATGTAAGGAGGAAAATGCAATGTAGCTCGTACCAATGAAATGCTTTAAAGACATCTCAGATCTCTGTAATTCAGCGTATTATTTTGTCTGCTAAATTTCTTTTGTTCGAAATGAACAGAGAGATCTATATAACTGAAGCTTTTTCTATGCCTATTAAACACCGTAGGAAAACACACAAAAAGACGTTAACTTCAACAAAACAGGCAAGCCTTTATCATTCTCCACTGCATTCTGTAAAGCTTGTTTAAAACGCAATGCCTTTGAAAAACTGTTATACTTACTGAGTAGGGAGGTGTAGGCAAGGAGATTTTAGAGACAACTTTTAAAATGTGCCCGTTTTTTTTGTGGCTGAAGTGAAAAATGGAAGTATTTATAACTACAGAGTTCTTCTCATCCAAGTGTTCAGTGAAAGGAAAAGGGTATGGTAAAGGCACCCGAGATTCAACCTCATATGTATCTTCTTCTTGACCTTCAGACCATAAGCCATTGAACAGGTTAGACGCCCAGTAGGTGCGGTAAGAATCCATTCCGAAAGAAGTATTGCTGCTCTTGTCTTCTCAGTTGTCACAAGGGTACGTTGCACTAGCTAGGCTGCTTTACAAATTTGGAACACAACTTGTTCATTTAACAGTCTGAAGCCATTCATCAGTACTGCTGGTGACAAGCCTACTCGGAACCAGTCGGCAGCCTCAGATCACAACGTTCCCAAGCAGAGCAATTCAGGAATGGATTAATCCAGAATAGAGAGAGATGCAAAAAAACCCCCCAACTTTGTATGGTCACTCCTAGAAGTCCTTCTTAGAGAAGTTTCCCATGAAAAAGTAACAGAAATCTTCCAATAGCTGCTGACAGATAATTTCCCAGAGGAGGAAGCAGAATTTTACCTGCACAGGTACGCTGCAGCAGACATGCAAGCTAGCAGAACAGAAACTAGAAATTACTTTCCATCTCCACTACAGCAAAGGAATGAGAAACACCAGTATGTCATTATTAGCCTTCATTCTTGTTCTTGGAGTAAATTCAACAGGAAAAACTTTCTCAAACTCTGCTAGTTTAAAGGCTTCCTGTTAGTCTCTCCCAACAAAAGAGTTGGAGGGAGTGGCGTGATTTATTTACTTACACGTAACACCAGCAGGTGGAATTTGAATCAATACACCTTGCCTATAAAGATTCAAACTGCGCGTGGGGTCTGAACGTGTGAGTTCAGACAGGTCTGGAATAGTTCCTTTGGAGGTTTTGCCAGGATTCTGGGTACTGCACAGCACAACCGATGAAACGTCAAGAATCCGTTCTGCCTGTAGTGGGCTTTAGATCATCAAAATTTGCAGAGCAGGAAAAAATACTCAGAAACTGAATACTACTTAAAAATAGCTGTCAAGTCACCTACAACCTCTGGGTATGTACAGGGACTGTACACAACCCAGTGAGCTAAAGCAGACAAGCTTGAGCACTTGCACAGCACCTCTACAGAAGAGTCAGAAAAGATATTTATACTTAATGCTGTGGGGAAAAGTGTATGAACAGATTAATATTTTATTATCTTCAAACAATCCTACCCACCAGATAGGTCTTTGATGCCACTATTTGCATAACCCATATGAATAGAACAAAAAGTGTGTGTATGTGTTTGAGCCAAACCTCACTCTGTTCCAAGTATTGGCCAGATCTCAGTTATATATCTAGGGAGGGAAAAGAAACTTTCTTGATCAATGTGCTATAAGAAAATAATAAGCTGCTTAGAATATAGTGAGTACAGTCATTGGTATCATGGAAAGTAAATACTGGACTGCAAGAATATCAGTCATAGCAGTAAAAACAATTTAGGGTTACGCATAAAACTACTGCATTTAAAGATCAGCAAAGTATTCAGAGAAAAGCACCACCAAGTGGAATAAATAATTAACTATATTTCCATACTTGCAGCATGAATTCTTCATTGCTGTAATAACACGTTGAAGCTGTTTCTCCTCAGCTGTATCATCTGTTCTTTAAAGTGAGATATCCTACAAATGCCTAATTACGCTGTTTTAAAGACTTCAGTATTGGAGGATCTGTTTATTCTTTTTCATTATTATGATGCAAGGCCATTAAGATGAAAAAAAGGCCTCAAAAAGACCAAAAAAACTCTTCCATAGAACTTAGGCTCAGTGAGAACTTAGGCTCTTGCAGAATGGGTTTGCAAACAAACGCAATGCAGAAACTGACTAGCAAGACCTACCAGACTACTTGCTTTAGCATGGTAGAAGGAGGTTCTCTCATTTTTCTTATTTAAATTGCTTTTAACTTTAGCAGGTCACAAAGGAGTCTTTTTTATTTTTTTAAAAGATATAAAGAGTTATCAGCTTCATGTTTTAAGTGTATTTCAATACTAACAAACGCTTAAATGTTTAAAAATCTCTGAAATATTAGCTAAATACTTTCATCATCACAGAGGTTTGTTTTTTTTACAAAGATTTTTTTAAAGATTTGTAAATCTTTACAGAAGTAATATCATGGGTAGATTAACTCATGGATTCATCTGTAGCATAAAACACACTGTATCCTGTGAATACTGGTCTTAAATAAAAATCTGACTCCAAAGACTGAGGTCTTCAAGAGAACTTCAAAGTTACAGTGAACTATGGAGTACTTACTGTGATACCTTCAAGACTAGAAGCAAAGCACATGATAGAAGCAACATGATTTGACCTGACTGAGCTGCCATTTCAATTAACAGGCAAGTACTCCAGAAAGCAACTTACATCCCACTCTGCAAAATGCCTCCACAGCAAACCGAGCACCCATAACCTGCTTCTTTTCTGGAGACCACCCGTGAATCATATACCTCGTGTAAACACTGGAGAGCTGGAGTGCAGACTCCTTGTGTGACAGGAGGTGGATCTGTCCTTATCAGACCATGCTTAAATCCTAGTTGGAACAGAGACAGTTGGAGAAGAGCTCCACATTTTTGGTCAGTCAACTGACTAAAATGCTTGTCAACGGAACTGAGCACCGTTCCCCTTAACTCTCCCTCTTCAGCAGGGCCAGCTCAATGTGCCCTGACACCTCCTCTCTGGGGCAGCAGACTGCTGATGACTCCCTATGAGCAATGAAGGAGTGCCCTAAATTGATCAATGTGCCCAAATTCAGGCTTTGTCTGCGATCCAAAGTGGACTTTTAATTGGTGAATTTAAACTCCTGTTAAGTCATGCTGGAGCAATCTTTTTTGGTGTAGGAACCCGCAGGATCTTGTCAGCTTTCAAAATGAGCCTACAGGTTTGAAGCTTATAAAAACAAAATGAAAACAGAGACACCAAATCCACAGTGCTTCACTATTACATCACTCTACCTGATTCGAAGTTTCATTGATAGCTTCCAGAAGCTTCTCAACAGCGGCTTGTAGTCGAGAACTAATATTGAGAATGAGTTCTTCATTTTCAGGATCTATTTCCACTCCACTTTCTGCAAGATGTTGGCTCAGCAGTCCTTCATCTGTAGCTCCTGACCAAATGTGAATATCATCATCTTCCATACCGCTACCATGGTATGAGGAACAAGAGTCTGGAAAAACAACAGTTAACCTTTTCACTCAGTATGATAAACCATACATCTGAGTTATGATTAGAAAGACAAGTCGTAAAAGGATTAAAATATTTGTATTGATCACAAAAACAGAAAGGGAAATACCACACACTGCAGCGTACACAGACAAGATGCACAATGTGCTAACTAAAAACACGAAGCAGAAGGGAAAGAGAAAAGGAGATACTAACAGAAGATTTTGGATGACTTTCCAGTATGTTCTATGAAAAAGACTTTTTTCAGTCTTTCGGGCTCTGAGTCTCATCTTGAAGCCTTTGTTACTATTAGCAATCCTTACTACTTCGAGTAACTTGCAAGATTAACAGACAACCAGGTAAAACACACCCAGGTGTTAGCCCCTGTTTCACCAATACCCAGCCATGTGGGTGTGCGTTAACACAGCACTGGTCAAGTTAGTGATTCAAAAGCACAGACTTTAGTGAGTAAAGGGAAACACACACAGTAATTCAGATCACTTCTTAGAACTGACAGCCTTAGAATAGAGAACATCTGAAGTTAGTGAATTATTAGTGAACTGAAAATTGATTAAACTGAATTAATCAAGTACAGTGCACGGGGACTGTAACGGTCCCTACTGATGGGCCAACCTGACACTCACCAATTTTAGAATCATAGAACTGTAGAATTGTTTAAGTTAGGAAAGACCTTTAAGATCATCAAGTCCAACCAGTAACCAGACTGTACTAAGCCCACAGCTAAACCCTATCCTTAAGCTCTAACTGATTCAGTTTAAGGACATTACCCTTTCTTTCTTGAAAAGCAAGAGGCATAAAGTTTGCTTTTGGTATCCAACTGATAGCAATTCATCTAGAACACACTAAGTTTGCCATATTTAGAATTCACACCTGGATTTAAGCAAAACAAGTGAACACAAACTCCTGAGATGTTTGAAATCACACCTCCAGCATGAAATACGTCACGATGGAGATTAACTATTTGTCTCTTAGATTGGATGTCAGAAACAAAGACTAATATGCAAAGCTTGTAAAATTACAATTTATAGTAATAAACTCTATTTTTGAAGTAAATTTAAAATAGAAAAAAGTACTTGCTTTGGCGAGGTGTGTCAGTTTTTATCTTAAACATTTCTACGTTTTGTTTAAGGTTTTCTCAAAAAATTACCTCATTTTTGAGCAACAGCAGAATGACTAGATGAGTTAAGAAAAGTCAGGGACTGATTAGCAATAAAGCGGCAGTACTGTGTTATCTCTGAATTTAACTTCCTGGTTACTCCATGAATTGTGACTGTTGAACTGGAACAGTTTGTTAGTTACAGAAATTGAAACAAAATTATGTCAATTTGACAAATTGCCTTAAAAAATGTAGTTGGTACTCCTGTTGACTATTGTTTCCTTCAGCTAGCTCTTGCCTCTTAACCAGGCGTGCAAATTGAAAATACCAGTCCTCTTGTGGATGTTTGAACACAGCAGGAAAGCCTTCAGGGTGGTTAGGTGCTGGGTTGTTTTTAACAAGTTGCGACATGACGTGGGTTATTGCCTATGTTTTTACACCTGCCTGCTGATCACGACATCTACACACTTATTTCATAAAATATTCAAGAAACTCACCTATATTCAAGAAACTAACCTACAGCCTCTTTAATTTAGGAAGTTATTTACTTTTAGACTTATAATTGCTAGGGTTTTTTAAAATGCAGGTGTCCTTAGCAATCTTTTTCTTCCAGTTATATCTCCTTTCAATGCAATGCTGTACATTATGTGCAATGTAACGTTACAAACTTTTCACACTCCAAAGGGAAAAAAACAGAAGCACACTATGAATGGTACGATTAACTGGATGACGAGAATGCACACGCACATGGCACCTTTCATCTACACGGGATTTCAAAGCACCTTTAAGTACTGCACTTGAGAACTTCAGTCACAAACTGCTGTAGTGGAGTCTGCGTGGCAGTGGCTGGGAGGTGTTTTCTGCCAGCACACTAAACATTTGCAGTGAATCCGTAGAGCATAAACCAATACCCTAATATTCCACCCCCCTACAGTGTAAGGAATGAACAAACAATTTTAAGGTTTTTTTTTTTTACTCAATAGCATTCAGATTTCTCACCACCCAAATTTGTGTTGGCTCTGGGTGTTTCAGAACATCGGTAGTGACACAGAAGCTTTAATATCCTCAGAGTAGAAAGGACCTTCATTTAAGATGGACATCCAACAGCATCAGTATTTCCAAATGCTGTGCCAAAGTACTGGGTAAAGACTGAGTTGAAGGAAAACATTCCCTGCTGAGCCACCGATGCACTTACTGCAGCACCTGATGCTCTTTGGAGGCCACCACCCATCTTAAGTACTGACCAGAGGTAAGACCCTGCTTAGCTTCAGAGAGTTCACAAAATAAAAGCCCACAGTACAGTAGCACAGCTATAAACAAGATAAAACAATGACATATTAGTTATTGCACCGTCTAATCCTTGATGGAGAAGAAATTATCCATGTAGGGTTTCTCTTTTCCTTCTCAGGCTAAACTCTACTCCCTATCCTATAATCCTTGCATTTTAGTACATTATTCGCCTCAGAGGTACAACAGCTGGCTTGTTTGATGATGACTGTATTTCAGATACAAAACAAACAGTCTAGAAAAATAACTGCAAGAACTGTGCAGTCAGTTGCAGAATCACCTCAACTTCTGGCTGTCTGGAAACCTTTCAAGAAAAACCTGAAAATATTGACGCCTGCTCCCAATATCATCTTTTAAAAGCCAGATCTAGAGCACATCTCTTAAATCAATAGCATTACTGGTATTACCACTTCTTGCCAGTACAATTTGGCTTCCAAGAACAAATGAATCACAGAATCACAGAACATTAGGGATTGGAAGGGACCTCGAAAGATCATCTAGTCCAATTTCTATGTGAAATGGCTAACTGCAAACTCAAAATTTCTGTATCTTTTCCCCTGAAAATGGTCTTAGAATCATAGAATCATTAAGGTTGGAAGAAACCTACAAGATCATCCAGTTGAACCAAGTCGTGGTTCACAGCATCTTAGCACAGAATCTTTACAGAAGATTTTCAGTGATGGAATCAACAGAAACGTTGTCAAGTCTTATTAATTGCCCCTGGTAGATGAATGTCCAACCAACAATTTTACTAATCCTCATAACACTGTTCAGTCTCTCACCCCAACAGAACTAAAATCAAATTCTCTGTCCCTCAATTTTTTTTCAGTTGGCACAACATGATAAATAGGACACAACTGGTCCAAGTGAAAAATGTCTTCCCCTTGTAACAAAAAAACCCCTGAAATTGCAAAGGTTCACCCTGTTTGCTTGCCATGAATCTTGCAGGTTAGCACATCAGCTGCCCTGGCCCACTAAATCTTAAGGAAGGTGCTTCATTAGACAGTGCTTACTCAGAAGTGTCGGATACGGAAGTTGCTGATGAGCTGCCAGCTGAGAAGAAACACATATTTTGTGTGATGTGGAGCTAACACCTCTGTTTACTCGATTTACTGGATTCCACCAAGGAATTAAAGTTAGGGGTCACAAGTTGAAAATAAAATATCAGTTTAATGGTGGTTGAGTGTAGAAAGCTATTTAGCTGTCTTGTTTCGCAACAAGGAGTACCCAAGAATATTGGGTGTCCAGGAACACCATAACTACATAGGCATCTCCAAAGCAACCTGCATTATGGCAGTCCCTCCACCTACAGATGACACCTCGGGGAGAAGAACAGCAAAGCCTGGCCCCAGTGATTCCTGCCCCAAATCTCCAGATGCAATTAACTCACTGCATTACTTTGGACAAATGCTCTTCCCTTACAGTGATAAAGTTTATGATTGATATTTGAACTTTACTCGCTGTGTCAGAAACAAAATCTCATGTCAGCCAATAATGTAGGCAAGGTCCCAGATAAACCTCTACATGCTTTATGTGGCGTTAACGATCCAGCTTTCTAAAGTGATGAAACTCAGCAAAAAAGAAGAGGTTTATTTGTTAATAAACATGAATTGTGTTTGGAAGGGCAGAGATGATTTTCGTTATTAGATTATTGGTACACGTTTACTCCTATAAATCTCTCAAGTAATTAAAAAAAGATGATCTCTTTGGCTAGGTATTAGAAAATAGAGTAACATGTGCAGGTTAAAATATAAAAGCTATGTCTAGCTACATCTTATTTCCAGAATAATTTAAAAAACTTGTTCTCTCAGGCATGCTTTTGGAAATGGAAGTACAGGAAATGAATAAATAGCAGTCCTTTGGCTGAAAACACTGATGGAATTTGTCATCTAGTTCCATTTGAAGAGTGGTCGAATACTTGAGCTGATGAAACAGTACAACAGTGGTAGAACTATGGACACAGCAAGGATGCTGTGAAAGGAAAATAAATGAATGTGTAGATTCATCCATTACAGCCACCGTAGGGTTGGCTCTTCTTTAATCCTCACTGTTTGGTTTCTCTTTCCTTCATAATTATTTCTGAGTGTCAGGAAACATCTGAAGAAGAACAATGGGATAAATAACTGGAATGTGAACAGCTCTGCACCAAGGTGGGCATCACTGTAATATAATACAATGATAAAAATTCCCGTGTTACAGAAGACTGAATCCTTACATGCCTCTTCAAAATGCTTTAGCAGCACACACAGGGGTTAAAACAGCTGACCTTCACCACCGGTGGGACAGAATCCACTTCTGTTTAAGACAGAACTCTTTCACCAGAGGATTTCACAAGAAATGTGAAGTGAGTGCACTATGTAAAATCAAATTGCATACAATTTAGGACTTCTTCAGGATAGGTAGTTTACCACAACAAAAGCAGGTTGTGGTAAACTCCGAGCCTGGCCATTGCGCCTTTTACCACTTGGCTAGAAGATTTTGTGGAAAAGACTCACCAGTTGTTGAAGACACTTACTCTGAACTGCTTTAGCGTAAGCAAAATACTTCCCACCCCAGAGTAAAGTGCAAGAATTTTGAAAGAAGTCATGCTTTCGATTATAGCAGCAGATGTTCTCAAATCTTTAATGTCTCCTGGACAAGTAGGAAAAATTAAGGCCAGTAGCTTAGTTATCCAAACCAAAAATCTGGGGAGAAGGCAAAGCCTAAGGAGTCTGAATTTTCAAAACCAAACTTTTCTCACAACTAAGCACAACGAAATGAGCAGAAAATAAAAGGTATGAGGTTTTCCCAATGAAACAGCAATACTATACAGGCAGAAAAGTGCTTTTAACGTGAAAAAGTCAAGAATCTTCAACTCTTGAAAGTTCAAGAATGTGCAGCTGTACCCATTTCACCACAGATAACCTTTTGTGTAATCAACTGAGAGAGATGCCATCCTGCTACATGTCACATAACCTTTCTTAACTTGCCCCAAGGCTTAACGTGACCTATATCTAAAGCCAAAGGCAACAAATACTGTTTAATGATCTACATTTTGAATTATATCTCTAAAGTTCAGATTCTTTCCCAGTAATGATGTTGTATTTGTTTTCCAACTCTTTTTCTCATTCACAGTAGTTAAAATTTTAGCACAAACCAGGTGTCTAATGGGTTTGAGGCTGAACTGATCCTGTTGCAAACTGCCACCCCTTAAGACTCAGGATGAGCCAACACATTTCTGCACAGGCTTCTGTACCACGGGTACCACTTGCTGAAAAGAGATATGGATGGATACAATCTGGTACAATCACGCAAACTTCAAGCAGGGTCTGGGAGAGCTCTTCAGACAGGTCAGTAATTAACTACAGAGTTAAAAACGCTACTTCAGGCTTGTGCCAGCTAGCACTGGTCCTAACAGTGATGGACAAGGCTGGGTAGTTAAAAAATTCCTGAGACTGTTTCCAAGAAGGTGTTTGGATGCACCCACCCTCCTCAGGAGACTAAGTCAGTGCCCAAGCTGATATACAGGCTGTCCCATGCCAGCTGACCAGCGTGACAAGCAACGCCCCTGCGTACACTAAACGCACTAGCAGAGATATGACCTTTGAGACAAGCTCTCGTTTCCCATACACAGGAAGAAAGCTGTAAAGCTGGTGCAAAGTGCTACGGACCTTCACTCTCTGCTTCCTTCAGTAGGAATAGAACTATTTTCTATTTCTCAGTCCTTTCCCATTCTGTTGCAGACACTACAATGGGGCTGGTTCGGGGCATGACCTAACCCAGACATCTCTCAAAATGCCTCTTAAGCAGAGAGGTCACATGCATTCAAGTGACAGTTTGTTCCTTAAAGTTATTTTTGATTAATATTAAAATTTTAAACGTATGGTAACAGTATGAAAAAGCTACCTGTTATGAAATGGAAAACCATGCAAGCAATACCTTTCTCATATCCCACGCGGACACAAGGTTTTACTGGCTCCTCTGTCTCTGTATCCCATCCAGTTGGTTTGGAAGGCTGCACTTTCCCAGACCGATCCAGTAACCCAATAACATGTTGGCCAATTGTCTCCTCCATGGCCACAGTTGTCTTTACAACTTCTAAAAGAATCTTCAGGAGTTTCTCATTAGCCTTCTGAAAAACATGCCTATAGGACAGAAACTAATCAGTCCTTTGATTTTCTCCTGCTTTCTACGTGGTTTTTCTTGTTCCTTATACACCCTTGCCACCAGGAAAAGGTTGAAAATTAAGATTTCTTTAAGACTAAACTCCCCATCATAAACATAAACACTAAAAACCAATTTATGTTAAAAATTAGTTGTTTTTGCAAAGTATGTTAAGAGCCAACCAGTTTATCAATATGTGCACTTTTATCTTGGTTTTTAATGTATTCTTTTAAAACAAGAGGTCTGCATTTGCCTGTATCCATTACTAACTCTTTTCTCGAAGCGACAACTCAAATGATTGCTAGTTTGCAAATATCAAAAAGATATAGAATAGTGAAAGGTATTATCCAATATTCATATACCCTTATTTCATACATGTACACACAACGGGTACACAACAGGCATAGAGCATGTATGTGATCCTGTACATGTGCAATATGAAAGACATAGTAAAAAAGGTTGTGATTTGTCTCATCCTTGGTCATTACCTTGTCAGGCTTTATAAAAAATAAGACATGGTTTAAACTGAAGTGTCTAAAGGACAAATATGATTAGCTAGGATTTAAAAAGCCATTATCAGTCAGAATAGAGCTTAGAAACATAACCAATTTAACATGATTCTCATTTTCTCAAAGATTTTTAAAAACTGTATTTCCAGAAGAGTTCTAAGCACCTTTCTTTAGAAAGAAGAGCTGAAGATGTTTCATCAGGCTTTCCTCCTCCTCCTCCTTCTTCATCCTCAAGGATCTGCTCTCTCACATTGCTTTGGTTGTCATTTTCATTCTGAGTAAGTTTTTGCAGAGGGAGAGAAGACAAAAGGGACAGAACTCCTATCATGCCAGAATCAATACATTCTTCTTATACGCAGAATACAGAATTTAAAACCTGCCATTAGCTGTGTTTTGTTAATAAAACCCCAAATTACAAATTGAGAACATTCTTCTATGTAGGAAGAGTACAACTAAACCATAAACGAAAGCAAAACAGGAACTGCAGGGCAGGGCCTGTTAGAAAGAACTTTGTTATGCTGATTAAACAGTCCTCGTGCTTTCTGTTGGTGTTGCTATAGCAATATGAAAATGTGATTTTACCTGGGCAAATAGCTATGGTGATAATCCCCACCTTCCAGTTGTTAAACTAGATTCTCTGCTTACCTTAAATAAAACTGCAGCTACCAGAACCACCTCTCGATTCTTAAACACGCGCTACACAAGCGGAACCAAACAATTTTAAGGCAGTATATTACTTAAAAAGATTAGCAGCAAGAAGGAATCTCACTGTTTTTACATGCCACAGCTGCCAAGAAAAGTCAAAGTCCATGTTTACCTCTGTTTGTGTGCCGTTGTTTCGTAGCTCACAGAGCAGCCTCTCCTTTCCGGGTACTGAATGTTGTTTTAATGATTCCAGTTCTAGCAGAATTCTCTCTCTCTCTGCAGCCAGGCTGTCATTCTCCATCGAGACACGCTAAGAAAGTAGTGTAGAAGCACACACGATTTTTTAAGCTGCTGAGTGCATCAGTGAGTCCTGTCACTTCTAATTTTTCACATATTTTGCACAAAGACATTTCAATCCAGTTCTTTGAGTGGTTACAATGACAATGAAAAATGTGTAGAGTGGAACAGAGCTAATAAATACTTTTGGAACCTTCCACCTTTAAGGTTTTTATACAAATTGTAGGATTTTTCTGAAACATAGTGCTTACAATGCAAACTGGAAGGCTATTTTCTAAACACTAGTACGTGTTTTGCACAGTATGTGCAACTAGTATGTGTTTTGCACAGGTACTTTCCCTCACAAGACCTCTTTATAAAAAGCCTACATGTACTTTCTTCTAAGAGTTATACGTGTACATGGCTTAACTGTGAATGTTTAGTAGGAACACATATGCTCCTATGTGATTCTTATGGATAATCCATCCCTAGCATTCGAAACTAGAAACAAGCCATCAGCTTTTCTCAGCAGTTAATGTTTTTAATTGGTTTTAGAAATTTGCAGCACCTAGTTGCAAACTGACAAAGAGGCAGAAGGAATTCATTGAAAAGAAAGACTATCAGCATAAATGACAAAGACACTGAGATGACAGCTAGGAGACACAGATAACTGACATATCCGGAAAAGACACAGAGGATACAAGTGATTGGCTCTAAACTCCCCAGCTCCTGAAGCCCAGGCTCAGGAAAAGAACTAGGTTTGGACAAAGTCTCCACTTATGGTGGAATCACAGATCTCTATTTTCCATGTGTATTTCTGTAATGATACACTGCTGATGTTAAATCAGAGCAAGGCAAAGCCTTCTGGATTCTGATTAATTTGCCTTTCAAGCTGTCCAGTAGAAGGGTCTTCGGGGTGGTGGAAAACAAGTGGCTGAACATGAGCCAGCAGTGTGCCCAGGTAGCCAAGAAGATCAGTGGCACCCTGGTTTCTACCCGAAATTGTGTGGCCAGCAGGAGTAGGTAAGTGCTTGTCCCTCTAGACTCAGCACTGGTGAGGCCACACCTCAAGTGGTTCACTTTGGGGCCCCTCAACACAACAAGGACATTGAGGTGCTGGAGAGGGGGCAGAGAAGGACAACAAAGTAGGTGAAGGGCCTTTGGGACAGGTCTGATGATGAGCAACTGAGGGAAATGGGGCTGTTTTGTCTGCAGAAAAAGAGGATGAGGGGAGACCTTATTGTCTTCTAGAACTACCTGAAAGAACATTGTAGAGTGGTGGGTACAGGTCTCTTTTCACAGGGAAGGGAGGGTTAGGCTGGACACTACGAAGCATTTTTTCACTGAAAGAGTAATCACAGATTGGAACAGGCTGCCCAGGGAGGGGGTTGAGTTACCATCCCTGGATGTGTTTAAAGATGGTTTAGATGTGGTGCTTAGAGACCCGGTCTAGTGGTGACCTTTGCAGAGTTGGGTTATTGGTTGGACTTGATGATCTCAAGGGTCTTTTCCAACCACTACGTCTTTCATACACGTATACACATACATGTTTGTAGATACACGCACACAAACAGATACGTGTGTACGTGTGTGCGCACACGGGTGCACATGTGTACATACGGTAAGTATGTGCATGTCTCACAAGAAAGAGAGAGATACAAGCACAAATAAATGTAAACCTGCCTGGTGATGTCCCTTTGTTAACTGATACTAACTTGTTGAGTCAAACTCCATATTACCTCAGCTAATTGCACTTTAAGACTCTCAAGCTCTGCTAGGAGTTGCTCTTGATTTTCCTTCTGACGTTCCATTTGCTGCATGTGCCCTTGTCTCAGTAATTCTGTTGCCTGCTGATGTTCCTGGTATTGCCGTACGAGCTCCTGTCGCATGTCTTCCAAACGTTCCTCATATAACAACAGCTGACCTGATGTATCTGTGTCTGACGCCATCATCCCACCGTAGCACTGAAACATTGGAATTGTTTTAGCGTTTTATGTTCAGTGACAACTCCTAGTAAACGGTTAAATAAATTCAGAACATCCTTTCACAAATTAAACTATCATACAAACCAGGAATATTCTGGATTATTCAAATACAGGATCAGAATATTTAAGTGCTACACAAATTTGGAAGTGGAAGTTTTGCTTCAGCTAACGGCAAATTTAATTACAAAAAATTAAACTCAGTAGGAAATTGTACAAAGTGTATGCCAGCTTTTTACCATATCTTAGAGGTTTTATCCAGGCTCAGTAATTCTGTGATTCTGTGATACTCATCCAGGAAATCCAGTACAACAATTATTTAGAGATGGTGTCTTTTTGCACTTACCGGTGTTTCTCCCGCTGTAATCCCTTTGACGTGGGAGAAAAGTTCTTCGGAAATGGTTGATTCAAGTGTGGTCTGTCCTAACATGGAACTAGGCTTGCTATATGAATGTTCTTCAAGTGAGTTGATCTCTTCAGGCTCTTCATGGAGTTCCTTGCAAAGTGATTTCAAATTTTCTTTACGCTCACTGCCTTTTTCTGTTGATTTTCTGAAAGGGCTGTCAACCTCTTCCTCCCTACACTGCTTTTTCATTTCAAAATGCAGTCCCTGTTCATGTACACTCTGTGTTTGTGTTGCTTCTTCCTTCTGCCTAGCAATTCTTGACAATTCAGTCTGTTTGGCAAATGCCACGCTCATTGACACAATTACCTGAATAAATAAGAAGAGTCTGCATTAGTTTATGCTTCGCAGCATCTCCTATTGCTGAAGAACTCTCCCTGCTGACCATCAATGATGTAAGTACTAACAGTTCTCAACTACGGTTCTATTTTTGCTTTTGCAAAGGGAAACCAATGCAAAAGAACTAAAAAAGCCCAACAGATTTTAGATTTTTTTTTTTTTAAGACTTTCTCATTCAGAACCTAAATGGAACAATTCCTTGTAAACATATGAAAGATTAGCATAGGTACTACAACTGCCTGAATTGTCAGAAACGGCAAATGAAAATGGCAGCATTTTTAAAACACATTTTAAAGTAACAAAATCAAAACAATACCTTTGCTATTTCTTCTTCTAATCTTTCCTGGTACTGTTTTTCTAGCAATTGAGCACCACCCAGATCATTCTGCATTTGAGCTTCATTAGAAAGCTGTAAGAAAACATGAAATCTCAGGTCATGCAGTTTTGCTTTTATTAAATTAATTTCAATCTGAGATTTTTTTTTCCCCTCAATTAGGTTAGCTTCATTTCATGTAAGTAACGTGACTTTGTACTGGATAGGAAATTTTGACTTGTTCCTGCTTCAGAATTTCATCCCAGAACGCCAGAATACGAACACTGATTTTCTTCCACTTTAATATGAAGCAGTCCACCCCAAAATGTCTTGTTTCAGAGAAAAAAAAAAACACAACATTTAAAAATTATACAAACCCAAGAGCCATCAAGAAAGTTTCACTGCTCGTAATTTCCAGAAACGTTTTTCAGCAAAACGTAAATGTCATAGCACAGGACTAGAATGGTAATTAATCCTGCCACAGTCCATAATTCAATTTCATCGGTGATCCCAAAACATCTAAGTTATATTGACCATATGTACATTAGTGGTCAACTGAATTTTACGATACCTCCAGTGCTTCATCTGTCTTTTGATGATGAAGGCTTTCAGTGTCCTTCACTTTTCTGAGGACTTCTTTCAGCTTTATTTCTGACTCTCTGGATACACTAAAAGAAGTAAAAGTAGTAGAGGAGGGGGAAAAAAATTGAATCAATATTTCAGTATGTGTCATTTTTCTTCTAGTCAAAAAGTCTATAAATATACATTTTATATATATATATTCAAGGACCAACAACTGCAAATATTTTCTTCAGAGCACAACCTTTCCCATGTCATTAATTTCATACATGTGATTCACCTTCCTCTCTTCCTCTTAGCTCTTCCTTTCAACGTAGCAAACCTTTATTGCGAGGTTCTGGCAAAACCGGAAACAACTTTGTTTTAAAGCCACCTGAAAAAATGTTATGGTCACTAACCATACACAACACAATGAAGACAAAGGCACCTGTTTAAATCATAAGGTTAAAAAATTATTATGTTTAAATCATATTAAAAGATTTGTTTTGATTCTTTTAAACTGATGATTTTCAACAGATGCGCTGTCTTCTTTCTAGTGATGAGGCATGCACACGAAAATAGCAAGAAAGTCAGTATGATTTATGTTCTATTCAGATAACAACACACTGAAATACATTCAGGGACTGTCTTTTCCAACAGAACTGCTCTGTATCTTCTGCTATAAATGAGTAAAAGTCAAAAGAACACGAAAACTCTAGCTGCACTTTCACTACATATTGAAAAAGACTGAACAGAATAAAATGCCAAAAGCCTAAGGTAGAAAGTACCTACGAATGTAAATCTTCTCTGTTGTATGTGATCTGCTACTACAGAGCCAATAGACAGGGAAAATAACAGAGTAATTTAAAAGATAAATGTATTGATTGTGAGACTTAGTCTTAATTACACCAGGGTACTACATAGGTCCTCTGGGGTACTTGAGACCACAAAGCTTTTCTTTTGCGCAAATCATGACGCAGAGTCCAGAATAGTTTACAAGATGCAGCAACAAACCAGGTATGAAGACTGAGTGTGTAACAGACCATTCAACAGGGTACAAACTACACTAGTAGAAACTAGTAGTAAGGTAAGTTTTGTCTTATCATCTCAGATAAGAGAAAAATTTAGAGAAATCAAGTGGATTTGTAATATAGGAAGGAAGGAAAGAGTATAGGTGTCAAAAATAGAAGAATAGAAAAGCAGAGATGACATTGAATAGAGCAATTAAAACACCCAGCACTCCTTGAACATATCCAAACAGAAAGTGAAAGAATCAGGGAACAGAAGGAATCTCCACAGCAGTTAGAATCCCCTCACAGCAGCATCATTTTTGGGTTTGAACGGCCACAATGGACAGGGCCAGGAAGAGGCTGATGAGTAGCGTCATGGGCCATGACTTGATTAAAGCAAGAATGTTTTAAGCAGACTTCAATTCTGCCATACATATATCATTCAGGATAATCATCAGCTTCATGAAACTGTGCTACACAAGACATTTCTAGATGCAAAGATCTTTGCGTAGTTTCAAGGATTAATTGGTCTGTTGAGTTGGAAGCTTTGAAATAGATAAGAAATATATATGGAATGAAATTTATGCATTATTCCAATTGTCAAATCTTTCTTCATAAACTGTAAAAATGCAAAACATTCTAAACACTGCACTACTTGGTTTGCAGTGTTTACATAGTCTCTTTGCAAAACTATTTACTCTTGAAGGAACAAGACAATGTTACGTGTTCATAAAGAATTTTAAGTAAAACATGCAGAGCTGCGTGAATCGTTACTCAAAACACTTCTTTTCCTACATGGTGCAAAATTCTAAGCATTATAGAACTGACTAATACCTTGTGTCAGAGTCTATTCCAGCACTCTGAAGCTTGTCCTGCAAATGGATGATCTCTGTCGTGTACTTCTCTTCACTTTCCTTCAGCTGCTGTTGGAAGTAGGACCGGAGGTGTTCCAGTTCTTGAGTATGCTGTTCTTCAAGCTGTGTTTTAAGGTTCCCTATCTCCTTCAAACAGTATTCTCGAATCTTGGGATCTGTAGGTTATTTGCAGAGATGAGAAGAAATGAAATTAGTATAAATGAATCTATCCCATGAAATTGGTGTAAATTAACTCTATCCCATGTTATTAGCAGTGATGGACTGAGTAATTACTGCAGTTAAAAATGTCTTCTAACGTCATATCAATTACTTTTCCATAGCAAATAACAATAACTTGATCTTCCATAGTGCACAACTGTATTTGCTATCGGTAACAGAACTTTAACGGTGCAAAACTGAAAAAATACTGAGCGGTAACTGTTTCACAGAGTACAACTGCAAAATATTTTAAGAGATTTAAGAAAATCATAATGCACAATTTTCAAAGACCTCTTACGTGCCTCAACCTGTATATGAATCAGTTAAAATGTGAAGTAATTTTCTCTGACTAAAAGCGTTCAAAAGGCAAATGTATGTTTTTACCCTTGAGACCCTGTGAAGCGGTCGGCAGACATTCCTTTCCTATTTCCAGATTGCTAGGTTCCTCTTCTTTTGTCTGGTCTGAAGGAGATAACCATGGTTCTTTGACCTAAAAAATAACCAAGTAAATACAAGTGAGAACAGTCAGTCTAGCAATAATGCAAAAACATTAATTGCAATCATAAAAATATAAGGAAGGTTGGTTCTGCCTGTGCAGCAAAGTGTTTCATTTTACCACCTGAATGACCGTTTCCAGCTGTGTGGTAAGCCTGTAAACCTCTGAGACTCTTCTCTCTGGATACAAACCCTTAAATCTGAATTTCTCTGACTCTAGGCACATTGTATTTCCTTTCCAGGACAGAAAGGAAGGCAGTAACAATCTCCCTTAGGCCAAAGATGCAGTTTTCACAGAGAAACAGATTTTCTGTATGTGTATATTCATCAATATGCATGACCTGCAACCATCTCTAGGAATGACTGGTTACTGTACTCTAACGCATGGAAGTGCCTAACTCCAGTTTTACTGACAAAATCTGTAGGATTCCTACTGACAAAGTCTGTAGGAAGTAGCAACAGGACTAGGGGCAATGGAGCAAAGCTGGAGCTGGGTAGATTTAGACTGGATGCGAGGAGGAAGTTCTTCACCGTGAGAGTGGTGAGAGCCTGGAATGGGTTGCCCAGGGAGGTGGTTGAGGCCCCATCCC
>JAOXOE010000506.1:15380107-15394136 GCA_028565055.1 Phoeniculus purpureus | reverse complement strand
AGGGGATCCTGCTGTGGCAGGGGGATTGGACTGGATGATCTTTTGAGGTCCCTTCCAATCCCCAATGATTCTATGATAGTGTGCAGTTTGATTACATACTGTGCTCTTCATGCAAGAACACCAAGAGTTTTATACAGGGCACAGACAGGATGGATATATATTCTAAATACAAACAAGACCTTTAACTGATTGCACTGGAAAAGACCACTGTAAGATGCTTTTTAGTCTGAGACCACAGCAAACACCTACGAGTTGATCCTGACGTTTCCTATTCCAAATCTGAAGAAGTTTTTCTGTGTGTGTGTATGTGTGTGTGTGTGTCACATACACGCATGCAGACATGCACAGAAACATGCAGGGCAAACAGTTCCCAGAACATCATTATTTCTTTGTAAACTTCAAATGAAAGTAAAGGCAGACTTAATT
This sequence comes from Phoeniculus purpureus, assembly GCA_028565055.1. NCBI lineage: Eukaryota > Metazoa > Chordata > Aves > Bucerotiformes > Phoeniculidae > Phoeniculus > Phoeniculus purpureus. The sequence goes on along the minus strand of JAOXOE010000506.1, from coordinate 15,393,710 downwards.
TATTTTTTTTCAAATTAAAATTAAAAAAAATTTAAATTATGTCTGATTCTCCAAACAAAATTCAAAGAGAAATTGGCACAGACAGGAAAAGAATGATAATAGTGCTTTCCTTGAATAGTTCTAAAGACACTTAAGATTACAGGCCATGTAACGGGCTCCAAATTACAAGACATTCATAAAATTATTTAACTGAGCACATATGAGGGTGGTGGCTTTTTGATGCAGAAAAGAGAAGCCATCTTATACCAGCTTCTTAAAGAAAGACATGACTAGACACAAAAAATGTAATGACCAGTGCCGACGGACACTGCTCTTATAGTAAATAAGAAGTCTTAGCAAAACAAGTAATAATAGAAGTTATCAAGTTCCAAAAGAGTAAGTTTTCTAAAATTCAATACAAAACCTGCTTGCTAAGTTGCAGTGGGTGCAATGACTAAAAACTACTGTATGAAGCCAACATAAAGACAAACCAGATTACAAGTAGGAAGCCTAAGGAACAAAGTAGATGTGTTTTCTTAAGGGAATGTCTGGGGATCTGCAAGGAAAAGAGCTTCTACATCAGAAATGAGAAAGGCAGAAGGAAGTCTGTCAAAAACCCAAGTGATTGGTTTTCAGAAGAAAAGGACAGTGTTCCTGGTGACTGTTACTCAAGTAGAATATTTTTGTTCTTCATAACATAATGCAATAAAGAACCACAGAAGGCAGAGAGCAATTAAAAGAAAAGCACTTAGTGGGATGAAAACGTCTAAGGAGGTAGGAAAGGGATTAACCGATGAAGATTCTGTTCGTATTTAATACTGATCTCATCATCAGGCAAAGTAATTTTTCATGTCCTAGGAAATATAACTGAGTAAGAGGATGAAGCTGAGAAAATGAAACTTCATATAATAGGAAAACCAATCATTAAAATGAATTAATTGAGTCTCTGGAGACACTCCAAACCCTCTCTTAGGGAATACTGCTCTAGCAGCGGGGAGCTGGACTAGATGATCTTCAGAGGTCCCTTCTGACCCCTACTATTCAGTCAATGAATTATACCCTGAATCTTGGGTATTTTTCTAAAGGCAAGAATTGTAATCATGGTATAAAGAAGTAGCACTCTGGATTCCTAAAGCATTATCGTTCCTAAATCCAATTTCCTAAATCCAATTCAAACCTTTGTCACTATTCACTGAAGTTCATTATAACTACATTTTGCACGCAAAACCTTAGTGGAATCATCCACCTCACTCAGAGTTCTGTTTTAATGGACTCCAAATTTCCTAGCAGAATGTTGCTCTAAATATTCAATCAGCTACTGAGGGGTAACTATTGCTCTTACCTTAATGAACAATACTGACTTTGGAGGTAAAGCTTATGGCTAATAATTTTTCACACTTCAAATGCAAATCTAAAATGCAGAATGCAAAATTCATCCACCGAAAAAATATCCCATTTTATTGTATATAAAAATGTGAGACCAAAAGCCTGTTTCTGCTGTCACTTACAGCAATGCAAAACAAACATGACTGCTGATGAAACCAAGTGCAAGTGGAATCGGTATAAAATGGAAGCAAGCCAGAAGAGGATGAAGCTCATTTTCATAAAAACATATAATTGAAAAAAGTAACAGCTACAAGTGTTAAATACCAGTAAATAAAAAGATGAGTCTCCTTTGCTTCTTGCTTTCCATTTCTAATACAACAGCATTTTGTTTGCACATCCAGCCTGCATCAGCAGTATGATGACAAAGAACTTACACAGGCTCATGCACAAAGCATGAACGTTCCACTGCTAAAAGTCCAAAACAATCCTGCAGGTGTCACTGAGACACAGCACTGAGGGGAAGTCATCGTAGAGAAGACGATAGAACGAATGAACGTTGAGATGGAATCCAGCTACCCACATACCATTAGATGTTCAGAAGTATTAGAGGAATTAGGAACGAAGAAGAATTTATGACCAAAACTCAAGCAGAAATAACACAGAATGAGAAAAAAACAGATTAGGATTAAAGTGTTTCTTGAAACCGAAGCCTTTGCATTTCTAAATTAAGGCAGCAACAGAAGATAACGTAATTGATGTGGGGAAGGAGGTGGTTTTTTCCTTTGAACAGCTAGCAACACAAAGCAGGACTTTGAAAAAGACTGCAGAAGTACGTACCTTGTTATCAGTCGTGACTTCAAGTTGCTGCTGCAGTTTTGCAATTTGCTCATGAAGATGTTCTATTTCCTGCTCCTTCTCTTGCATGATGCGAGCAAGCCGCCCAGCCACTAAATGATGGTCCTTTATGGCGGCATCTTCAGATTTCTGAATAGCTAGTCCCAGGATTTCCATTTCATCCTACCGAAAGAAAAGCCCAGATCCAACCCCGTGTTACAGTTCTACATAGATTTCCTTCATATTCTCATATAAGTATTTGAGGCGTAAGAATTAAAATCAATTGCATGGGACGAGAAGTAATTATCTGAGCTTCCTAATATTTTGTGGAATTTGAGTGAGAGTTTGGTGTCTTGGCTTTTTCCAAGAAGTTATTTCTGGGTAGGTGGGAGAATGAAACTCTTGGCCTCTCTGCTACACAGTTACCTTAAATAATTTGTTCTCTTGTTCTAGTTCTTGCAAGTGTGTAGTGGACTCCTTTCGCTGAATTTCTAATTGCATGTGCAGTTGCTGCACTTCTTCATTTTTATTTTCTAGTTCCTCCCGGAACTGCTCCAGTTGCTCCTCAAGGTTTGTGACCTGTTTTTACAACGACACCCAACATTCAATGTCAGTATTTTCAAGCACAGTGTCTGAAGTAAGTTTGTTTTGGTACATGAAAACAAAAGAAAGTAAACTTAGTGACCTTCTGAGTCCTTAAAATTAATGGAATTTTAAAGCTCACCAAAAATCTGCCAAACACGAGAAAGCTCCTCTTAATTGGACTGAAGTTTGAGTCCAGAAACACTCTTACAAGTCATAAGCATTAACATAAATGGTAACAACAATTATCACGGCTCACAAGAGCATTACAAAGGGATATGGACTGCTGTCTCTCTGATACGTTAAAAAGTTTCATCTGTCTAGTTTAATAAACTCCACAGAAAACACAACTGACAAAACATCAGCAGATCATGGAAAGTTTCACAAGAATTTTACCTCTTTCTCCTTTCTGTCCACAGCTTCTCGTTCAGCTTGCAGCTGTACTTCAAGAGGTAATTCTCCCTTTGCTATGCTGGTCCCAAACTGTTTTCTTTCCTCCACCTTTAAGTATTAATAATCAATAAAAAAGATATGCTGCTTTATTCTTAGGAAAATAAGAAATCAGTAAATAACACCTTAGTACCTTGAGATTGATTAATACCTTTTGCAAGTGGTCTGCACTGATGATTAAGGCTTGTTCCAGCTCTCTTATCCTGCATTCCAGTTTCTCAATTTCTTCATTTCGTTCTTGTACGTCTCTTTGAAGCTGCTCTTTAGAGAGCAGAAGCTCACTGCATTTGTCTGTCTTTTCTTTGAGATGATTTGTTAACTGTTCAACCTAGTGACAACATGGCAACAAGATTAAGGCACTGTACGAGAAAGGGTTTGCCAGCAACAGCACTCATTTCTGACAAATTAAAAAAGATCCCTCTTTTCTTTTTCCTCATAACAAACCTCCTACTCTTCGGGTAAAACAGAATGTTAGGACCCTGCAGTGCTACATCCAACAAACAGCATTTTTAGAGCGGTCACATGTTCTGTGCTGTCTCATGTACTCTGTAGAACTACTCTTGCCCTTCCGAAACCTTCAGATTCTCTCGTTAGTCAAAAGCAAGTAGCATGGCACAGAGACACAGCCGACTAAAAAGATACCGTTATCATCTACAGGTGACATATCTTGACCCCAAAGATGCTATCTGTGTCTTTGAGGAATACCACAGTTCTAGAAATCTGAGAAAAAATTATTCAAAACTAGTGGCACGTGGACACATCCTCAAACCAACTGGGTCTTTAACAGTGAAGGCGATTGTTGTACTTCCACCTAGAGAAACAGGAATTTTGGTTTTCTTGCTGGGTTTGCCAAATGAGAACAAACAGATGTGATGGACTATCTAATGTCACTTTCTAAAGAGGACAAAGCATCCAAATAAAGCATTCCGAATCTCAGTAGTTTGGATGTTCGTAGCTCAGAAATAGCACATTAAAAGAGTAACGGGAGCCGGGGAGATGCGTAGAGTATCAGGTTGGGACAGGTCTCAAGGATTGTCTAGTCCAACCTATCAAGCTAAAAACAGTTTAACTGAGATGTCCCAGCAGCCTGTCAAGCTGGGTCTTAAAACTGTCCAGTGTAGGGCAATCAACTGCTTTCCTTGGGAGATAATTCCAATATTTAATTGTTCTGATGGTGAAGAATTAGGGCTTCTGGACTCCAATAGGAGTATCAGTTGTGCTGGTGTTCCAGAAATGATTAATCAAAACTATAGCTCAGAAATGGGCACGTTAACAAGTTCATGGTGTTGGGCCTGATGCACAGAGTTAAGACCTGAGTTACATGAAGCACTCGAGCAAGAGATACGGAACAAAATGTTTGTTCCACTCAGGAAACTGATTCAGTATTTACAATTGGGAAGGTACGATGTAGCCAAAGGGTAGAAGACTCAAAGCATTTCAAGAGCTAGGAGAGAAGAGGACCAGAACATAAAGCTGGCAGGATGGTATTACTGATGTTATCCATCCATGAGTAACATCAAAGTCTGAAGTGACCAGAGAAAAGTCCTGAGAGAGAAATGGAAAAAGAAAAATCAAGTCTAGAGCAGGCTCTTTCCTACAGCCCATCTCGGAATAAGCTGACAGAGGAGGCTGAAATAACAGTAAAATAACAAAAAATGAGGTTATCAACAGAAAATGCTTGTGGTGTTCATGCAAAAAGCAGAAGAGCAGTTCAGACACCACGCTACTGTGGAAAAACATAGCTGCTATCTCAGAAAACATGAGAACTAGTGATAAAACATGTATTTATTCCAAGTAACACTGTGACATCAAAATAGACTATACAGTAAAATTATGTTTGCTAAATCTGATAAAAATTACATGCAAATTTAATATACTATTAAAATTCCATCTGTAATTTGTAGTCTATCACGTTCAGTACCACCCAACTCTAAAACAGCTGCTACAGCTGTGGTGCCTGCAGACCTTACCTTATTTTTCTGTCTTTCTGCCTAGTGAAAAGTCTGACTTAAAAGCATCTAATACAAATGTCAAAACTTAGTCACAGTTACAGCTGTCTTTCATTTTAAAGCACGCTTTAAAATTTCTACTACAGCTCATTTGACAACCTAAGAGCGCACACACGTGTATCTGCATACAAACCAGGGTGATTTTTTCACATATAGGTTCTGTAGAGACAAATAGGGCAATTTTGTTACGCTATCACATCTGAAATTCTTTTCCTGGGAGATGTCCTTCACTTTGTTTTCAATGTGAGAATTTTAACCCCAGGATTTCACACACTTTGCAATGGAAGGAAATAGTTGCAGAACTGCTTCATATATGTTGGTTAACACGCACTCGGCTAATTCCCAAAGGTTCACTGTTCACACACTACTGCCTGAATACTGTAAGATTTCTAAAAAACCTTTGCATTAAAATACATCACAGATCTCCATTAAATAAATCTCTGAGACTTGTAAGTACATAAATATGTTAGCTACTCATACCTCACATGTATCAACAATTTCTGTCCTCCTACTGTCTACGGTCCTAAAATACATAAACATAGAAAATGAAGTATTGCTAATAATTAAATTACAACAACTGAACTCCCTCAGTAAGGACTTTGATTTGGAAATCACAGCGCAACCTAACAAGAAGCATTTTAACACCGAAAATCAGGCAGGAAAATCCTGCAAGAAAATCAGCCTTGCTCAAAAAGCAGGACACAAGAAACCCCACAGAAGATAAATGGTAATTTAATTGACAAATAAGTCATCAAACAAAACATGTGAAAACTGTTTAATATACAGAATTTGCACTGCCACTTTTCTTGATTTCACTGGGTTTAAGAGTTTTCTGTGACTCCCTTGAGCTGCTGGCACTAAACTTGTTTCAGTGGAGACAGACTGGGGAAGGTCAAGTGTTCACATCTTGGGTGCTAAACCTTGGTAACCCAATTCCTTCAGCTGTGTATCTTTGCTATAAACAGGATACCAGAACACAAAAACACGTGGAAGTGCTAAAATAGTCCTAAATGTTTTCACAGGCTTTTGAAAAGAGTGGATTTTCTAAATTATGTTGTATGAAAGAATCTTTCTGGAAGTTGTGAAGTCTCTGTACGTCTACTACCGAAAACCAACCAAACGACCAGCCTAAAAAAAACCTCCAACTCTAAAACACAGTTTCACCACTTTCCCCCAAGACTTTACTCTTCAGCTAAGGGGATTTACTTTGCTGGCTTGTAAACGGGTGCGGTTCATCAAATAGCTTCATCGCAGTCTCTTAACAGCTGTCAGCTTGCCCTTTGTACTGAGTACAAGAAACAACACACATTACCTCTCTGTTCTGATGTTCATTGACAGGCTGACTCCTCTGTGGAACCTTAAGCTGTTGTTCCAGCTTCTGTATCTCTTGCTGGAACACATCTCTCTCGTGCTCTCGGTCAACTGCTTGCTCCTGGAAGTTAAGAAATTATGTGGATACATCATTTGATTTAAAAACTGCCTAAATTAAGCACACGGCTACTTCTGTGGAAGTGAGGAAGGTACCAAATAACACTTTGCTGGAACAAGCCTCTGACCACACTTACATCTAGAAATTTTCTTGTTTTCTCAAGTTGCTTCTCCAAGGCCTGGTTTTGCTGCCTTAAGTCCATTAGTTCTGCATTTTTTTCTTGCTCTAGCTCTATGAATCGATTGACCTGTTCTTCCAAGTCTATTTCCAAGATTTTCACTTGCTTCTGAAGGTCATCGTGCTCTTTTTCAGCTTGACGCTGTACTTCAATCTTTTCTTTCATCAGCTTTTCTGTTTCCTCCAGCAATTCTGGTTATAATAAAAGCATCACACATTAGTTTTAGGTTTGAATAGAGAGCAGTGTTGTGAAGCAAAACCACTCCCAAGGTATCCATGCTGTATTCTGCAGAAGGATGTGAACTGGTTTGGGTTTTTTACATTTTCTGATGAAGAAACAGTATTTTCCTCTGAGAAATAATCAAGAGAACCACTAAAGTAAATTTACATTACAATTACTGTCCTTCGGTTAGTCTTCAGACGACTGCCAGTGAATCAGATCCCTCCCCTGTTTAAGTTTCATGTAAATTAAAATGTGCAATTGTATATTGGAAGAAAGAAAACGTATGGGTTCAAACCACAGCACTGGGATTAACAATGAAGTGCAGAAAACCCAACCTTCGTCTCATCCCCAGCATCAGTTAAATCAATCCACTCCCAGTCTTCATCATTTAATGTGATACACATGAGCAATTTGAAGGAAACATTGGAAGGTGCAGCAAGGTTGCCAGGCAGACAGAGAGGGAAGTTACTGACCTGTAACTGGAGCTCTGCAAACTGCACGTTGCAAGCAGTGACTGCATGGATGCCAAATTCCGAGCCCTCATGAAAAGTCTGGCAAGCATATATAGCAAAGCCCCAAACCACTCTATACAGACTCTTAAGCCACAGCCCATCAACTAACCGTACAAACTCCTTGAGGTACAAAGCCAAACTGTAAAGCACGATTACGTTTGGAGAATCTTTAAAACAGAATTGATATTTGGACGGAAACAATACGATTTACTTCGTCTATAGGAGAAAGATCCTTTAGGTACCATCATCTTACATCGTATTTAACAAATTCTCGTCTCTAGGTAACCACTAGATAGCCACGAAATACAGCGTAGAGTTATCGTAACACATTATTCGACCCATATTTGGAAATAAAAGGGAAAAAAATGGCTGTAAAAATATCCCTCCAATACCATCTAATTAATTCATCTGGGTGATTAAGATGATGGTTATTCATGAATTCGCTTATAACGCTCGTAAATTATAAGAAATGGTGTTAGTGGAATGTAAAACTGAGTACGCAACACAACATCAAAGCTGCAGGCCAGTAAGGATTACAAGTAATGTCAGTAAGCCAAAAAGCCCAATAATCCTGATTAACAGTGTCAGTACACGTGAGTCTTCCACCCAGTTACAGACTGGCCATGCAACATACAAACACACCTGCTTGGGAAGCTGCATCGACTGCAGCATCTACTAGGCCTAGGAGAATAGAGAGAGAGAGAGAAACAAAAAAAAAAGAAGAAGCAAAGTAATTCACATGCCAGCTCTAGTTTTCTTGCGGTGCAAAAACGTAAGAGAAACATGAAGGCAAAGACAGATGTGGTATTTAATGCCAGAGCTGCTGAGGTAACTCAGGGGATGTGGTAAGTTATTCTGGTATGCATGATACAAGTACCTACGTGTGGTTATGGAATTCCTTATCCTTATGGTTGTTATATATGGAAATAACTTTAAAATATTTAGAAACGTAAGAGAGTTATCTAAACTGCAGTCACAGGCAAGGACCTTCTTTAGGATAAAGTGGGAAAACCAGGTTATTCTTAAAAGTCTTATTGTGATACAAAGTGAACAGAGAAAACTGCAAATACACACCAAGATGTGTAACTTCTAAAAATAGCCATTATCATAAATTGCAATAAGTGCACTTTATAAATTATAAACTACTATTATAAATTGATGGAACAAATATTGTAATATTATAATTATTACAATATATTGATGATAAATTGCCATACAATTTTAAAATTAAGTAACATGGCAACTTCATCCTGCCATTTACAAGGTAGGCACTGCAATCCTTTCAGGACCAGGACTTCTAAGATCACCTCTGCTCTACTTTTCTTACCCTCTCAAGCATCAAACGTCAAGGTATCAGTCAGAGGAAGAACGAAAAGCCACATTTGCTGCATGAAGGTAAATGCCTTTTGCTTCTTGGTTAGCAGTTGGTTAAATTACACATTCAAGGTATTTATCTGGAAGTTACGCCACCAGTTCTAACAGTTTTCATTATTGGCTTTAAGAACACTTGTGACTTGCTCAAAGCTTTTGATTCAGTTGATTATTGGTTTTAAAATATCTTGGTTTAAATGTCAAAAGCTCTCAAGCTCACATTAGGCATTGGGCATGAGAATACCACTTTTTGCCTTATCTCATTTTTATTAATGACTACAAAGAATGGGGGGGAGATGCCTTCACCAAGATTATGCACTAATTTGTTGGAAGAATAAGAAAATCTCATAGAAAAACTGTGAGCAATACATACGCTGCTCTACTGGCCCCGCATCTGCTCTCATGGCATCCTTCTGTCTGGAGAGTAACTCCTTCTCTTCCTGGATCTGCTGCTGTTCAGCCTCTAACTCCTGCAATTTGTTACCTGTACACAGCAGCTCTTGCTCAAGGTGGCCAATTACATCTATTTTTTCCTGGAGCTGTTTTTCCAGAAATGCTTTTTCATCTGCATAACCATCAAGGAGGCCTGTAGAACAACAAATGGAGGGCAGATTTAACAGAAAATAAAGAACATTTTGAACTTCTGCACAGTGAAGTCACTGCAGTATCCTCACAGGAACGCACATGCATGCTAGACACTCAACACCTGATAACTTCCACTCCTGGCCTTGACACGCTTCCATGATGAGCAAGAAACCTGAACTCTTAGGTCTTAATTTTTTTCTCTTTTTACCCTCTTAATTTTAGTTCTTAATTTTGTCTCAGTGCAAGACCTTTGGAGCAAAGAGGATCTCCAATAAAAAAAATAAATGTGTAATTAACGGAGAAGAAAAAAGAAATTTCAAAAGTTAGGTGCCTCAATACATCTGTATGACCTCAAACTAAAGTTTCTGCAAGATCTTGGGTCTCCAGTAGGTCAGGATGTCTCTGTCACAGAATCATTATCGCTGGAAGAGACTTCTAAGAGCATCAAGTCCAACCATCAATCCAACCCCACAATGCCCACTAAACCATGGAAACATCTACATGGTTTTTGGCCACCTGCAGGGATGGTGACTCCATCGCCTCTCTGGGCAAAATAAGGCAATAGAAGTTACTAAATCACGTTTAGAAGTGAGAACAAAGATACAGACTTAGAAAAAACCAGTGAATTTCCTTAAAGGCTGTACAAATGAAACTGTAAAGGTCTTCAGCAGATTCACATCAGAACTTTCAGAAACACATATTCAGAAAAACAGAACGCTCAGCAAGACTGTTCTGACCACAGAGTGACAGAAGGTACTAAGTATCCCAGATTTCCATCTGGGCAAGGAGAGCTCTGTCATGTCAGACACTGACGGTTCTAAAAGACAGATCTAAGACATGAGTCATATGATGTTTAAACTTTCTCAGTTGAACACATGTTGTCATTTCACAAGTTTCTTCTTACTAAACCCAAAGTACTTTTTCAATAACAGGCTATTTTCAGTATGAAAGTGCTTTATCAATATAAAATTGTAGTCCTGAGACAGGATTAAAATGGATTTTACCCTGGTGTAAGAATATAGAGAGACCTATAGAGAGACCTATAGAGAGACCCACAGACAGACCCACAGACAGACCTATGTATATTTATATATAAACTAAAAGACATTTGTATTTGTGATCAATTTAGACAAAGTGAAACCTCTGTGAGCACTCGATCCTGTATCAAAGAAAATGAAGTCACAGTGGCCTTTACATAGCCTGAAAACACAGCTTTGGTCCTCATGCACATCAACCACACACTACCAATCTTTTCATGCAGACTGGGATTCATACAGAATATTGAGATACATAAATTCAGATTCACAGCTGCATAGAAGGACTAGATGTTGAAACTAAAAATACCCAGCTAACCATCACTGGATGTGTTTAAAGATCATTTAGATGTGGTGCTTAGAGATCTGGTCTAGTGGCTGGACTTGATGGGCTCGAGGGTTATGGTGGCATGAAATAATGAAGAAGCAGAAACGCAGCTGCAGGTTTGGACATTACAGCTGAGGAATGCAGCTGGCTGGTGAGAGAAGTCAACTGTCATGGTAACAAGATAATGAAGAACAAGTTAACTGCACTTGGAGGAACGGGGGCATAAAGATAGAACAAGGGGTCTACACAGATGAATGCCAAATGACCACTTATTTATGTATGTGTTGTACCAATGAAATAAGGATGCCTGTGTGTAGAAAGGACATAAAAGGAACAAACTGAGCTTAATAAAATGGAATTGCTTGCACATTAAACTTGAACTACGTTGTTTCTGGCCCCCCTGCCACCAACCACGACAAAGGGTCTTTTCCAACCTGAATGATTCTGTGAAAGTCACTATTAGCAGCATTTCAAAACCTCAAAAACTCAGAAGATATTCCCTCAGTATCAGATCTTGCTCACAATGGTGCTTGAAGGTGAGGGGGCATTCCCAGCTTGAACAGAGTGCACACCCACACCAAAAATCTATGAAAAAAGCAGTCAGCTGAGATCATGTGCTGTGATGTTTACTCCTGCCACTCTTATGTTAATTTCTTTAAGACACGTAATGCAAGTTGTCAGGGTTCAGTGAACAAGTGGGCATCAGGTTTTCCATCACATCAGATAAGTCACACCTGACACCATCAAAACACTAGAGGTTTGAAAGGTGTCTCAGTCGCAGCAGTTTTTGTGATAATGATCAAAAATGACATGATTCATCTCCAGAGAAGACAGAGTGCCATCAGATACATAATGAACTAAGACATTGTTCTGCAGACCTACCTAAGGAATGCAGTAAAAGAATGCAGCTCGGCTTTGGCAGAGCGCACGCACTACTCGGTTCAACGAGCAGAAGAGGTTAAATAAGGAGTTCTACAACGTTTTTGTTTCAACATCAGAAAGGTGCCTAACATTTACAAGTGTGTTAATTTCAGAAGTTTACACACAGAAAGGATGAAAAAAAAAGGATTTAATTAATTGAGGAGTTAAAGTGGTAAAGCAAGAAGGACAAATTAGTTGACTTCCTGCAAAAGACTGAACTGAATTAAATCTCTACATGTGACATAAATCTGTACCTAACTCAAAAGTTCAAATGTGCTTCTGTTATATTCTCTGATGGAATTTTAAAGAAATATTGCAGGTAAATTCTGCCTTCATTTACATATGGGCAATCCCATTATCTACAAGCTGGCATCAGTAAGAGTCAGCAATTTATTTGCTGCTATAAAGCAATTTGTATAACATAAGTGTATTGCTCAAGAGAAGAATGTCCTAAATTTTAGACATTTTCCTTGTCTAATAATAGGTGGTAAAGTAATAATAAAAGCATGAAAATAAAAAATGGATACTAATCAGGGCTTATTCTGTGGAATGTTATGGCTGCACATGCACTCCTTGTGATGCTACCTGCACAAATGGAAATGTATGGATTGTAAATGTAAAGGCAAGCTACAGTTCTTAGTGAAGAGGCTGATGAAGCCAAAAAATACAGATCTAGAAGACAATGCAACAGAGATGTATTCATAATTAAAACTCTATTTAAGAAATATAGTCTCTAGTATTTTTCTTAATACTACTTGTAACCTCAGACATCAGGATGGATTACTACATTTAAATAAACTGTTACGCTAAACTCTCTGCTCCACCTTAATGTATTAGCTTATGTTATCAGTAGAGATTTGTGAATAGAATTCTATCAAAACAAGAATACTGTCATCCAAAGGAAGCACTAAGTGATATAAAAGCTGCCTACATTCTGAAATTCATCAATACTGAAGAGCTTTGTAACTTCATCCATGCAAGAATACCACTTCTCAGGTCATCTATATTTTGATGACCTGAAGATTTAATCTTTTTTGCACATTGTGTTCCAAACAAGGTTTTTTTTTCCTACTCAATATTAAAAAATAATAATGGCTCTTTCAGATCTGAATCTATTCTTTCTGAAATAACTTTTCTTCCTTTCTAGTTTTGCTGAAGCTATTGAACTGCTGCAGCCAGTTGTGGTGCTGGTGACACACAATATTAACGCTGTGTGAACCAATGGGCTACCAACTGTCCATCCGATAGTGTTTGAGACACATGGCTTAGAAACCTGCCCGTCTTTTCCGGTTATGTGTCCCCCAGCTATTAATAGTGTGTGAACTCTTGCTGGATTATCTAGGAATGTAAAACATAAGAGGAAGGCTGGCAGGATAGTCTAACCCAGGAATGACATTTGGCCATGAAACTTTATGCTTCCACTTTGAAAGAGAGACATCTGCTGAGATTCTGAATAAAAATATCTGTTTTCTACTGCAGAGATCCTACCTATAGGGTAGGTGGTTTTTGCATCTTTCCCAGATACTACTCGCAAACACATAATGGTAGAAATGCTGAGTTGAAACAAAACATTCAGCAACCAAAACAGGAATTCACTTCTAAAGAATTGTCTGTCAGATTGGAGCCTTTTCACCTGATGTCAGAAAGAGTATTAGATTCTCCATGTTTGGAACACCCTATAATTTTTAATTGCTTCCCTAATACCAACTGGAATATGGGAACCTGCATTTCAATACACAAAAAGAACAAAAATCATAGAACCACATAATCATTAGGGATTGGAAGGGACCTCGAAAGATCATCCAGTCCAATCCCCCTGCCACAGCAGGATCACCTAGACCAA
>JAOXOE010000506.1:15351156-15362733 GCA_028565055.1 Phoeniculus purpureus | reverse complement strand
CCCAGGGTGGTGGTTGAGTCCCCATCCCTGGATGAGTTTAAAAGATGCTTAGATGTGGTGTTGGGGGATCTGGTTTATGGGTGAGCTTGTAGAGTAGGGTTGATGGTTGGACTTGGATGATCCCAAGGGTCTTTCCCAACCTGAATGATTCTCTTAAGTCTGTTATGAGATAGACTAGTACCTAAACTATTGTTACCAAAAGTAAAAGTATTCATGTGAATGAAGGGTTTTAACAGGACTGAGACTTTGGACAATGTGGAAGAAACCTCCTAGTATGTCCAGTTACAGCTTTGGAGATTGGCTTTTCTCTGCCTTTGAAGAGAACAGACCACACAGAAATACTGTTTCTGTTCTCTCATTTGTGTCTCCATTAGCTGTGAATTATACTCTGTCTTCTGAAACCTAAGCTGAGGTTTCCTGAAAGCTTCTCACCTGATGAGGCAGTAGGAACGGACTGTGTTGCTTGATCTGTGACTTGATGATACCAATTGCCAAACATTGTTCTTTCTCCTTTGTTTAGTGAAGCCAAAACTTTTTCTGCTTTTTTTTTCTCATAGTGAAGAAAATCTTAAATCTATAGTACCAATCACGAAACTAAAAAGTAAAGCTCCTCACTGGACAAACAGGATACTGCATGAATACAAGGTGAGATAAGGAATTAAAGACTAGAAAATGCTGTCTTAAACAGTTTTTGACTGTTTGCTAGTTAATGAACAAAAATGCTGGTATATAAAGCTAGAGTGTATGTTCTCAGGTTTTGGGGTGGGTTGTTGGAACGGTGGTTTGTTAGGTTTTTTTTTCAGTTGATCTGTTTGCTAGAAGTAAATGTAATGGTGATCTGTTGATTTAACTGCGTATCGGGGGGATACTGCCAATCCAGCAGACACATAAAAACATCTGCTCCCACTTATGTTTTCACATCTGCTTGTAGCAATAAATCCTTCGGGTTCTTTTTGCCAGTGGAATTTATAGGTAGGGCTGTTGCTGCCTGCTTGCTCGCGCACACACACACAGAGTCCTTTGACTAGAATACTTCATTGAGCAACAGTTTAAAATGAGGGCTGTGAATTCTAAATGAGGTCAGAGACACTGAAGATGAAACTAGTGAAATTCGTCAGAAATGGTAGAAGTGAGGAGTGTCAGAACTGTTCCAGCTGACAGGCATCACTAAGGGGAGCTGCCAGGAAACACTGCAAAGGCACCCAGAGAGAGCTGAAAGGCCTTGCCCCTCTTTTGAGATAAGGATACTCATCATAAATTTTCTCTTGGTGGCCACACCTTGTTTGTCAGAAACGACCAGATGATTCCTGTTCTTTCTGATACAGATTAAGGAGGGTATGGTGCTGGTCTGAGACTGTAGTAATAGCAGAAGGTACAGCAGAGTAATGTCTACTCCATCTTGTATAAGGTAGTATGTAAGAATAAGCATTGCTTCCTTACTTCTGCACTTAGGGTATTATTTTGGGGTGTGGGATAAGGTGAAAGTGCAAAGGAGCTGCATTCTTTTGTTCCAGAGATAGTAATATACTTTACATCTATACAATGCCTGTGTAGAATTCAGACGAGCTGTAATAAGGGTGTGGATCTAAAGAGGTGGGTCCCATCCACCACAGCCACAGTCATGGCCTCCAAACAGTTGAAGACTTGTGTTCTTTGTTGTACCTGGGCCTTCTCACCTTGTGCACGCCCAGATGCATTTTTTATTTGATACAGGGTGCTTTGTGTCAGTCCCTTTTGAGGTGGGAGCACTCTGTAGTGACTGTTTACTGAAGAGGAAGGATCAGGAGCTTATCTCATTCAGAATGAAGGAAAATAAATCTGTACCTTTATTTTTCTTAGAGAAGAAAAATGATTTGTGTGTTTTCTGGGGAGGTACTTGCTCATCTTACCAGGCCTCAATAGGTTTGACCCCTGGAGGAAGAATGCTTAGTTTCATGGACTGTGAAGCTCATAGCATCAAATGAGGGCAGAGCTTCTGACAGAGGCAAAATTGTGGGGCCTTGCAGGGGTTAGGTGTCTGTGGCTCAAGTTTCAGAGGCTCACACAACTCTGCCTCCAACTCTTTAGGCATTTGATCCTTTCTGTGGCTCTAGAGGTTAATTCAGACGTAGGAAGATGGTTGCTGGGACAGTACTTGGGGAGTACTCATTTGGGAAGTCCACTAAACAGCAGATTTTTTGCAAATAACCACAACTGTTCGGGAAGACTCATTGATTGTCATTGTTCTTTGTTGTAGAATTTGAGCACCAGTGAAGGTGTTAGTAAAGAGATGCATCACCTTCAGCGCATGTTCTTGCAGAATTGCTGGGAAATCCCTACTTACGGAGCGGCTTTTTTCACGGGACAGATATTCACCAAAGCAAGTTCAAATAACCATAAAGTCATCAAAGTGTACGTGGGAGTAAATGTAAAAGGGCTGCACCTCCTCAACATGGAAACAAAGGTCAGCTGAAGTGAACCGCCAAGGATAACCCTCAATTCTGTTCACTTAAATTCTTTCTGCTCATAGTCATTTCACATAAAACCTGCCTGGATGTGTTCCTGTGTGACTTGATCTAGGTGATCCTGCTGTGGCGGCGTGATTGGACTAGATTCATCTTTTGAGGTCCCTTCCAATCACTAATGTTCTGTGATCTGACGGTTCGGTTAAACGTAACTGTGAAGATTTCCAAGGTTTTAAGATTAGCTACTGCTAACAGAAAGCCACGTGTTTTCCACTTTCCTACTTTAAGCTACAACGAGATTGTGGAACCTCTCAAGGCAGAATCCTGTCTAAGTTAATGAAAGTTCAGTTGGTAAGTAAGGAGAACGTTTTCTGAGTGAGTCTCCTTCGTTTCATTGTAGGCTTTGCTCCTCAGCCTTAAGTACGGTTGCTTTATGTGGCAGCTGGGAGATGGAGACACGTGTTTTCAAATCCACAGTCTGGAAAACAAAATGAGCTTTATAGTGCACACCAAACAGGTAAGCACTGGCATTTTTCATCCTTGATGTCCCGTTCTTTTTCCCAAACTAAATCACACCTCTTCTCTCTTGAGACTGACTGCCTTTGTACAGCCCAAGCCAAGGCCTTCCCCACCCACAAGTGATGTTAAAACTGTTATTATTTCTTGTTTGCTTCTTTTTCTCACGTGTGAAGACCTTGGGGCTCAAAATACATAAGCCACATCTGTAATCATTAGGGTAAAGTTGGGTAGTTTAATTAAAACTGTTGCCTGTGCCCAATCTCTCAGACTCCAAATTCCAAATATGATGAGAATCAGAGTTAGAGCGACAACTCTGCTACTGAAAGCAGAGGACTTTAAGACCGGGTAAAAGACAGGATCTGTGAAGACAGCGTTCTAAAGCAACTTCTGATAGTGCCTGTGGATGGATGCCTGATGGAAAATGTGTGGTTTACCACCATCTGCGGCAGCAGTAGTACACCAGGTTAACATGTTGTGGCAAAACTACACCTTGGAGTATCTTAGGTACTTTGACAATAGTTGCTTTTGATTGTTACAGATTAAAGTGAGAAAATGTTTGTACTGGAAGAGTAGTCAGGCCTTGAGACAGACTGAAAAGGGGGTTGAGTCCCCATCCCTGGATGTGTTTAAACATCATTTACATGTGGTGCTTAGAGATCTGGTCTAGGAGGTGATCTTGGTAGAGCAGGGTTATTGGTTGGACTTGATGATCTCAAAGGTCTTTTCCAATCTGAATGCTTCTATGATTAAGAGAAAGTGATTGAGTATTACGAAAAACACTTTCTGGTAGCAAAGAAACATACAGGTTTCATTTTACTAATTTCTAAATTGATGCACTTGTCTCATATTTGATTGAGCCATAGTGGTTAGTAGATCGAGAGAGGTTCTTCTCCCCCTCTACTCTGCCATGGTGAGACCACGTCTGGAACATTGTGGACAGTTCTGGGCCCCAGTTCAAGAATGACACAGAACTGCTGGAGAGAGACCAGCACAGAGCCACAAAGATAATGGAGTAGAACACCTCTCTTATGAGGAAAGGCTGAGGGAGCTGGGTCTCTTGAGCTTGGAGAAATGGAGACTGAGGAGTGACCTCATTAATGTCTACAAATATGTGAAGGGTGGGTGTCAGGAGGATGGAGCCAGGGCTCTTCTCAGTGTCATCTAGTGATAGGACAAGGGGCAATGGGTGTCAGCTGGAACAGAGGAGGTTCCACATCAATATAAGGAACTTTTTCACAGTGAGGGTGACAGAGCACTGCAATGGGCTGCCCAGGGGTGTTGTGGAGTCTCCTTCTCTGAAGACATTTAAAAGTCGCCTGGATATGTTCCTATGTGACTAGGTGATCCTGCTGTGTCAGGGGGATTGTACTAGATGATCTATTGAGGTCCCTTCCAGTCCGTAATGTTCTGTGATTCTGTGATTCTGAAATGGTGATAGAACTCAACTGTGTACCTTTATATAGGCAGGTCTCGTCATAAAACTTCTGATGAAATTAAATGGCCAGTTAATGCCCAGTGAAAGACATGAATGATGGAAATGAAAGACAGTTACAGAAGTTACACAAGTTACACCACAGCGTCTGGTGGCTAAGCAAAAAAGGACTTCTTTCTCATCATAACCGAAGACTTCCATGTACATGAATTTTGCCCAACAGAAAAGTCAATTTGTACAGTTTTTTAACTTTGTACAGAAGCTGCATGGTTTATTTTTTTAAAAGACTCTACGACATATCTATTATTTTTATAAATATTTTTGTGTTTCATATATAAGCTATTGTAGGGCTTGAGCTTAACCAATAAAGCTAATGAAATAGAAATGGTTTACTGAGTTGGCTGAGTATGAATCGAGTGTTCCCAAAGGACTATGGAACCACCAGTGCCATTAAGCAACTCTCAGTTAACTTAGTTACCTTCCGCATCGCTCTGTGGGACATTGAAGAGGTTGGCTATGTTACAGTATTTTGTAGACACACTTTCTTTGTAGGATGCTGTTGGCAAGTGTGCTTAAAAGACCCATTAGACCTTTAAGCAATGACTTTTGACAAATTCTTGGGTTGTATTTCTGATGAACATTATAGCTGGCTTTATTTTTACTGTTAACTTTTTCAGCCTTTGTATTCATATTTATTCTAAAGTACTGCATGAGGATGTCAGAAGGGAAATACTTTAACTCGTTCAAAAGCCATATTAAACGTTTAGCATGCTTGGGTTTTTAAACAAATGGATTTTTCCTTTTGCTGTGCAATATAAAATGTGTGTGTGGTGGAGGAGCAGAATACAGATTTACAAATGAATCTTACTCAGAGGGCTTCGGAAAGTTTTTAATAAATTTTACCCTGGCTTGCAACACGGATGCAGTAACAAAAGCTCACGTAGGAGGTACTAAGTTATCAAACTAATTTTTCTGTTGATTGCTTACTTCAGTTTCTTGAGGCTGCGAGCAGTGCAGGCTGCAAGAATTAGGATTTATATTGCAAGGAAGCCAGATGCAGTTTCTAAGCATTCCATCAATATGAGAAGGAACTTCTTCACAGTGAGGATGACAGAGCACTGGAACAGGCTGTCCAGGGGAGTCATGGAGTCTCCTCTGGAGACGTTTAAAACCCACCTGGCCATGTTCCTGTGCGACTTGGTCTAGGTGGTCCTGCTGTGGCAGGGGGATTGGACTAGATGATCTCTTGAGGTCCCTTCCAATCCCTGATGTTCTGTGATGGTGCTGGTGATTAGAATGATCCTCCATGTGCTTCTTTCACTTCTCCAGTAGACCTGCATAAGGCTTAACATGAAAATTACAGGGCAGCTCAATGGTGTGAGGAGCTTCTGCAGGTATACACTGTCAAAACACTTGTTAGATGAGAGTGTTGCTGTAACAACAAGCTCTCTTTCAAGGGTAGAGCTGATGGTAACCTCGATAGGTGTGTTGGCTGTCATGACAAGTAGACTGGCGCTGTCCTGTTACCATATGTGAAGCCTTGTGTTCAGTTCTCGTAGGCAGATGTTTGTTACTTTCTCCTCCTCTGCAGAAATCACAGCTGGTTCTTTTAGGTAAATTGCTTGGAGGTCTGTGGCTTTGGTGGAGGTTGTGGTTGGCTTGTTTAGCCAGCCTGGCTCCATCTTCGATATTACTCAGTTCTAAATTCACTGTTGCTCCCACTGAACACAAGATTCCTATTGTCTTACTGTGTGCCAGCTGCCCTTGTGATCAGACACATCCCAATGTGAGCAGAGATGCTGCCTTTCCAGTGCTTTCCAACCTCTGGTGGAGATGTCAGCAGGCTGATGTGCTGGTCTTCTGTGTTCTGAACTCTTCTTCCATTCTTCTTTTCTAGACAGAAGAAATAGCCTTGGCGGTGATGTTCTCTTTGTTGGAAAACACCACCCGCTCTGTGACTTTATTGTAGAGCAGTACAAGACCAAAAATACGGAGGTAGGTTGTACTTGTTCTGAAGAGGTCGTGCAAACAGTGAGGATGGAGGTCTAAGTAAGTGCTTCAGCTGGAAAACCTTGTCTTCCACAGCCAGTGGATATACCTCCAGAGCTGTGCCATGGAATCCAGGGAAAGCTTACCCTGAATGACAATGCTGTTCTTCCGGACCAGTGAGTATGGCTTTTGGCTCACGTTCAAGGACATTGCCTTCAGCTCTGTCTTCTTTGTGCCGCTATGAGAGATGGCTGGGGTGGGGAGGGTTTGGCTTAGACAGTCTCTAGAGGCCCCTTCCACCTCTGACTGTGAAACACAACGCTCCTGACGAGGCAATGCCTTTCATCCAGAGGCTAAACGGACTCTCTGCGAGGTCCCGTGGTAGGTCTGTGTTGTCACCAGTGTACGCACAAAACCAAGCAAGTACAACTTCCGTTCTACACTTCTATCTCTTGTTGATTTCAGAAGCAGCAGCACAGAGTTGTTTAGGTTAGAAAAGGCCTTAAGATCGAATGATTGGATAATCATGAACCCACCTGTCCCGAGGCCACCACTGCACCCTGTCGTGTGTGTAACGGGAGTCTGACAGTCGTGTGCAGCAGGGTGAACAAAGGAATCTGGTTTCTGCTCAAGAAGAGTTTTTTCTAGAGCATGGTGTGTGTTTGTTTGAACTGGCAAAGCTTTCTGGAGGAAGGCAGGGAAGGGTTAAGATGCAACCGTGTGTTTAATTGCTGCAGAAAACAGCAGCTTAATGATTGTGTTTTTTTATTTCAAAGCCTTTCTCTTCCTAGTGAGGAAGCAGGTTTGTGTCTTCGTGGTGTCTGACTGCTTATCTGTCTCTCTAGTCTTCTCCTGCCCTCTTAGAACCTGTTGGCTTGTTATAATCAAACGCTGGGAGGTTTCCAAGATGCAGAATAATGCTGAGGTTTGTAAACAGGCTGCTGAGCAGTGGGATGTGTGTGAACCCGCTGTTGGATGCTAGAGAATCCACACAGATCAGCTGCAGAAGGGACAGCATGAAGAAACGAGGGCTCAGTGATTCCCTTGCTTAGAGAAATAGTCTGTTTAGGGGAAAGGCAAGTTAATTTTTAAAGCACTTCTACATGTTGCAGCCTTAATTGAGAGAGGAACGGTAGTGATAGCACCACAGAAAGTGGAACAAATGGTGAGAAATATGTTAGGTGAAGTTTTGACACAAGTTTTTATCTTTACCAGGACAGTGGAGTCCCCTGTGCCGATGCTGCGTGATCTGACTCAAAACTCTGCAGTCAGGTAAGGAAACTCCGGGGTCTAACGTAGCGATGTACAAGCTACAGCAATCAAAACTCATTTTATTCTGGTCCTTTGTGGTGTTTCATCTGCAGTGATTGATATCTCAGTAAAATCAAAGCTTTTACCTGTGATTTTCTGTAAGAACAGAATCCAAGATGAGGTCTAATGCAGCAGGCTTGGGTTGTGTTGGCTAAGCTGAGTGTGGTGTGCCCTGCGGGGATGTCCCAAACAGGCATTTCCTAGTGCATCAACCCAGCAAGTGTCATCCCATCAGAAGTACCTCACTGTGCACTTGTGGCCAGGAAGGCTGGTGGAATCCTGGGATGGATCAGGAGGAGTATGTCCAGCAGATCAAGGGAGGTTCTCCTCTAACTCTACTCTGCCCTAGTGAGGCCACATCTGGAAAATTGTGTCCATTTCTAGGCTCCCCAGTTCGAGAGGGACAGAGATCTGATTGAGAGAGTCCAACTGAGGATGTTTAGGGGACTGGAGCACCTGCCTTGTTGAGGACAGATTGAGAGACCTGGGGCTTTTTGGTTTGGTGAGGAGAAGGTTACGAGGGGACTTAATCCCTGTCGGTAAATCCATGGGGGCTGGGTGTCAGGAGGAAAGAGACAATCTCTCTTCACTTCTGCCTTGCGATAGGACAAGAGGCAATGGGTGTCCGTTGGAGCACAGGAGGTTCCACCTCAACATGAGGAAGAATGTCTTTACTATAGAGGTTACAGAGCACTGGAATGAGCTGCCCAGGGAGGTTGTGGTGTCTCCTTCTCTGGAGACTTTCAAGACCCTTCTGAATGCATTCCTGTATGACCTGCCCTAGGTTCTGTGGTCCTGCTCCAGCAGGGGGGTTGGACTTGATGACCCCTGGAGGTCCCTTCCAACCCCTAATGATCTGTGTGTCTGTGTATTCATCCAGTGATTCCATTTGCCTTCTTGGCCACAAGAGCACATCGCTGTTCCATGGATAACTTGTTGTCCACAAGTACTCGGAGATCCCTCTCCACAGAAGTGCTCTCTAGGAGGCTGGGATTTCTAGGAGTGAATTTTCTTAGAGCAAACCCAAACTGCTGTTTAATGCCCTGTACCAGCAGGCACTGACGCTTTCAGGCACTTCTTGCCCTAATTGCTCTTTTGTTTGTCTAATATTAGACAGCTCAGCATGCTGGGTTTGTGAGATGTCACTGAAAACAGGTGTCTTCTCCTCTGTGGGAACCACATGCAACAGCAAAGCCGCTTTCAGGACAAAACCTTATTAAATCCCCTTTGTGAGTTGTGTACTCTCTTGGCTGGGATGCACTACAAGCCAACACCCTTCCTGTCTGCGCTGTGGCAGCCTTTGAACTTCAGCAAGCACAATCTGCCCAGGAGGGTTGTGGAGTCTCCTGCTCTGGAGACGTTTAAAACCCACCTGGACGTGTTCCTGTGCGACTTGGTCTACGTGATCCTGCTGTGGCAGGGCGATTGGACTGGATGATGTTTGGAGGTCTCGTCCAACCCCTAATGTTCTGTGATTCTTCTTCAATCTTGCTTGTCTGAAGTATCAAGTAAACCTGATGCTCACATCCTTTCTCACAGCATCTCTTTCAAAGACCCACAATTTGCTGAAGACTTCGTTTTCAAGGCTACGGTGTTACCTGGCGCCAAGTGAGTGTCACTCGTCTTCAAACAATTCTGTTTTCTTTCGTTAATCTGATTATTCGCTTGGATACTTATGGCACTGTGTTTCATCTTAAGGAAACCTGCTCCAGTTCTGAAGCCAGGAGACTGGGAAAAAACCAACAACGATGGCAGGCCTTGGAGACCACAGCTGGGCTTTAACCGAGACAGGAAGCCAGTCCATTTGGACCAGTCGGCGTTTAGAACTTTAGGGTAAAACTGGCAGCATCGTTAGCAGCTGCCTTGCTGAGATGACTCTGCTCTTTGATTGTTTGCTTCTTTTATTTAAAAGAAACAAAAGACAATTGGGATGGACCGCTGGAGATTAGATGCTGCTGTTCCATGTTTGGAAACGCTGGGGGGTGATAATTAAGTTCGATGCTGATGAAAACTGTAGATCAGTGACTCTGCCCTACTGCCTTCCATTCTTCATTTTGTTTGGCTTTTTATCTACAAATACTTCCAACCCAGCTTTCACGTTGGGTTTTTTTTTCAAATTACTTGCTGGATTCTTGCTTGAAACACAGACAGTACAGTGAGAATTGTGCACACAAGTGATAACTAAGATGATCATGGTGACAGCGATGCCTCTTACGCTTTAAAAAATGGGTTTTAAAGCCCCTTGATTGAAGCACACGTTTAATTGTTGCTTTTCAGGGTGTTGTTTCATCTGGTTTTTATTCCTCAAGAGCTGAAGTGACCTCCTCAGGTGCTGCAGTGTAGTGTGAGAATGCTTCTGAGCCACAGGAGGAGAGAATGAGCTGGGGTTATGTATCACAGATAAAATGAAATGGTTTTCCTTGCTGGGGTGGGCAAGGAGCATTACGCTCATCAGAGCAGAAAAGGGAATGCTTGAAAGCGGAAACTGTTTACATTGAGGGGTTAGAGCAGGTCCAGGCAGGGGCAACGAGGCTGGGGAGAGGGCTGCAGAATAGGCCCTATGGAGAGAGGCTGAGGGAACTCTAATTAGTCTAGAGAAGAGGAGTCTGGGAGGAGGCCTCCTTGCTCTTTACAGCTACCTACAAAGAGGTTGTAACGAGGCTGGTGCTGGTCTCTTCTCCCACATCGCTAATGATAGGATGGGGGGAAATGGCCTCAAGTTGCATCAGGGGAGTTTAGACTGGATCTTCAGAAGTTCTTTGCTGAGAGAGTGGTTAGAAACTGGAAGAGGCTGCCCAGGGAGGTGGTGGAGTCCCCATCCCTGGAGGTGTTTAGAAACCAAGTAGCTAGAGCCCTTGAGGCCCTGGTCTGTGGGTTAGGGAGCTGTTAGGCTGAGGGCTGGGCTTGATGACCCTGGAGGCTCTTTCCGGCTGTGGGGATTCTGTGGTTCTGCTAGCAAATAGGGATAAGCTGAAAACAAATGAACACAAATGTCTCTTTAGGAAGAGTAAATAGGTTTTTTTCTTCATCAGACACTGGAAGTAGAGAAATCTGCACCCTTCCTTCCATTCATCTGTTGGAAAGCAGAGTTATTCCAGGCTGCACTTGTGAATCGTCTTGTGTTCTCCCATATCAGAGTTACCAGCCAAAGCGCAGCTGTGTTATTGATCACCTGTGATGTCTCACTACATCTGCTGTCCAGAGCAGCAGCAAAGTCTTAATGCTAATGTAGCACCCTGTTCTCTCTCCTGTCTGTTTCTTACCCATTGCAGCCATATGATGCCAAGGGAAAGAGGGATGCCAGGAATGTATCCTAACGCAGTACCCCTTGGAGCATACGGGAGCCCATACGCCAGACCGCTTCTGGGCGGGCAGCAGCAGATTCCCAAGTTGTTGTCAAGTAAGTGGGCTCTGCTTCTACATTTCCAAGATGGAAAAATGTTATGGTTTTGGTTTTTATCTGCTGCACTGCTGTAGGGTTAAGAAATGGATGCAGGCATCTGTTTAATTTACCTTGTGTTGCTCTTCTCTCTCTTGCTTTTCCATTATGGAGTTGTAGTGGAATGTCTTAGTGTGATTATGTGCCTGTGAGTGGGATCCTGTTCTTGAGTACTGAGCTCAGGATTCAAATGCATTAGACAACTGCTCTGCTAAGGCTTCCTAGTGTCTGTTACCCAGAAGGATGCAGAACTGCTGGAGAGAGTTCAGTGCAGAGCCGCGAAGATGATGGAGTAGAACACCTTACTTATGAGGAAAGACTGAGGGAGATGGGTCTCTTTAGCTTGGAGAGAAGGAGGCAGGGGGGTGACCTCATTAATGTTGATCAATATGGGAAGGGTGGGTGTCAGGAGGATGGAGCCAGGCTCTGCTCAGTGGCATCTA
>JAOXOE010000506.1:15323784-15351056 GCA_028565055.1 Phoeniculus purpureus | reverse complement strand
GAACTTCTAGAAAACAATATGGATGTGTTCCTGTGTGACTTGGTCTGGGTGGTCCTGCTGTGGCGGGGGATTGGACTGGATGATCTTTCGAGGTCCCTTCCAATCCCTGATGACTCTATGATTCTATGATTACTGCGGTTGCTTCATTCAAGTCTTCCAGCAGACCCTGACAACACTTATTTGCAATCTGCCTTTTCAATGCAGAGAAAAATCCCCACTTGTTTTGCACTCTGGGTCTGCAGTGATGGATTCCACCCCCCCACCCATGTTCCCTTACGCACATGAGCAATTCTGCCAAGCTCTAGTACCTTTTGAAAGCAGCCTGTGCTCAGCACGTGTCAGCTTCTGGACATTTTGCCCTTTCCAGCCCTTCCCATCTGTTTACAGCCTTTCCACCTCGCTGACTGTGATGTTCCAAGGTTTCAAATTCATAGTTTTCAGTGTTTTCTGTCTGATGTGCATAATGATATTAAGGGGAAATTTATTAAAGAAGTAGCTTAACTCATTTTCTTTCCATGGATTTTGTCCAACCTGGCTGGCAGAGCATCTCCTTTCCAAAGGCCTTTCATTTGTGAAGTGATTTTTCCAGTTTTTGTCAACATGAGTTTTAAAATCACTATAAAATGGTTTTTGTTACTTCAGATAAAATAACCACACAGCTCATCACTTAAAACTGCGTGTGACAAACTGAGTATACAGTGGACAAAACCACACAGCAGTCTGGTTTATGGCCAGAACTCCACCTAGGCACAGAGCAGGAGGGGGAGACATATTACCCCTCCTGAACAGTATTTGCCAGGTGTTTGTTAAGGATTCCACAGTGCTAGGTGTGGGCTTGAGGAGATTTACTACACACGAAACGGGACAACACCTAACACGCTGCCCTGCCGCCTCCCACGAGTTTCACAACCACGACACACGCAGACCACACTGGTGTTTCATATAGCTTTTCTTAATCTCCAGTTAGCTTGTAGGTTCCAGATGCTACAGACCAACTATCCTCTCACAGCCGTTGCTAAATCATAACTATTTTAGCAGACTACAGCAGGTCGAAGGGAGGAACAGAGTTTTATTCACAGAGTATCTGACCAGCCTTCAAAGCAAGTCATATGAGAGATGTGAATACGCATCTTTTTAAAGCTTGTGGCTAAATTAGACACAAGATTAAAAACTCCAGTGTCCTCCATGAGCAATTCCCCTTCCCTCCTATACATTTTGGCTGATAAACTGTCCATCCGCCACCCCCCTTCTTTTTTTCGCCTTGTCTCTTATCTCTAGACTCCTCCCATTCTACTTGATCTTGACTTCAACCATATGTTGGACTCAGAGACCAAACACACCAGCTTGGGGCATTCTGGAAACCTGGCGATTCCCAGCTATGAAGAGACTTTCCCATCTTGTCCCTGCAAAACAAGACACTAACAAAAAGCACAGGAGGAAAAAAATCCAAACCAAACTGTTAAACCTAAGGCTGCTTAAATAATGGTGTTACCTCTCCTGAATGGCTCCAGTTTGAAGTAAAGCGATCAAACGGCACTGGCAGAAGCCAGTAACTGATGCGGCTTAAACTGTCTAAGACTATTTTTAATCCTTAGTTCTAGGAAACGCGCAGAAACTGCAACTACCCAACTGTGCCTGAACCCTGAGGGCTGGGGCTGCCTTCCTGGGATGCAACTGAACTCACCGGCCTTGCTGCAGGTTAACCAGCCTGCCTGTGCCTTCCTTTAACTGCCTCACAGCATCTGCCGTGACAGCGTATTTCATAACGGCACTTAGGCTTGCTTGTACTCTAGGGGAGAAGAAAATAAGACCATCCCCCAATGGCTATGGGCTTTTGTTCCTACGCTGCAGTGTCACCGATCCATAGGGCTTCACAGAGCAGAAATACCTTTCACAGCACCGCTGCCACTAACTGCTGCCCCGGAAGCTGAGGTCTCCATGAAGCTCTGGCTAGCAAAGTCAGACATGGAGCTGTAGGCAGAACCACGTGGAAACAGACTTCTTCCTGGTTCACTTCTCACCACATGTTTCAGGAAGCCTGTGTCCCTGCTGCTTCACTTTGCAGGTGTGTAATCAGTCCACTAGATCCTGTTTTAAACCAAACAGCTCCACACATCCAGTGTTACCCAACAAAACAGGTACAAAACCAGGACATCGTTCTTCCAAACGAGCTGTGGTCAAAGGTAAGAAGCACATCAATTCAATGCTGTACACATGAACGAGAGGCAAAAATCACTAGAAAAAGGGCCATCTCCTCATCCTCTGACTTTTGGAACTAGACCAGGACGAGCTAACTGGGTGAAGCTGGTCATGGAATCAGCTAAACGGGGGAGAAAGAAAAAAAAAAAAGAAGAAAATCAGTGAAAGATATTTGGACGTGCATCCTTAGAGCCATTCCAACCGAGCAGCGATTAGAAACCGCTTCTGAGTGCTTGCTGCATTAAAATTTTAAGTGAACCAGGGCAGTTGTTCTCCAAGATGCAGTAAAACACAGATAACTACTTCTGACTTGGAAATGAGAGATAATGAGAGGGAGAAGCAAGCTTGTAGATAGATAAAGAACTCTGGCTCAGAGGACAAGAAATTCCTTCCTGTGAGGGTGCTGAATCCCTGGAACAGGTTGCCCAGGGAAGCTGTGGCTGCTCTGTCCCTGCAAGTGTTCAAGGCCATGATGGATGGGCCTCTGGTCAACCTGGTCTGGTGAGAGGTGCCCTGCCCATGGCAGGGGGTTGGCACTGGGTGAGCTCTGAGGTCCCGTCCAACCTAAATCATTCTATCACTCTATGACAACAACCTCTAAAAGAAGTAAAGGAAGCCACACCAGCTACTGGGATTGAGATCCATGTGACAGAACTGAACCCAGGCACTTCAGTGTCTCTAAAAGGTGCCCTCTGCTTTATTAATAGGCAAGAGCAAAGCTTACAGCTTCAGAAGATTACAATCTGCCTCGCCATACAGGAAGGGAAAACAGTTTCTTTTAGAGGAACTCCAGAGTTACTCAACATTAATTAATCTTCTAAACCAGGAAATCCCCATCAGCATAGGTGGAACTGGAACACGTGGGCTGTGCAGCTGGGGGAGTGTGAAAAAAGGGATTTCTGCGTTCCCATCTCACTCAGCAAAACCAGAGTATAAATACTTCAAGTCAAATATGCAGCTGAAAAATCTGGAAGGAAAAAAAAGCAAGTAAATAACTGGAAAGGAGGATAGAAAAGTCACTAGGTCATTCATAAGAAAAGCTCCTATACTTTTAACCAAGGTCTGAGTACTTCTGAGGAAGCTGCCATCACTCTGAAAGCGTAGCTGTAGGGCAAAGGAAATTAATCTCAATCTGTATTTCAGGAAACAAAGGTGAGAGGGCACTTTGTGATCAACAGCTCAGTGTCCACATGGAGAGGTGTGATGAGTGGTGTTCTTCAAGAGTCGGTACTCGGACCAGGGCCGTTTAACATCTTTGTTGGCAATACAGACAGTGGAACTGAAGGCACCCTCCGACACTTTGCTGACGACACCAAACTGTGTGGTGAAGTCCACACACTGGAGGGAAGGGAGGCCATCCAGAGGGCCCTTGCCAGGCTTGATAAGTGGGCTGTGCAAACTGCATGAAGTTCAACTAGGGCAAGTGCAAGGGTCTGCACCTGAGTCGAGGCAATCCCATGCATGAATACAGACTCAGAGGAGAAGGACAGCCCTGAGGAGAAGGACTTGAGGGTGGATCAGAAGCTGAACAGGAGCCATCAGTGTGTGCTTGCAGCCCAGAAAGCCAACCATGTCCTGGGCTGCATCAAAAGAAGCAGTGGCAGTCAGCTGAGGGAGGGGATTCTCCCCCTCTACCCTGCACTGGTGAGACCCCACCTGGACTACTGTGTCCAGTTCTGGAGTCCACAACATAAGGAGGACATAGAGCTCCTGGAAGGTGTCTAGAGGAGAGCAATTCAAATGATCAGAGGGCTGGAGCACTTCCCCTATTGAGGACAGGCTGAACAAGTTGAGGTTGTTCATCGGGTGCATAGCAAGAGGACAAGGGGAAAGGGTTCCAGACTTGAAGAGGGAAGATTTAGGTTGGACATGAGGAACAAATTTTTTCCTGTGAGGGTGGTGAGATGCTGGAACAGGTTGCCCAAGGAAGTTGTGGCTGCCCCATCCCTGAAAGTGTTCAATGCTAAGTTCACTGGGGCCCTGAGTAGTGAAGGTGTCCCTGCCTAAGCACGGAGGTTGGAACAAGATGATCCCTTCCAACCCTGGCTATTCTATTCTATTTCTATTCTTTGCTGCCTTCTGAGCTTACTGGCACCCCTGAAGGAGCCCTGTACTGCGTGTTGCCAATAGCAGCTTCCCTGGCCATCACTTTGTACTCTATTGCTGGCCTCTGTAAGTACAGCTTACACTGTTACTTGCTGGCCCACATCACAGAAGATGACTAGCAAGAGAGAAATTCCTTTGCCCTTGGAATGTTCCTTGAATTAAAAGTCAAACCAAGAAACACTTTCCTTTTACGAGTTATTTGTCTGCAGCATTTTAATTGTGGAGGCTGTAGAAACAGAGGCTACAAGCAGTTATTGACATTGCTGCACTTTTCTGTCTGTCTAATTGGAGGCAGAAAGACTTCAGGACACGTGGAGGTGGCGCACGTCAGGGCTGCTAGTAGGGCACATGCTGCACCCTGCTCTGAGCACTAAGGTTGTGGTTAAGTTCAGCTCAGGGTAAGCAGTATCGTCTATGACAGCTTATTTGGAGGTCCACAAAGCCAGATGCATCGAAGGAAGAGTGCAGGGCAGATTTCAGGGTAAGTAAAAGCGTAAATCGTGTCTACATTGAAACCCACCAGCACAACAGGCAGTACCAAAGCTCTGTTTAGACTACAACACATTCAGTAAGTCATGAATAGAAATGCTGCAAGGTGGGAGGGACACTGAAAGCTGGGTGCTCCTCAGAAGGAACGTATGTTTTTCTTGTTCTAAAACAACCAGAGTGCTTCTAACCATCTGAAGTGACCCTCACTCATGTGATGCCCCCAAAAGCTATGGACAAGTAGCTCTCTTTGCATTATTCAAAGGTTGTCTCACACAAAATTTCAGTCAACGTATTAGGTGTTTACATGATCACGTTACTTTCTCATGAATTCATGTTTTATTGCTCCATTTTGAAAAGCCACAGAGCCCATGGGCCACTTTAGCAGTCAATGTACTGCAGAGCCAACACACACTTGGAAATGATGTGAATATATGCAATGGAAGCAGGAACAAATGACTAGGATTATACAGATGGTCTTTCACTTCAACCTGCATGCTAGTTCTGGCAAGAAACTACTATGTTTCACAAAACCAGTACCCATCAAAGCCATGAAAGCTATTTAATGCTTACACACAGCTGACAATACTACATCAGACCTGTGAGTAACCCCACAGAGGAGGCTGTAGGCAGATGAGAAGTGCAAGCTGGTCAAAGACATCGCCTCTTAACTTCGTCCATTCTCACTCTGACCAACGCAGTTCAGGCTCTGCCCTCAATATTGAAAGTAAATCTGTAGAAACATTTGAAAAAAATTCTACCTGGCCATACTGGTGAGGGAAAGTGTTTGATTGAAGGAGAAGGCAAGCATTATCCTGTGATTTAACAGACATGTTCTTCTTCTTAAGATGGTTCTCTATCTAATGTCAGGTAACTCTGCAAAGCCCTGGGTTTGGACACTACTTGTGAGGAAAGGCTGAGGGAGCTGGGTCTCTTTAGCTTGGAGAAGACTGAGGGGTGACCTCATTAATGTCTATAAATATGTGAAGGGTGGGTGTCAGGAGGATGGAGCCAGGCTCTGCTCAGTGTCATCTAGTGATAGGACA
Source organism: Phoeniculus purpureus (assembly GCA_028565055.1). Taxonomy (NCBI): domain Eukaryota; kingdom Metazoa; phylum Chordata; class Aves; order Bucerotiformes; family Phoeniculidae; genus Phoeniculus; species Phoeniculus purpureus. The sequence goes on along the minus strand of JAOXOE010000506.1, from coordinate 15,345,219 downwards.
AAGGACGATGGGTGCGACCTGGAACAGAGGAGGGTCCACATCAATATGAGAAGGAACTTCTTCATGGTGAGGGTGACAGCACTGGAATGGGCTGCCCAGGAGGGTTGTAGAAGTCTCCTTCTCTGGGGACGTTTAAAACCCGCCTGGATATTGGACTGGATGATCTTTTGAGGGCCCTTCCAATCCCTAATGATTCTAAGTTTCTATGGATATGTTCCTGTGCGACTTGGTCTAGGCGATCCTGCTGTGTACATGGGGATTGGACTAGATGATCTTTCGAGGTCCCTTCCAATCCCTAATGTTCTGTGATTCTGTGAAGTCCAAGATGCAATGAGGCAGAACAGAATTAGTTTAAGTAATAAATGTTTAATCAAAGAATTTTACATATTATTAACAGCATTCATTTGGCCAAACATCTACATGGTTGTAGTATCCTACTTGTATATAAAGTGGGAATGTATCAAGTATAGACTATGAAAGTGCAAATAACAATTCAAGGTTAGAGTAATTTTTGTTTTTTACATTATAAAATTAACAGGTTTACAAAATAGTCTTGCCAAACTTTTGTTTCTGAATTGCAAAGTCAATGACTATGGTGTTAAAATAAGTACCAAGAAAATACAAATTTAAGAGGCTATTTTCATGCTCATAAGAATAACACGGAAACAATGGAGATACTGCACAACCTAATCAAATTACAAAAAACCAGAACCCACAAACTTCACTATCTTCACAGAGAGCACTCTTACATATCTCACTGTAACTTTGCAAGACACCGCAAGGGAATACACAACCTCCTTGTGAGAATCTCTCTATTCAGAAATTACAATTCAAGGAAGTTATACGAATTAAACAGCTTCCAGGCCAATTGATGACGAGAGTTCAAGAAGAACTGTTTTAATTGAAAGGTTTTATTCCATAGCACAATTTAAAATAGAGGTTTTTCAACGATGTACAGGGTTTATGATCATGTCAGGAGTAGGGGAGCTGGTAAATGATCTGAGACTGTTCTAGTCCATTCTCTCTACAGATGCTTGCAAAACGAGCAAGGTTTTTATGGGGTAGGGCTAAAATAAGTCTTACTTCGTTTTCGATAATCTGAACCTTGCAACCGCAAGGGTCAACAGCTGGATTTGCATGACTTAGTTACCAAAACACTCACTTGAACTCACAGTAATCAATACATCAACTTTGCTATCGTGACACTTGCCTATACACACTCAGCAGTAATAAACTGGTACCTCATCAACACGTCTCTGGTAACGGTTAAGCAGAACTGAAAATGGAGTGTCATTTGCTCATGTTATGACAAGTTTTGATTATATGTCATTAAAACAGCCATTGGAACAATTACTCTAGTTGTAATTACTGTACCATTGTATCTCACTAACTGTAGGTTGATGTTTTTACGCAAATCTAAACCCAGTATTTATTGTTTTTTTCCCACGGTACAATAACTAGGAAAAAGGTTTTTTGTGTTTTGGTTTTTTTTTACATTTTTAACATTTTTTTAAGCATTTTTTTTTCCGCTAAACAGTAATCACACAGCAAATGAATATTGTGCAATTGAACAAATACCTAGCAGTGTTTTGTTTATGCACAAACACTGACTGAACACGTAGTTATTTACTGTAAAGGCAAGGCCATGGGTGGTTTTATGGAGGTCTTTGCAATTAATAGCATAGTTACTCCAGAAGAGACACTGATTCTGAATTACTTGTTTAACTGTGGCAACTATCCAGTTGGGTTAGGCAAAGGCACCGTAACATGTCGAGCAGAATGTGTTATCTGAACTTTTAATTGTGGGACTGGCTAATGTATGAAAGTTCCGTATTCCTGTATTTTATAAAATGTTATAATTAAAAGAAATTGCACTATCAGTGCATAGAATGCGTCGTAGAATTATGACAACAAAGAACTATGATTGCACTTCCATTAAAGTGTCTTTTAAAATACAGCATAGCTGTTGCTAACTCACTGTATTTTAATATTTAAAATAACTGTTTAACAGCAGCATTAGGTTTTATTAACTTAAGATAGAGGCTACATTTAATTAAATGCAGTCACCATGGCAATGCATGCCAGAGAAATAACAAATTTAGAGAAGCAATGCTACCCAGTGGTTTCTTTCACTGCTAACAATTGTGGGATTAGTTTGACAGTGTAACACTGCGCCGATTCGTTAGGCTACTGCCAGCTGAACTATTCACAGTTTGGCACATTTGGACTGTAAATAGACATGAAAAAATCTTTGATTTTTAAGGGGAAAGAATATCCCCTAGAACTTGTTCCTGGAGCAGTACTAAAGAGAAGCATTAAATACCTCCGTTCACACTGCTAACAAAAATTAAAAACGAGTAAGGAAAAGTTATGAGGAAAAAAAAAACCCCCAAAATCCCAATGAATCGCTAAATGTTATTCTGGTGAACGGATGAGTTCTAAAAAAAAGGAATCAACTACTTCCTAGGAAAACCAACCAAAATAATCAGTGTAAGCCTTTAATCCATACTTTCAAGTTAAGGATCATCAACCTAAGGCTAAACAGATGCTGCATTTATTAGGAATGTGGAATACAACCTACTTTTTCTTGACAGCAAAAAGGCAAGGTCTACCTAATTAAATGCAAAGGATATTCCTTGACAGGGTCACATTATTATAAAGAACTACAATTCAAGAGAACTCCTAAATATCCGTTGTTACGTCAGTGATCACAACCGAGCTGTAATCATGTGGAGCAAAGCCTCCATAACGCTTACTCCACGTCCTGTACCATCTGTCACTGGAATCCTTTGTCTCCAGAGTGAGTTTTTATTCATACCAGGTGCACACGTTCAATCCATTCGGCTGAGGTTTGAGTAGTCTGACTTGAAGTATCTCCTGAAGCACCCAGGTTGCTTGGAACCTCCCTGTTATTATCACCACTCTGTGATACTGTTTCACCTGGCATCATGTTTTCTTCAGAAGTGCTTTCATCCGTCTGGGTTCCTCTGCCTTCATTTTTGATTGCATCCTCAAACAGTGCATGTTCTTCCTGAGGCTCCAGTCCTTTGTCTGTAAGGTTTCGTTGCCCTGCTGATCCATCTTCAGTACTGGGTTGTTGTGAATCCTCATCTGTTTCTGTACTTGTGGAGGGGATCAGAGCAATACTCTGTGGGTTCATGTCATGAAACCAGGCCATAATATTTCCAAGTAGATTTTCATTGGTATTGGGATCTTGACTGCTGGAATCAGCGTCACTAGACGTTGAGTATAATCCACCTCTCGTATCGTTACAGGGGTGTGAATGGAGACGGTCAGCTGAAAAGGGGTCGTTGCCTGCACCTAGTCTCATCAGACTGTCACCAAGTTCTAACAGCTCGGAGCTGCTCAAAGCGCCTCTTGGATTATCTATACTGATGGGAGCAGAGTCCAGTCTTGTAGGCAAAGATGTGCCTATTGCTCCTAAAGATGCCTCGTTATTTAGGAAGTCTCTAGTTTCTTCGTCTATGGCCAAGCCAGATTCTTGCAATGATAATTGAATAGCCAACAGGATGTTTGGGTCATCTTCATCCAAAGAGCTCAGAGCCTGTGGAAACACACAAGGTTGCTTTCAGAATAAAACTTTCACCTTGTTAGATGTTTTGCATTAGAAGTGATTTGGACTCAAAAGTGGAATTCATTCCTACGTGGTGTTTGTTGGAATCAATTTTTATAGACACGGTTGACAGCAAAAGGTGACTGGTGACAGCAGCGACTGCTTAGCACTTCTTACCAGTGTGGATGTGCAGTCTGCTGTCCTACATTATCCCTTTCTCATTGCAGAATTAAGAAAATTTGCAGAGAGACAAAATGACAGAAAAGCAGAGGAAGGTAAGCAAAGCAGAGAATGGAAAAGAGATTAGGGGAGATACCTGAAGAGAATCCTGGTTTTCAGAGCGACTGACAGGGGTATAGTCATGAAGCGAAGAGCTGTGCAGAATACCCATAGAAGCTGAACTCACCATGGAGGTGCCATGTCTTCTACTACTGCCACCTTCCTGAGTGTCTGTTTGAAAAACAGAATGAGTGAGAAAGCTTTCAGCACCGTTATTTACCGACAGCATCTTTCCCTTCCGTTTGGATTTACAGCTGTGTAACTTTACCCCTTCATTCATTCTGAACTAAATAGTTCAACGTGCGCCTTCCACACCAACTCTTACACCGTGACAGAACACCAGTCCCGCTGTTTTAGGAGTGACTGCCTGGTTCACTCGTGCTTTTGTGCTCTTCATGTTCTGCTCTTTGAAAGGATGGGGTATTCAGAGGAGCCCATCGAAAGGCACGTAAAAGATTGATGGAAAACCTTACAAAATACTGCACACGGGCACAATACAGGATGTTTCACAGGTAGAGTACAGCCAGAGTTTGCCCACTGCTCTGTTCTTTCAAAGACAACTCAGCTGTAATGTTAGCACTACATTAATTTTTTACCATGACGAGTTGTTCCTGCATACCTCAGCAATCACAGGCAAGCAGCAGAAAAGAGAAGTATAATGCTGTTTCCATAGAAAATGCTCTGTAGTAGGAATAAATCGAACTCTTTTGACTTCAGGAAATTGGATTTTCCACTTCTAAGTGCAAAATTAAATAAAATGAGACAAATTCTATTTTGCATGCTTCAGCAGTATGCACCGCTCATCACGACAGTATATCCAAGTACTTAGTCAAGGTCTAGTCCTCAACCGAACGGTGTCGTTTTGCATTCGACTTGTGATGGAGAAAGAGCAAACTCAGCAGAATTTTTTTCCTGTTTCTGAAATGAAGGATTTATTTGTTTATTTCTCCTCAGTGAAGGATTTCTCCATGTGCTTCTAAAGGACTTCACAAGACAGTGACGAGAGTTTGTGCAGCATGGTTTAGAGACTGAGCACACGATTGGCAGTTCTGAGGAAACAGCATCACAGTGTAATTTGGACTTAAGCTGGTTTTGTACTTTTGCTAAAGCTCGTGGCAGAGCGGAGACTGTTTAGATGTGGTGCTTAGAGATCTAGTCCAGTGGTGAACTTGGTAGAGTAGGGTTATTGGTTGGACTTGATGATCTCAAGGGTCTTTTCCAACCTGAATGAGTTGTGTTATGAAACGCTGTGGCCACCACTAGCAATCTCTGAAGTAGGCAGTATCAAACCAAACCAGCCCCCGGCACGAACATACCTACTGTACTCTCACTGGGGTCATCAGGATCTGGAGTATTACTCAGCAGACTGTGCATGTCTCCTCGTCGACGCTGTCGGTGCCTCCTCCGATACTGAAATTCAGCATATTCCTGCATAAACCAAAGGTTACAAAATACAGGGCAGCATGCAGCAATATTTTACTGATGTAACAAGCACCACATTTTTATTAAAAAAATGTGTGATTTTATAGGTTTATTATAAAATCACCTGTTCTCAGAAAAATAAATCGCAACTTCTGTCATGCAATGCTTAACGTAACCAACAAAGAACCCAACGTAACCCCGAAGTCTAGAAAATAATGAAATTGGCAAAGAAAAATACTTCACGTATTACTGAAACTCTTAATACTTGCAATCTCCCTTTTTAAAGAATTCCAACAACGTGTATTTATTTGAAAGCTTTGATACCAAACTGAACAGCTGTTGACACACTTTAAATAAATATATACCTAGAGATTTTAGAAAAGAAAACCACTTCAGCTCCATTAGGGATCTTAAAGTCCCTGTTGCCAGCAATAGTCGGTAGAAATGGCACCAGGGAACACAGTTTAGAGGGCATGGTGGGGTTGGGTTGATGGCTGGATTTGATCTGGGAGGTCTCTTTCAACCTTAATGATTCTATGATTTTTAAAATAAACTGTTGAAGACTGCAGAGGGCTGAGGACATACACTGGGACTTGCTACAGTCTTCCCAGCCTTCGGGACACTGTGGCTCAAGAAACTCTTACGTCACAGCTTCTTGCTGGATTTTTATTCCATGAGCTACACATCTCCTCTGGTTTTGCTTATACAGAATCACAGAACATTGGGGATTGGAAGGGACCTCCAAAGATCATCTAGTCCAATCCCCCTGCCAGAGCAGGATCACCTAGACTAAGTTGCACAGGAACATATCCAGGTGGGTTTTAAATGTCTCCAGAGAAGGAGACTCCAACAACCCCTCTGGGCAGCCCGTTCCAGTGCTCTGTCACCCTCCTTGTGAAGAAGTTCCTTCTGATATTTATGTAGAGATCTGAACTCCTTTAGTCTCCTCATGTTCTCGGTATCTACCCAAGACCGTTTATAGAACGTTTATAGGAGTGTACTTCTGGCCACACCAAGACAACATCCCAAGGGTTAATTCTCTTAATACTCGAAAATAATTTGCATTCACACACCTTTCCTAATATTAAGAAACTAGTTTTATGCTTGAAGGCAAGTTCCCAATCTGCTTCCTGGTTAGTACAGCTGACAATCTGACTATGTAAGCAAGATCTCTCTTGTTAATTCTTGTTATTCATGTACACATGGTAGTAAAAATATACAAACAGGAATTAGCACTTTTATTTAGAAGAGAATATTGCTGGGTTTTTCCTTAAATCCTAATTTGGGAAATCTGTAATCTAAAGGCGTCACTGGGCCAAATGTCTCGTGAAAGAGAACGAACATTACCATGAGGTTTCCTTTCTTACATTAACACTTAACCGTAGAATATCTCAAACAACTGAAGTAGCTCAAATTTAAATCCCTCAGGTGTCATTTTGTCACACGAGAACCTAATTAATTTTGACGGCATTGTGACGGTAAATGTAAAATCTTTCCATGAAGTGTTTCAGACCAAACACTTACTCATTACGGCATGTGCAAGCCGAAAAAGAAGAGTCACAACATCATTGGTGTAGGCAGGTTGTTATCTACATAAGAGCCATGAAGATTGCACTGGACCGGACAAAAGGTCCATTTAGCTCAATATTCTGTCTCCAGCAGGGGTTACTAGGAGGTGCCAGTGGAACAGCATGAACACCACAGAAGTACGACGTCGTCTCTAATATATTCTCCCAGCTCCTAAGGGAGCTCAGGAATTTCCTAAAGGGAAGGCAGTACCCCAAACAGCAACAGAAAATCATGTCTTGATATGAAACAGTATAATGGGATTATTTTTAAAATATGCAATTCTCTAACTACGAATCGGATAAGAAATAGTGAGAAGTGACCATTGAACACTAGGATTTATTACTCACATCGGACTTTAGCTCTTATCTGTCTGCCACAGAATGATAGATTTTACTGACACCCATTTAACTTCTGGCTGCTTTTTAACCTTTATAAACGTGTCTTGATTATTCCTGATAACATTTTATTTCTGATTACTTGGAACAATTTTATACCTGTTAACAAAAGGAGTTTTAATTTCATTGGGTGGGAACATGGTGGCTCCACGCAACAAATAGTGTTCCTTGCTAAAACCAGTCAGATTTTGTTTTTTATACTCTATAAAAAACTCTGCTACTTGTAGTATAAACTCTACTTGTAGTATAAACTCTACCACTTGTCCGTAAAAGTGCAGCGCTACGTCAGACATTTTGTACTGAACTTGCTAAAATAAACATAATGAATTCTACAAAATTCTTTTAGCATAAGGTGGTTGCAAGTATCCTTGACAGTGACAGAGCAAAGAAGCCAACTTGCATCAACCAGTGCCACATTCAGACAAACCACAGACACTCACAAGCCATCCTCTAAGCACAACTGCAGCAACACCTACTGCTGAACAGCTTATCATATTCCTCATCAGCTTTTCCTCACGACCGGTTCCGCTGATGTTACAGTAATAACACAATCAGTTTGATATTATCACACGTGGAATTACTTCAAAAGGAACTAGACAGGAGAAGCAAGCTGATCTTTCGTAGAGAAGCAATCTCTTCTCTCACCGGTGTGATGCTCACCAGCAACAATAGCAAAGGAAATATATAGAAAAACTACGTGGAGTTTTCCAGGATGCTTTAAAACGACCGGCTAGGAAGAAAACAGCACCAAGGCAATGCTGAAATGAAGTTTCCTTCCTAACCAAATGTTTTAATTTAATCTTATCAAAACATTTAATAAAAATTAAGATGGCAAAGGAAAGTTTTATAGCAAGAGCTTCGTATTTTAGTGCAGAGTCTTGAAAATTGTTTACTCTATTCCATTTATAGGTAGTGGAATTCACTTACAAAATAACTGTCTGTCTTGGTTAAGAAACAGAAGTTCATCTAGCATGTGCAGGGCATTGCCATCCTGCTTCAATACACCAGCTTTTAAGCTGTTAGCAATATTTAGGTGTATGTTGCCCTGTTACAGAATGATGGGAATTTCTTAAGACTTGTCAAATTCCAAACTGATGTTGTATTCAAAAGTAATCTACATAGTTTCATGTATTTACAACTTGTGGGTTCCTCAGCACACAGACATCAGTTTATACACAATTTTATAACGGGTTATGTACTTGGAAAATTATTAATACAACAGAGTTTGTCTAATGACACCTGAACTAACTGTAGCCGTGTCAGAGTCTGTGTGTAGAGTCACTGCATAATGAGCTGGGTATATATTTCCTTCTATTGTCCAATAAATAAAATGGACAGCTTAAACCATCTTTAAAACAAGGAAGCTCCTCATGCAGACTACAGTCATACCTGTGTTTCTACAATACGCAGAACTAATTAAAAAAAGAAAAAGAAGTAGTTTACCTCGGGGGATGCAAATCCTAAATATTCCCAATCCCATGTTCCACCAGCAAAGCTATAAAATGAAGAGATAAACCATAAAGTTCAGAAGCAGAAAAACCTCCAGAGCTTCAAAACACGCCAACATCTAAAAACTACTGAAACTGTAACTCTCTAAACCGAGCAAGTCTTCTGCTTAAATTCTTAAAACTCTTCACTTCTCAAGATGCTTTTAGAAAGCCACACAGTTGTTGAGTAATCCAGAACTGCCCAGTGTTTTCAGCAAAGAGGCTGCCCAGGGGGATTGTGGAGTCTCCTTCTTTGGAGACGTTTAAAACCCGCCTGGATGTGTTCCTGTGTGACTTGTTCTAGGTGATCCTGCTGTGGCAGGACGATTTGACTAGATGATCTTTCAAGGTCCCTTCCAATCTCTAATGATTCTATGATTCTATGTGACTAGCCTACCAGCATTGAGCAAGGAAATGCAGAAGTATTTAAAGGTTTGTAACAGTCAGTTTTGGAATTGAATTCTAGCCTGAAATATTGTATTGTTAGTCATCTGTATTTATCAAATAATCCCTGTTTAAAACCATTTGAGGGTATAGCGGTGGGCTTGGTATACTTTAATGGTTGGACTCAATGATCTTAAAGGCATTTTCCAACCTAAACGATTCTATGATTCTCTATTGATTTAAATACATACAGTGTAGGATAGGTCTATACTGCATATATTTACCCTCATTGCATTCAAGTATCTTTCTTCCCCTGTAATAGTCTTTCCAAAGTTCATCAGTTTGCTGTCTTTCTATGAAAATTCATAATTTCTTGCAGATGCTTTATTTTGGCAGACAGCCCCTTGCCCAGCTCACTAGCTGTGAGAGAACAGAAGAGCTTACACGAATTTACCGCAGTGTAGTTATGTAGCTCAGCCTTATGGTTGATCTTTTATGATCTGTAAAAGCATGTCCTTAACAAGGTTGACTGAGCAGGTAACAGCTAATCTACTTCCTGGAATTTCTGTTCTGTGGGTTGTGAGATAAAGGCAAAACAGGTAATACGTCTTCCTGTGGTGAACTGTGTAGGACAGCAGGCTCCGGTTCCCATGGCCTCAGTCTGTACATCTAATAAAGGCTTAAATTACCTCCTTAGTATGGCCTTTTTTGGTTGGACTACTTATTAACTACACTGTATTTTAAGGCTTTACTCTCCCCTATGGGTTAATGTATAGGCTGGCAGTTGTTTCGTATTTTTTTTTAATATTTGGATTTCCATGATCAGCTCCCTCTCCTATAGACATACAGTATGAGCATGATGTAAGAATATGTTGTTCTGAATTAGCCAAAAAGAGATTCCTTAGACTTAATTTATATTCCGGAATTATCTAGGTCTCTAAGCTTTACCAGCTGCAGTAAAAACTGCCATGCACCTCTTGGCTTCTTGGAGCAACAAGCAAATAGGATGAGCAGAAGTAGTACTGCATGCCACCGTGGATCACTTGCATGGCTTTGTTCTGGTTTTCTGAGTCTGTACAAGCCATGTTCTTCATGATTCCGCTTATAACCCTGGAAACCACTGGGCAGTTTCAGTTACAGTTGGTAGGCTGAACCATGTCAAGTTCATAAAGGAGTCTCATGAAAATAGAGACTCCTTTATGTTTAATACTCGCAGCCATGCTGCTCTTTGTTTTTGGTGAGCTTTGTTTAGGTTCTAGCTTATTGGTGCAAAAGACAAACGTTCAGTGTTCCACCGAGTTCAGTTCTGTGCCCAGTAATTGCTCTGCGCTGTAGCATGGTGGGATGTGAAGAAAACAGTAGGTGGAAGGTTGCACTTTTTTTGATAATGATCACACTGTTGGGAAATTAAACATGTATCATATTCCTTGTAGTTTCCAGCCATCCTATCCAAACCCCACTATCTTCTCAAAGAAATATGATTTCAATTTTTTTTTGTCCATTGGCTTTTGCCACATCAGTGTTTTTGTGTGAGGGATAATGACTTTGCCCCCTGTAATTTCACACGAAGGGTTATAAATATGTTTAAATAAATTTAAATTTGTTTCCTTTTCTTGGTGTGGTTTTTTTGTTTTTTAAACCAGACATCCCTATTGTCATTCATCTAAGTGTTTCATGAAGTCATTACTGCAGGAAAATAGGATCAACCTGTTTATTTCATTAGGTGATAAATAACTAAAATGTTTGGTATAAGCAGATCTTTGAACAGGTTATTGTGATGTAGTTCAGGTTTCAGTAATTCCATACCCTGCAGTATAACCAGATCAGAACTCTGACTTTTAATGCTTCTTCTTTATGCCTCTTTCAGTGGTACAGGAGTGCTATTGAATGACTCATTTGCATTATTCTGTGCCCTGTAAAATGAATTTATTATGCAGCTTCTCTAAATAGGTTAACCAGTTGTAATCTCATTCCAGGGGTGCATGGGTTTTCAGCAAAATACTACTCTGTTTTCCATAATGCCTAAAACTAAATAAAAATACAACCTTGGAGCAGAACGAACCTGTCCTATTGTCTAAGGAGTCTTATTTGTTAAGCAGGGTTATTAATCATGGAGGGTAAGTATTTACTTGTTAAATAGTTGAGTAATTTAAAATATCACTTACTTTGAGTACAAGTACCACAATTTGGCCTCTGTTATTAATCATTAAAATACTGCTGTGACCCAGCAGGTTGAGGGAGGTGATTCTCCCCCTCTACTCTGCTCTCATGAGAATACATCTGCTTCAGCTTCGGGACTCCCAACATGAGAAGGGTATGGACTTGTTGGATCAAGTCCAGAGGAGGGTCAGGAGGATGATCAGAGGGCTGGAGCGCCTCTCCTGTAAAGATGGGCTGAAGAAGCTGGGGTTGTTCAGCCTGGAGAAGAGAAGGTTTCGGGGAGACTTTATAGAAGCCTTCCTGTACTTAAAAGGAAGAAGGGAGGGTGTCAGTAGGATGGATCCAGGCTCTTAATGTCGTGTAGTGATAGGACAGGGGGCAATGGGTGTGAGCTGGAACATAGGAAATATAAATATATATAAATATTTAACGAAAGCTGCTTAATGTTTTTGTAGCAAAATGGAGGTAATATCTCAGTTGATGTCAAATTTCTTTCTTTGTTAATTTTAAATGATGGCGATCCATCAGTATGATCAGACTTCAAAAAGGAAAAGTGGAATTTTAGGAAGCACTAGGCAACTACTATATTTCCTTAAGGCCAATGTATGGATAGGATCACTTACCAGACCCTGAAGAATGCTTAACTGGAGTTCATTGTCAGCAAAGGTAGGCAGGCAGAGTGAAAGGTTGCAGAGATGATCAAAGGAAGGTATCATTGCAGGAGGAACTTGAAAGAGCTTGGTTTTTCTTGCCTAATAAATTGAAGACTTTAAGGAAAGGTTAATTAGTCATGAGCAAGACTTTTACAGGAACAAATGGTTATTTGACCAGGAACAAATTTATTGTGGAAGCGATGAAATAACCATCAGAACAAGGATGGTTCATTATTGTGGACTGTGGGAAGAATTATTTATGATCAAGATCAAGTGATCTGACCAAAAGAAACTGTAGGTTGTGCCTGCTTGTGATACCAGAGGTGACTCTATCCATGCCTGTATGAAGATTTTCTTTGCTTTCATGTTCTAATGCATGGAAGATGCGTTAGTAAAGCTTATTAAAAAGCTTGATTTTGGGGTGCACTTTCATTGCAGCTAAATCAGATTGTGGTGCAGACTGTGATGGTCTTTGAGCACCCTGCAATGTTCTTCCATCCACATTTATTTTGTGGACACTGGCTTTTGCAGAGCTGCCAGATGACTTGATCCAGGGGGCAGACATGACTGACAGAAGAGCAGAAAAAGTGATTGTTTTGAGGTGATTCACTGCCTAAGGAGAGAGGAATGGTCATGTGGAAGTGCTCCCATACTTTCTAGTCCACCTTTTGTATTATCCTTCATCCTGGAGTGGACTCCAGTGCTGCTCTGGGCTCTGAACAGACCCCACGGTCGTGTTTTAACAACTTGCTAGTGCCTCTTCCAGAGATCCAGAATTTCAGAAGAAAACTTTGTTCAGACACTAGTGCTGGCAAATTGCTTCTAGAATAACTGAACATTTCCAGTGTCACAGAAGATGCACACTTCTTCCTGGATAGGTGAGAAAACTCTTATGATAAACAGACATTCACAAGGAAAGTGCTCATAAAAAAGCTTCAGTGCTAGGTAGTCTCACAAAAGAGTTTGTCATATTTTGTTTCTAGATAATGGATGTCTACTGCAGTCACATCGCTTAGTGACAGGAGAACTGAATTCATTTGAGCCAATAAAGTGATTCTAATTTGCATTTTCATAGCCCACTTTTCAGTACTCCAAGTGTGACTTTCACTTTCAGAACAGAGCTATGCTGCAAATGGGTATGTAGGTCCTTTAAAAGAATATTTGTCATCCTTGAAGAATCTTAGTGCCAAATCTTAATAGCATTTCTTACAAAAATGACTGGAATTTGCTATCAGTTTTGGAGGTAGAGCTGTAGAGATTGTGGATGCTCACTTTCTGAGACTTTGTCCTGATAAAAGAAAGAGAGGTGAAAGCCTAAAACAGTGAGAACTTTCTCTCCAAAACAAAAATACTGTATAAAGAGTTTTCCAAATTGTAGGGCTTTGGTTAACGCTGAGAACTGTGTGTTTTCTTGAATTTAGTCACTTTTAGGGATAAGTAATTCAACACACATTTTCGCAACGTTAAAATACCTTTGTGAGTTATACCAATCAGAGGGTAAGTTATTAAGGCTTTTGAGGGTTGTTTCTGTTCCAATTCATTTAAAAAAAAATACAGAAGATGAGGAGATTTTCATGTCCAGTCTCTGTGATTTGATGGAACAATTGCTTTAGGACCTGCTGACACTAACTGGAGTTGGCATAATGCAAGATCATAACTGTTGTTAAAGCAGTGGTCTCTTTATTTTGTTTAAGTATGTCTCAGCTAATTTCATTTAAAAAACTCCCTCACTTAAATCTTGAATACAACCCTAAAATCAATGAACAGTTCTCACTGACTTCAGTGAAGACAAGATTTCATCATCCCTCTGCAAACTGTCGTGCCTGTGCTGCTCATTACTTGTTTTTCTTTTCCGATGGCTTCTTTCCTATCTATGTTTTATAGGTTTAGTGTTGCAGCACCTGAAGAAGATAGGAAGGCCTTTAAGATTCAAAGATCTCGATCTGCATGATAAAAATATTTTGACATGTGCAATTTAATCCAGTGTTGGCAGTTCGCATTCTGATTAGTTTTTTTTCCCCTCTCGGTTCTCAGCTTCTGGGTTCACCGTATTCTGTATGAATATCTGAAGTTTTCATATGCAAAAAGCCAATTTCTAGTTCTCATATTTTCAGAGAAAAGCTCAGAAGCATAAATTTTCAATACTGACTTTCAAGGAAATGAATAAAAAAGAAATACTTAAACTCCTCCCCTCAAAAAAATCCTCAATTAAAAAAAAAACCAAAACAATTGGAAACCTCATTTCTCAGCAAGTAACTCTTGATTTTTGAGCTTTTCAGATTATTACTATTACTAAAGATGAGTGTGGTTTCTATTTTAGCTCTTCTTCTATGGGGTTTTATGTTGATTTGTTTGCCTTTCAAATTACAGTCCTGAAGTCAAAAGTAGAATGTGGCCCTACAGAATATTGCCCTATGAAATGAGACTTGTCTGCACATATTGTGTGTAAAGCTCATGCCTGGGTAGATGGTTTTCACAGGTGTCTGCACCATTTACACCTCTAATTAAATAAAGCTTTGCACAAGGATGAATTTAACACCATAAGAACATGTGTAAAGTGCAATTAATATCCTGAAGGTGGTATTTTTGTGACAGTTGACCTCATACAGGTAGGGCTAATGAATATAGGACAGTGCTTACAGTAGACAGTGAGGAAGTGAACTTCTAAGGTGAGGATGTGGCCAATCAAATCTGGATGAAGTTGCTCGATGTGCTGAACCTGGGACACTCAGGAAAAACACAAAGATTTTTAAGTTTGTTGGAAGGCCATTTCAGTGACTAACTTCGTCAACAGCAGAGATAGAAGAGCCCTTGTTTTTGCGGTGTGGTAATACCTAAAGATACTCTGCCATCAGAGGCTTTATTAATTTCCTCTGCAATATGGTATAAAATTGTCACCCTCTTATGCTTTCCAGTCTGTGTTCCATGTGAGCAGCTTTCAGTGCAAATGTTGAGGTCTATCAAGGTCACTGGCAAGTGTGTGTGCTCTTTTATTAACTAAAAAAGCCAGTGCTTCCTAGGTTTAATAACTCATCAGGACTATAGTTCTAGCCCAGTGACCCAACTTGCATAGAAGTTATCTGAACTAGTGACATTTTCCTTATAGTGACCTGTAATAAATTCCAAAAGACAAATTGTCAGGATATTAAAAATGAGTCTTCACCGGGTACAGTTCCGGAAAGCAGTAGGTTATGAAAAACTTTGATTCTGCATGTCAGTGAATGCAGGATCTGTAGGACTGAGTAGTCATGACTGCCTGGTTTGGTTTTCAGACGTCTACTCCTTTAGATTTCATGAGCAAATGATATTTCCTGCGTAATTGTCATATCCTTTCAAGAACGTGGCTTTTTTCTCAGCAGCGGGTGAAGGATCCTCTTGTACTAATTGCCCAGTACTTACTTGACTGGATGTGTGAACAATATTTACATATTCTGCGTTCTACACATATGACACTCCAACATTATTTTCAGTATGCTTAGCTCAAGTCTTTCTTTAGACAGCTATCAGCCCAGAAGCCCTTTTATCAAGAAATAAGAAATCCACCTGGCGCTTACATTACGAATGGCTTCTGCTTTGAACAATATTCGATTTTCCTTCTACATGTCTCAGCACAGATGAGTTTTTCAAGGTATTTTTTCCCCGAAGTGGAGAAACCTCATCAGAAATTACTTTAATGAGACAGGCATTTAGTTCAATGGAAGTTTCTTCATGAGAAAAATAAATTAAAAGAATAATAGTGCTTTTAGAAGGTAATTAATTAAAAAAAGCTCCTAGTGTGGTGACACATCTTGCCTGACACGTTGAGAGGAAGAAAGTGTCTGGAATTGCGAAACGAGAAGAAAATGTTCTGTTTTGCAGCAAGGCCAAGCCCAAGTCTTGTAATTATTTCAAAAGGAGTAAAGGTCATTTTCTCTTTGCTACATCTGTATTATGTGAGGCTTCTGTACCAGCTCACAGAAGTTAACTCATGACCTATTTAGATTGCCCAGATCTCAAAGTCAACATGTGCTGTCGCAAATCTGATGAAGTAGACATACTCCTTTTCTAAGTCGTGACATAGATGATGTCCAAAGGTTTTTTATTTATAGCCCTGTAAGACAAGAGTTTCAACTTTAAGATGCCGATAGCTTGGAGATCAGAATATGATTTTCCTCTTACTTGCTGGGTTAGTCCTGTAGTGGAAGGGCTGTTTTGGAGATAAATTTCTGCGTATATTGCTAGGGCTTTTTTCCTGGTGTGGGCTTGTTATATAACTTTTCTTTCAGTTGTTGCTGCATCTTGACTGGAAGAATTTTTCTCGTGCTGTGATTGCGTTTTTCTGTATATTCGCTCATTTACACCGTGAGTCAGAAATACAGGCACTTAAAAAATGTGCTGTGAGCACAGAAAATGAGAAATGCATCCAGAAAATGCATGCGTATCTGTCTTTCACTGCATGTGACCAATTAAATGCATAAAAGTCTGTTTTATTACTCTTTAATAACTGGTGATCAAGTCTGATGCCTAGTTTTGAGGGCAGGTTTGGAATACCTCACATGAACTTTGCAGATGTCTCGTACTGCAAGACTGAAAGGGACAGATCCAATTCTCAGTAGCGTGCCAAATTTCCAGTGAAATCAATCTATAGTGTCATAAACTGAATGAAGGTTCAGGCACTGTTGAGCCTTTGTCAGGAAATCAGCGTTTATGTGGATATATACAAGTGAGTGGTAGTCAAGTGCGATGCGCCTTGCTTGGTCTGTTCCTTCCAGTTGTTCTCTTCTTTCTTGGTTTAACCTTCAAAGGAACAAAGAGCAGGTCGGAGGGAAGGTAAAGGTGTCTGCTGCATTTGACTACCACTGGCTAAATTATCCTAAAATTTTCTGGCTGTCTCTCTCAGTCTGCTTAGCACTTGTAGCCAAACTTTTATAGCAAATGTCAGGGATGCGATACAAATGATCTAGCAGTTAGTTTCAATGGGAGCTGATGCAGTTCAGGTGGGGTATTGTTGGGCACTTAAAACTTACAGTGAGTGTGATATGTGTCGAAGGAGAAAGCAGATACTGCATTGGTCTGATTTGGGAATGGATTAGGTGGTGGTAAAGAGGGAAACGTGCACATGTAAACATTTAGCAGAGCGTCTGTCATACCTCAACATACCTAGGTAAGAACATTGTGAAAGTAGAACTGAGAAAATTGTGAGAGGTTGCTCTGGGGTTGGGAGAAGTTTTTCACCTGACCTGCTGAAGGACAATGGAGCCTTTGGCATTCACACATGTGGTTGAGGGGAGAAATTGTCCTCACTTTGCAGCTGCAGAGCTTTATTTGCAAAATGGTTATCACATCAAAAATGACTCACTTGAGCAGTCACTTGAGTTTCAGAGCAAAAATCATTCAGAACCATTGTGTTTGACCGTTTTCTTCTTGGTTGCTGTGTTTGCCTTCTCTATTGGATTTTTCTTTGACAACAAGCAACAGATTGGCCATAATAACTTTGAGATCAGAGTACTCTGAACACCAGCTGAAGTTCAGGTTTTGGAAAACATCTTTGGAGGCTCTGAAGCAGAAAGTACTTTTGAAAGTGCAGTCACAAATACACAGATTGAAAAACACAGATTTGTCTTTTCCTACCCTGAATTTCCCTCATTTTCCCTCTTTCATTAACCTTTTAAACTTTGTAGTGCTTTTTTTCTTGCTGCCTCTTTATTGGACATTCTTACTTCCATGCTCTCATTTAAAAGCTGCCAAGAGAGTCATTCAGGTTGCCTTTGTTGAGAGGAGGAACACACACCTTCAGAGACTAACCATTAGCATAGTCACTATTTCCAACCAATTTTATTTTGCTTTAAAATTTCTTCTGTTAAGGTGATCCTGTGTGACTTGGTCTAGGTGATCCTGCTGTGGCAGGGGGATTGGACTAGATGGTCTTTTGAGATCCCTTCCAATTGCTAATGTTCTATGATTATATGGTGTCAGGGAACTTGGGTGACTACATACTGATACAAACTGTATTGAACTTCAATTAGATTAACCTCCACTGTGACGAACGTATTTAACTTTCAGATTTGGTGTAAACAAGCTTCTGATTACAGGAAAAATGGACAAACTCTTGTATTGGAGTGGAAAAAAAAGGCAACAGTCTTACATGTTATCAAAGAAGCTTTTTTCTAGAGGAAACTTCTGTGATGCGAGACTTGATTCCTTCTATAACTTTGTGATCATCTTTCTGAAACTAGGTTTTCAGATCCTAATTTATTAATTATTTAAATAAACTTAAAAACACTTAAGCCTAGCTGCATTCACATGGGATTTTTAGGGATAACACTACATCCTATACTTTCAAGCAGACCAAGAACATCCTCTATTGAAAATCTGAACTGAACTTAACCTTGAAAACCACTGTCCTGTAATGCCCATGCCAGCCCACAGGCGTGGAAGCAAAACCTTCATATTAAAACTTGTTTATTGAGACTTGACGGTGGAAGTGTGATGTGATAGGTATTTTGCTTTATAAGAATGGAGCCCAATGTTTAGTTTTATGAACACCAAGCCTAAACCCAGTATCATTCCCAGAAGTCAACATGACAGATGAACGATTGCATTAAAAGTTCCTTTCCTCTTTTTCCTTAGGTTCTGTTGCTTGCATGTGCAGAAGATTTAGAATGTGTCCCTGGATTCCAGCAAAAGGTTTTTTATATTGAAGAGGCATTTGAATTCAGAGAGGACCAGCCAATCCTGAACCGTATGTTATTTTCACACATTTCTGATTTTTGTGCGATAGTACAGTTTACGTATTCCTATCACTGCTGCCATTGTGCATAGGATCTTGAATGCTGCCATGATTCTTCCTGAGTTCCTCTGCTTTAGTCCTAGATCTCTACAGATGTTACTGGGGTCTGTCTACTAGAGTACACTGTATATAATCATTTAGGAGACTATAAATACTGTGAGAACTTTGTAGTTAATTTTTCAAAAAGTAAATTTACTCTGGTATTTTTTTATAGTCTTTCCTATAGTCTTGGAAATCAGAGCTTGTATAGCAACAATTCAGTAGTATCTCCACTTCGTATTTAGACGTTTGTATCTTAGATGTTTTGTTCAAAGTCAGTGTAAGTCCAAGTATTCATGTGGAATTCAGAGGAATCTGGATGAAGCTTATGATCATCCATGACAGCAGATTGTTGAACAACTGGGATATTTACTAGAAGTTTCAATGAGCCAGTGTCTGTCACTAAGTGCTCAAATCCTTTAACTGACAGAGATTTAACTGTCCTTCACTCCTTGTGTTAGCACATTCAAATACTTAATAATATGAGAAACTCTGATATGTTTCCTAATTGATTTTTACAACTTATTCTGTGGCTTTCTGACTTCAAGGCTGTCAAACTAAAGTAGTACCTAATCCAGCAATCAGTGACTTGGAAGACTTAATTTAAGTGCTACTATTTTCATAACTTGTAAACGTGTCTGGGTTATTAGATGTGATACATATCTCTTATTGTTTCCTTGCCATGCTTGAGTGCTTGGTGTTGAACCAGGAACCGTTGAACTAGGTATGCTGCAAGAAGCAGCAGTGCTTGGCATTGTGCACAGTGTCTAGATCCTACAGTGGGATGTACAGTCCTGGTTTGAAGTCAAGAAATGCAAAGCAGTATCACTCATTAAATGCAGACACTTCCCATATCCCTTCTCTCCAGATGTCACTACTGCATATTGATATACTTCCACTGATCTGCGTGTTTGGATGACAGCGTAAACTGCACATGCTCCTTTCAAAATAGTGTTAACTTTTCCATATGAAATGTCAGAGTTAGTTGCCAGAGTCTATTGAAATGACTCTCTTAAGTCGCTCAGTCTTTAACGGGTGCTAAAATAAACTTTTAGGATAGCAGTTTTAGTTGGAGCATTTTGAATGTTTCTTGATTGAATTGCATTTTCAGAGAAAATTTTGATCACATGTAGTCATGCTAATCGGAGAGAGGCAAGGTTGTTATTCAGCTTAGAAGTGAAATTTCGAACTTCTAATTTCTTAAGGCAATTTTTTTTTTACTTTCAATTATCATCTCAGTATTGATGATCACATTGTGGTTAAAAGTAGTTGTTCTTGGAATACAGGGAGTACAATAGATTCAATAAATGTGTAAAAGACTACCTTTGTAAAGAAAATCAATATTAAGAGGTTAGTAATCAGTTGAATAAAAATAACCTTTACTGTTTTTTCTGTCTGCTTTAGAACTTAGAGGCTGTAGTGTGTCTGGCCTGATCTGCTGATTTGTGCCTGAAAGGATGGGCTGGTTAAGCCACAGTTGACTGAGCTGCTCTGTGGTGACCCAGCAAATTGCACTAGTGTGAAACTTGTGCAATAATTAAGATGCCATCATTAACTTTAGGAGGAGGGAAGACCAGGAGGAGATTTAGAAATGCCTGGAAACAATCTTCAGAATTAAATTATTTTAATAAGCAGCCACTAAATTGGCCTAATGTGCAATGTTCGACAAAGGCAGGCTGTCAATGCATAATTCTCGTTAATTCAATCACTCGTAAGCACTGTGTCCTTCATGTGGCAGCATTGAACCTCTGCGCAGTTTCTTCATTTTAGCTGTCAACAGAATTGATATTTTTAATTGTATGTTTGAATACACTTTGCATGCTCTTACATCTTTTTAATACCCATTACCCAAGAGTGGTGTAATTTAACAGTTGCATTGCGACATGAGGCTTACAAGGACTATGTAAATTAATAGAGCGAATATGCAGAGCAGGCCTATAGCAGTGATTGTTTTTGTAGTCCTTGATAAGAAAAGGAGCTCCTTAATTCTTTTCTGAAGTACAATAGAGCAGTCCCTTTTTTAATTTTTCAATTTAAATAAGGACCTGCTGTACATCTCATTGCTAGTATCATCCTTGTAATTAACTATAGGTTATGGCTTGTTCTTACACGTTTGTTATTTATACACGTGGTAATGTTAATTACATTATATCAACTCGTGGGAGGAATGAAGAGAAGCCCAGACTTGAGGGTACAGAGTTCTATCCTTATTCTTATCAAAGCCTACTTATAAGTTGGCCATAATGATCACGTCAGTCCTGTTGTTTATGGCTGCCTTCCTTCCCATTGGTTTTGCTGGAATTCCGTTGCTGTTTTGCAGCTTTTTATTTCATTGTGCTCAGGTTTTTCTCTCCATTTACCACTGCAATCCCTTTGACAACAACCTCCAGACTCAGACGATTTTATTTTCTTAAGTTAGTAATCAGTTTCTCCTGATTTTGACTTTTCTCCTCTCTTCGTCTCCACATAACTTAAGCTTTCTATGCCCATAAGCAAAATCAGGCCTAACTCTCCCACCTCTGGTCTGCCCAGTTCTTTTACCTGAGTAGAGTTTTCTTAAACTGTGATGTAGTACGAGGTGATTCACAGGGCCACGTTCTGGAAATAGTAGAGGGTCTGTCCATGTGTCATAGAATCACTAGGGATTGGAAGGGACCTTGAAAGATCATCCAGTCCAATCCCCCTGCCACAGCAGGATCACCTA
>JAOXOE010000506.1:15304202-15323684 GCA_028565055.1 Phoeniculus purpureus | reverse complement strand
CTGAATGGCAGCACAGCCTGCTGGGGTGTCAGCAACACCACCCAGCTTTGTGTCATCAGCAAACTTGCTGACAGTGCCCTCTAATCCCTCATCCAAGTAATCAGTGAACAGATTGAACCATACTGGTTCCAGTACCAACCCTTGGGGGACTCCACCAGATCCAGGCCTCCAACTAGACTCTGTCCCATTGACCACTGTTCTCTGGCTTCTATCTTGCAGCCAATTCACGATCCACCTCGCTACCCAATCATCCAGACCACATTGCCTCAGTCTGGCTGTGAGAATGCTGTGTGAGACACTGTCAAATGCCTTACTGAAGTTAAGACAGACCACAGCCACCCCTCTGCCACCATCTGTCCACCTGGTTCTGCCTTCATAAAAGGCTTTCAGGTTGGTTAAGCATGACTTCCCTTTGCTGAAGCCATGCTGACTGTCCCTAATGACCCTTCTGTTCTTGATGTGCCTGGACACAGTGCCCAGGACAAATTGTTCCATCACCTTCCCGGGGTGGAGGTGAGGCTGACCGGTCTGCAGTTACCCAGGTCATCCTCCTTACAATTTTTGAAGATTGGAGTGACATTTCCTATCCTCCAGTCCCCAGGCACCTCTCCTGATCCCCATGACTTGGAAAAGATGATGGAGAGTGGCTTAGCAATGACTTCCGCCATCTCCCTTAGCACGTGAGTCCTAACTGAATGCACCGAGCACTGAATGTGTGGAGAAGCTGGAATGGTTGCAATTGGTGGGATAGACCAGCACAGAGCATTTCAACTTGAAGCACTGGCTGAGGGACAATGAAAAACCTAAAAATCCCAAGTGGAAATGTACGTTTTTCAGCATCCAGGCCTTAGGTATCTCTCTCTCTCTCCCCCCTACCCTCAGGCTGCAATTTCCAACCTTTAACGCTGAGGAAGGAGCACTGAAGACATGAACAGAAAGACCTATTTCCTTCTTGCACCACAATCCTACCAACCAAGAAACCCCAAATATGTATGAAGTAGCAAAACACCAACCTGCTGCACTGCGGCAGAGGCCCAGGTGCTGCTGTTAACAGCCTCCCAGTTCACAGCATTTATCTGAACCAGCAGTTTGGGGCATCATTTCCAGGTGCTTTCATAAGTGAAAGAGTCAGCAGTGCTTCAGCTGCTGCAATGCCCTGGTACTGGGAAAAGACAAAGGAAGGCAGCCAAGGACAAGTCCCAACGTGTCCAGGGCACACAAGCACAGCTGAGTGCCACATCTGTGCCCAGGGCTGTTGCAATCACCTTTCTTCACTTTTTCCGCAAACCCAGGTCTCTTGACACCTACAATTCTGTCACGTCCCGATCAGTCAGAGAAGGGAGTGACTCGGGTTCACAGATTCACTCAGGCTTGATTAAGAACACTGATGCCACAGGTCTACACAGGAATCAAGTTTACTAAGGTTACCAGATGCCAAGCTTAGAGAGTAGAGAAAAGGGAAAAAGAAGACAGGTAAGAGGTCTGACCACCTCTTGCAGTAGCATCTGGCAGCCTCCAGCCTCCCCTTCACTCCTTGGCTCCACAGATCTCTGGAAAACTACTCGGTTTCCCTGGCTGTGTTCTCAGTCAGTTTCTCAGCAGAGCTGGCTCCATGGATGGGGTGGCAGTGACAGGTGACTCTTTGCTTCTTCAGCTTTGCAGGTTTTCAGTGTCTCTGAGGGTCCCTTTGTCAGTCTCTCAGCATGGTCACAGGCTGGGCTGGGAGCTGATGGCCACCAGATACCATTCCAAACTGTCCTTTTACTCCTACTGCCAAGGTGTTTTCTTCACCCCCAATATGAGGAACCTTGTTCTTGGGAGCTTAGACAAAACACCGTCAAGTAAATTCTTGAGAGATGGCATCATGTTCCCACCACATAAGCAGAGTTTTGCAGTGGCAGGGCTGCTTTTGTGCTCCCTCTGGCAGAGTACTTCCCTCTTCACCACAAGGTGCCTGGCAATCATTTGAGCCATCTCACCCGCTGTTAATGCAAGCCTGACCCATTCCTGTGGTCATTAGGAATATTGGGCGGGGGGGGTGTCACAACTCACCAGGTTACACGAAATCCCAGTGGGTTTGAAGGCTGCACCAAGAGGATTTGCCAGTAGAAGGGATGGGAAACAGGACTGGACAAGCACACAGTTCTTCACAGCGAGGGTGGTGGAGCACTGTAACAGGCTGCTCAGGGAGGTTGTGGAGTCTCCTTCTCTGGAGATGTTTAAAACCCACCTGGATACATACCCGCATGACTTGATCTAGCTGATCCTGCTCTGGCAGGGGGATTGGACTAGATGATCTTTTGAGGTCCCTTCCAATCCCTAATGTTCTGTGATTCTGTGGTGCAGTCTGGGCTGTGAATCCATATGGGATTGGGTAACACAGGGACAAATCTAACACCACTAAGATTTTTAATTAAAAACCCCTCAGAATCTGGCTCCTCCGTCTGGGTAGGGGTGGGAAAGTTGTGGGAAGAGTAGCTCTTACAGCCACCTGACCTGTCCTGTACCAAAGTACATGGTGAAGGATGTTTTGCATTTGCATGTTGGCTTTGTTGGGAGGCGGAAAGAATTACATGGTGCTCTGGGAAAGCACGACTATTATGCAAAAAGTGTGTGGGGCTGCTTAGGCTCTAAAATGACATTAGAGTTCCCTCTCATTGCTGTGCCATGCCAGCACACAAGAACTGCTGTGCCACATCCCCATGCACACAAAAACTCGGAGGTGGCCCTACCATCTGGACTTCACAGGATCACAGAACATCAGGGATTGGAAGGGACCTTGAAAGATCATCTAGTCCAATCCCCCCGCCTTGGCCATAAATACTCAGTCCTAGCCTTGCTTTGAGGCAACGTGGCCTTCAACTGTAGGTGACGCTACCTTCAACTTTACAATGACTATTATACAGGAAGACTGGATGATCTTTTGAGGTCCCTTCCAATCCCTAATGTCCTGTGATTCTGTGGTACAATCTGGGCTGTGAATCCATATGAGATTGGGTAATGCAGGGAGAAGTCTATGCACCACTAGACAGACATTGATAGCGGTTGGTGACAGATTGATGTATTATGATTGATAAAGAATTTAATGGCCTTACAGGACTGAGCTCTTTACAGTTAATGGATTTTAAAGATCAGATTAAAGCTGCAATTTATTTGCCTATAATCACACAGCTAGAATTAGTACGTCTCTTAGCCAGCAGAGCTCGTTCCCCCAAAGGATGAGGTGTGGATGCAACGCCCCAAAGTGAAATATTTCTACAATGGTTAGCAGCTGATGGTTTTCTTTGTCTGCTCATCGCCACAGAATCTTATGACTGTTGACACCAGAATTTCATGCTCTGTGCGTCTCTCCCACACCCAGTCACTCTTACCTTCGAGGAGATTAACATCTTGGTTCAGCCCTTCTAATTGCTGATTCTAACACTGAGCATCTGCTCGCTGACTGAGGAGGGCTGTTTTTTCTTTGGGAACTTCCTTTTCAACAACTTCGTTCTCTTCAGTGACAATCACAACTTCTTCATGGAGAAGAACTCCGCGTGGTTCATGCATCCGGATGAAACGACGAAGTACTTCAATGTCTGTTCAGTGAAACAGAAGCATAACTGGAACCTAGCTGTGGATAGAAGAGGGGGTTTAACCTGGAAGCATCAGGATAACACTGCCAGGCATTGTCCCGCTAGCTGACTAGGAATAGCCAGCTCAGACATCTATTTGCTTACGTGTGGCAACCCTGACACCTGCAAAGTCTTCTGAACCCTGTGGGTTAGGCTGAACAGAGCAGCTCCCTCCTGTTTCCCAGGAAGCAGTTTAGGTTTTCTTTATTGGCAAAGCTAATTTCTGAAGTTCCTGCTGCCCTCCTACAAGATCGGTGTTCATGGTCCTTGCATTCGCTTCCTTACTCAAGACCATTACCTCTCTACCTCCATCGGTGTGATGTGCCTTGCTGGCTTACAACCTGCCCTGTTAACTGGCCCACCTTCAAAACACACTTCATTTTTTTAACATAGGGGGACGCTTGTAGGAAGAGTTGTATTTGCCTTCAGGAGGTCAAACTCTGATAGAGCTTTCCAGTGCATCTAGCACCCTACATAACCAACGATCCTTTTCTTTCTGACAAGATCACATTTGGATAAAAATCACACTGTCGGGCTGCTCATGGCAACAAACCTAAACTATCAGAGTGGAATTTGAAAGCCTCTTCTCTCTGAAGCCTAGATTTCAGTAGGACATCAAGAACTACAGCAAAGACACCCTGTCTTGTTAATCATCCCTTTTCTTAATGTTATCTGCTCACAGAATTTCCCAGTTACCTCTCCTCAAGGAGTCAGGACACGGCAGAGTGAAAACACCTTTTTCCTCGTTTACCGAGCAAGATCTTCTCTTCGAGTCGTGCATGCGGAGGAAGTACCCCAGGAGATCTTCACTCCCTGGCCTTTTGCTGGGGCGCTTCTTGCAGCAGCATCTTGCTGATTCATCTTTCATCTCCCTGATCCTCGTTCTGTGCCGGGTTGTGGTTTCCACGTATTTCTTACCTTCAAAAGACATCACAAAGCCGTTAGTGGCACTTAGTCTCAAAATGAGAATCAGCTGACGACAGCAGGGTGAACGGTTTGTCAGTGTTTCTTCAGGAGCAAAGCTTGTGTCTGGGAGACCTCGGTGATCTCTGTGCACCTACTGGTTCAGTGCTGGGTGAGTTGGCCACCTGTGAAGTCTGATCCCACACAGTAGTCATAGCAGAAAGACCCCCAAAATTAAACTACACGTTCAGCAGAGCACCATCGAAGGTTATGAGCCACTGTCGGGCAGCAGAGCTTTTTGGAAAACCTACCTATTTCCATGGTTCACGTGAATGCAGAAGCAGAGTGGTCGTACGGTGAGAACACCGGCCTTTTGCGTCAGGAAGAACAGCGGGGCTTTCTGGTGGTGGTCCTAAAAACTTCTGGATCAGCCTTTGTGGTTGCTGAGATACTTGCTTCTAGGCTGTGCAGCACCTCGCTGTGCTAGGTGACCTGCAGGACTAGTCTGCACTTCCTCCAGAAGCCGATCACAAACCGTGGAGGCAGTTACTCTATTTATACTGACAGAAACAAAAATGAAAGCATCTGCTTCTTACCTGCAGAGATTGTAGAACCTGACTATGGCCTCACCTCAGTGAGATAAGTGTAGATGGTATGTTGAAACATAACATAAGCTTTAAATGGAATCACGTATTGTAAGGCAATGACTGGCATGCATGTGACAGTCCGCTTCCTCTGGAGACTTTCAAGTCAAGCTTAACCTGCTTGTCATGACCTGCAGCTCACCCTGAAGGAGCTGAGACCATCAGAAAGGTCTCTTCTCCCAGATCACAAACAATAGAACAAGAAGAAATGGCCTCAAGCTTGTGCCAGGGGAGGATTAGATTTGCTATCAGGAAAAATGTCTTCCCTGAACGGGTGGTCAGGGATTGGAACAGGCTGCCCAGGGAGGGAGTGGAGTCACCATCCTTGGAGGGGTTCAAAAAACATGTAGATGTGGCCCTAGGGAATAGGGTTTAAGGGTAAAGTGGGATTGGGTTGATGGTTGGACCAGATGATCTTGGAGGTCTCTTCCAGCCTTAGTGATTCTATGATTCTGTGAAAGGAAACTCAGCTTTCAGGGATCAACAATATTTTTCACCAATTTATTTGGCAGTATGTTGAGGTAGAACCAAGTCTACATGATGTCCCATGTAGAAAATGAATGACAAAATTCAGTGCAAGGTTTGGGGTAAATCTATTTATCACAGCTCTTAATAAATTGGTTTTATGCACATTAATGCCCCTAGGGAATGGCATGTGCCATCTGTTGGCTTGTTACATCCTTGGACCCATCTGTGCTCTGCTGTTTCTGCTGGTGCTGCCGCATACACCTCCATCCTCAGCTTTTCTGTCCACAGAATCAATGTGAGAGGCTGGAAGGAAGCTCGAAAGATCATCCAGTCCAATCCCCCTGCCGGAGCAGGACCACCTAGAGTAGGTCACACAGGAACGTGTCTAGGAGGGGTTGGAATGTCTTCAGAGAAGGAGACTCCACAACCTCTCTGGGCAGCCCATTCCAGTGCTCTGTCACTCTCACAGTGAAAAAGTGTTTCCTGATGTTTACATGGAACCTCCTGTGCTGCAACTTGTTCTCATTGCCCCTTGTCCTGTCACTGGACACCACTGAGCAGAGCCTGGCTCCGTCCTCCTGACACCCGCCCTTCACATATTTATAAACTTTCATGAGGTCACACCTGTCTCGTCGTCTCCAGGCTGAAGAGACCCAGCTCCCTCAGCCTTTTCTCTGAAGGGAGGTGTTCTACTCCCTTCATCATCCTCATGGCTCTGTGCTGGACTCTCTCCAGCAGCTCTGTGCCCTTCTTGACTTGAGGAGCCCAGAACTGGACACAATATTCCAGATGTGGTCTCACCAGGGCAGACCAGAGTGGGAGGAGAACCTCTTTCGATCTGCTAACCACCGCGCTTTTGATCCCCACCCCACATAACACAAGTTTTAAAGTGAACGGGGAAAAGCTGCTTTTCAAAGCAGGCTTGGTCTCCACATCAAAGTGTGAGCAGTTGCTAGGTGTGGCTTTCGTAAGCCGAGTATTCTGGCAGAGACTTGGAAAGCATTGGATCCACAGATCCACTTTGTGCGTGGGGTACGTGCAGTACCTACTTGAAAGACAGGCGTTGGAAGTTTGAACAATAGCGACGGAGCGTGTGGAGAAAAGACTCCTTGGGTGCACACTGTGAAGGTTTTTGTAATTTGGGGAAGACCTTGTTAGTTTATATAGTGGATGTGTTATTCCCCTGGCCTCAGATCTAGCTGTGCTGAGTAACGTGTCTTCGAGCTTTGCTAATTACTGTGCTTTAAAAACTGAGATCTGCCTGCACTTCTCCCTGCCTTCCCCACTTCCCCTGCTTGGCGTTAGGCTGTTGGGGGGGGAGGAGAGATGACAGACCGCAAGTTTAGGTAATGCTGCTCTGAAAGCAATAAACTAGTGCAGTAAAACGAGACTTTTAAAGTGGACTCACTTTTAAGGTGCTTAAACTACAGCTAGGGAAGCGAACAGTGAAAATTAGAATTTCTGGTTGACATGGGAGCAACGATTTCTGTTTTAAATCAGGCACTTGCACATACCCTTCAGCGGCAGGCGTGCGGGAACACCGTGGAATTTTTTTGTAATGATGGAATTCTTCCTGAAGCTTTTTTCTTGCTTCTTAACAACGTTCAAAATTCTCTTAGCAACATGCTGGTGTTTTACGGGGGAACAACCCCAGGTACCAGTATAGGTTGGGGACTGACCTGTTGGAGAGCAGTGTAGGAGAAAGGGAACTGGGGGTCCTGGCAGGCAGCAGGATGACCATGAGCCAGCAGTGTGCTGTCCTAATCTAATACGGCTTATCTAAACTGGTTTCCTTTCAAGAGTCATTACTTTCACTGGTTTTGGGTTGTTAATTCCATAAAGACAAATCAGCGAGAAAGAATTCTAGAGGCACTGAAAGGAAGGGCAGGAGAGAGGTGACCTATGAATTAATCACTGCAGCATGCTGAACATGGGCACACCTCAGCTATGCCGCACCTGAAGATTAACTTATTAGCAGTGTTTTTAACTACAGAGAATTCCTTAAATTTAGCACCTACTCCTTTAAGGTTAACAAATCCTTCCTGTGTTTGAAGAGGGCAGAACTGAAGCTTATGGAGTGAAACAAATATACCTGTTTCCCGCTGTCATGGGTCCCACTGTATTGGAAAGTTGTTTATAACAGAGCTTTCCAAATTACGTTTCATCTTAAAGCTTTCAATGAAGTTAAAGCATAAGCCTGGTGCACCTTTGAGAGTTTCAAATAACATCCTAACGTGGATTTGGGGCCTCTGGGTGCTATTATGGTCATTTATGTCCAAAACCCCCCTCTAAAGCTGAAATGATCGGTAAATACCAATTGAAGGCCACTTACAGCTCTTATGCTTCACCGACAGCAGGAACCACCAACCCCGAGGAACTCAGGCCGTACAAACAGCTCAAGGTCTGAGCTAACAAACACAGTCTGGGGCTGACTGGTTTGCAAAACATTTACTGCAGAAAACCCGTCTTTTTCCTGCTCTGCTATTTAAACATTTTCCTTGCAACACTGAGCCAGTCAACAAGGAAAAAGTCTTTACTTCCCTTAGCGTTTTTCGTTTTAATTGCTTCAGCACTTTTTTCCTGCCATCACGAAGTGCAAAGACAATTTATCTAAGGACAATTTATCTAAGTGAAAGGACAATTTATCTAAGTAAACACACACGACTAATGACGACGTGAAGCTCAAGTTCTATGCCCGTGCCGGCTTGCTCAGGAAATGAAGATACACTTCTGCCACAAAGGTGGCAGCATGACAAAAGCAAACAACATTTTTCAATCTACATCCAGCTTTCCCAGAAAGTAATCACAGAATATTAGGGCCTGGAAGAGACCTCAAAAGATCACCTAGCCCAGGTAATGCCCTTCTAATTGAAGGTAAATAAATACCCATAAGGCAGAGAGTAAAACGAACATTCTATAATTTAAAAAAAAAATATTCTTGTATGAGATTCTGAGGCCTGAGAACGCACCCAAAATAATTCATTCACAGTCCTGCCTGGAAAAACTATAAATTATTGGTAACAGTTTCTTTAATGGAGATTGCAGGAGTAGGTCCTACATGAGTCCATATATAGCCCTTCTCTGGTCTTGTAGGAACAGTAGGGAAGGGCGACGATCGAGATTTGAAATATTCTGAAGGTGCGTGACAAACAAATTCTAAATATTCCATTTTTCTTGGGAGATCTTCTTCCGGTCCTAGAACAAAACAAGAAGAAATAAACGTCAAAACCTAAATTTAAAGGTGTAAAAACGGAGAACGCAGGACTTGCAAATCTGCACCACCAGTCACCAACCCAGTGAGAATGCGCCTTCCCAGCCAATTATCTCAGGCAAAGCAGCCTCAAATATGATGCAAGAAACTTCAATCTTTACTCCTGCTGGGCTGATCTTCGGGTTTTTTCTTCTCATCTGAAGT
Organism: Phoeniculus purpureus; assembly: GCA_028565055.1. Taxonomy (NCBI): domain Eukaryota; kingdom Metazoa; phylum Chordata; class Aves; order Bucerotiformes; family Phoeniculidae; genus Phoeniculus; species Phoeniculus purpureus. The sequence continues at coordinate 15,314,640 of JAOXOE010000506.1, read as the reverse complement.
ATTCAGCAATTTGAGTGAAATAATTTAGTTAACTTATTTTCACAGAATCACAGAACACTTGGAAGGGACCTCGAAAGATCATCTAGTCCAAACCCCCTACCACAGCAGGACCACCTGGACAAAGTCACACAGGAACACATCCAGGCGGGTTTTAAACATCTCCAGAGAAGGAGACTCCACAACCCCTCTGGGCATTTTAAATGGACACTATTTGTAGTCTCCCTGTCAAAAGGACTTTTGAGTAATAATTCTATAATCAGTAGCTGAACACTCTCCATGCCAGTGCTTGGCACACAACGTGTTCTGCTGTATTCAACATGAAGATCAGCTAATTCCAGTCACTTTAAAAGAAAAGGCTTGGACTGGTGTATCAGGGTTATACTGCAGTAACTTTGACTCTATCTATGGAGTAATAATTTGATCTTGAAAGCTGCAAGAGTATAAATGTGCCTGTGAACACAAAACCCAGACAACCCCACTCACTACAGTAGTGCTAATCATAGTATTTATACAAGAGATAACTATGAGAGGTTGTGACAGTAAACTAGATGATTACAGGATTAGGGTTTAAAATGTGGAAACTGCATAAATGTTCAAGAATCACAGCATGTGAGGGGTTGGAAGGGACCTTGAAAGATCATCTAGTCCAACCCCCCTGCCAGAGCAGGACCACCTAGAGTAGGTCACACAGGAATGTGTCCAGGCAGGTTTGGAATGTCTCCAGAGGAGACTCCACAACCTCTCTGAGCAGCCTGCTCCAGGGCTCTGCCACCCTCACAGTGAAAAAGCACTTCCTGATATTTACATGGAACCTCCTATGCTCCAGCTTGTTCTCAATGCCCCTTGTCCTATCATTAGATGAAGCTGAGAAGAGCTCCATCCTCCTGACACTCACCTTTCTGTATTTATAATCATTCATGAGGTCACCCCTCAGTCTGAACTTCTCCAAGCCGAAGAGACCCAGCTCCCCGAGCTTTTCCTCATCAGGGAGATGCTCCACTCCCTTCACCATCATCCTTGTAGCTCTGTGCTGCGCTCTATCAAGCGGTTCCCTGACAAGCTAAAAGCTCATTTGCAAACTACAACTCTGCATTACTCTTGGCACACATAATCAACTGTACAAAGTAACGGCTTAGAGGTTACCTATGATGTAAGACGCTGGGTCAAAACAGTCTTTGGGGCTGGCTTGTGTAGGAATGAGCCAGGTTAGCGCAGCGCTTTTTTCACAGTATTGGTCCTGAATAAACCCACGGATCTGAGCATAGTACGTTCTTCCGTCCTGCTCATCCACCACCGAAATAACATCTCCAATTTGGTAGTACACACCCTAGAAGACAGAAAACAGTAATGACAACCTGGTTTTCGAAGCTTGACTCTGTGAATCTGACTCATGAGTAGCTTAAGCAGATGTTGCCAAAATTACCTGGAATTGCCCCCAAAGCTCTTGAAGCTTCACTCTGTGAATCCAATTCATGAGTACCTCACACTTAAAAACACTTAAATTACCTCAAACTGCCCCTAAAGTCTCTTAAGATATTGAAAGACAGCCTTGATTCAGCCATGTGCAAGAAAATGGTGGCCTGTCTCATTAAGCAGTTATCAGCACAAGCACCCTGAGACTAGAAATCTGAGTTCTGTCCCAGAATGGCTTTTGAGACTGGATGAGAAATTCCACATGGTCTCTGCCTAATGTCCCAGAAACAACATGGGCTCATCTGCCTCCAGACACAGCTCTCAGCTGCTCACCCAGGAGAGTTTTATTTCTAAAACATACTCAGAAGACCTGAAAACTCCCAAACAAACCCACTTGTTGACAACACAGCAAAGTATCAAAATAAAAACAACCCAAACCAACACACAAAAACATACACCACAAGGTATCAATTCTCTCCCAAACTACTCAACAGCAACAGAGATTCATCTAGATGTGAGACATGAAGCATCAGGTCTCTAGAGGGGATGGAGAAGGTCCATCTAACACTTCTCCCCCAGCCATGCCATCTCCCAGTACCTATCCTGACCTTTTCTTAGGGGAGAAAAAAGACATTTCAAAGAGTTCAGTTGTGCTACCAGGAAATGCGTAAAATTCCTCAGGAAAACTGATGTGGTTTTTTCTGGGAAGTGAAAAAAAGGCAGAATGACAACTACATAAACTCCAGAAAAGAGCTAATTTGCAAGGGTTGATGACGATGACACAAAGGCAGAGCGAAATCCTGCATGGCAATTCTGTGAATACATTCCTACGTGGCGATTTTTGAGACTGGAAACAGAAACAGCAAGATCCGTTCTGCAAACAAACTCACATCAACCGTACCTTGTAAAAGATTGACTCTGCTGTAATTATAGTGGACACAGACTCGGGAGCCTTGATGGGCTAAAGAAGAAACACACAAATGCAGAATCAAACACATTAAAACAAATCATGTAATTTAGTTCCTTTTAGACAACAAGCTGATACTTTATCTCTTTAGAAAAATCAGTAAACATTTGAAACGTTTATACTTTAAAATAGAACACAATAAAGTTAAATGTCTGCATTTGCAGGACTTTAGAGTGGGCAAGTGGGACTGGTTTCTATCCACACAAACCTCCATCCCTCAAGCAAAGAGCCTTGAACCACAGAATCATTGCAGTTGGAACAGACCCCCAAGATCATCCAGTTAAAGCATCCATCCAACCCCACCCTGCCCACTAAATCCTGTTCCCTAGGGCCGTATCTACATATTGTTTGAACATCTCCAGGGATGGCGACTCCACCCCCTCCCTGGGCAGCCTGTTCCAACCTCTGACCACTGTGTCAGGGAAATCTTTCCTGATGTCCAATCTAAACTTTCCCTGGCACAACCTGAGGTCATTTCCTCTTGTTCTACCACTAGTAACTTGGGAGAAGATACCGACCCCCACCTCTCTACAGGCTCCCTTCAAGTAGTTGTAAAGAGCGTTAAGGTCTCCCCTCAGCGTCCAGACTAACCAGCCCCAGATCCCTCAGCTGCTCCTCATCAGACCTGTCCTCCAGCCCTTCACCAGCTTCACTGCCCTTCTCTGTACATGCTCCAGCACCTCAATGTTCTTCTTGTATTGAGGTGCCCTGAAAGGACCCTGGTACTCGAGATGAGGCCTCACCAAAGCCGAGTACAAGGGGCGTCGGACTAGATGATCTTTGGAGGTCCCTTCCAACCCTGTGATTCTAAACATCTCTCCCTAACCTCCCCTCCATCGCCAACCTCGCACCCGCGGCCTTACGTTTTTTAACTTGAAGATGTGTCTCCGGCCCTTGCCCTTGGTGGAAACCTTCTTCTCCGCGGCGGGCGCCGACTTGTACTTGGTGTTCCGGAGCCGCGCCGAGCGCCGGTGGATCTCCTGCTTGCTCTGGTGCTGCTGAGGGAACGGCCCGTAAACACCACATAAAACCCCACAACCCGTAAGCCCGGACCCTCCAGCTCCGCCGCCCTCACCTGCTTCCCGCCGCCGCCTCCAGCCCCGCCGCCGCCGCCGCCTCCCCCGTTGCTGCTGTGCTGGGCGGCGGCCGAGGTGGTGGCGAAGGACGCGGGCCCGGGCGGCGCGGAGCGGGCCGTGCAGTTGTTGCACAGGATCTCGCCCTGCCCGCCCTTCTTCCACATGGAGGACGAGGTGCTGCGGCACACGCTGCAGGTGGGCTTCAGCCCCAGCGGCATCCTGAGGCCGGCGGCGGGGCCCGCAGCCCCGGGCTGAGAGAAGCTCGGAACGAGCCAGCCGCCCCGCGGCGGCCGCTTCCCCCGGCAGCGGAAGTGCCGACGGCGGGAGCGGAGCAGTGGCGGGAGCGGGAGCCGGTGCTGCCCCCTGCCGGCCGCCTCCAGGCGCGGCCCCCAGTTCTGCCCCGCGGCGGGGTGGAGGCTGTTTCCTTCAGTTTACTTCTTTCTGTGCCGTGTTTGTTGTTGTGCCGACAGAACAAATGTGTTTTACTGCGACCCCTTCGTAGTCCGAGCCGACCGATTCGTTCTGCCTTCCAGGACAGGCCGACAGAAGTGGGTCTGTTCAGCCCGAGGAGGAGAGGGCTCTCAGGGGACTTCAGAGCAACCTTCCAGTACCTGAAAGAGGCTGCCAGAAGGCTGGGGAAGGCTCCTCTGCACATGAGTGAGGAAAAAGTTCCTTAATCCGAGGGTGGGGGGATCCCTGGAACAGGCTGCCTAGAGAGGTGGTGGAGGTCCCACCCCTGGAGCCATTCAAGGTCAGGCTGGATGGGGCTCTGGGCAATCTGGTCTGGTGAGTGCTGGCCCTGCTTGTTGCCAGGGGGGTTGGACTTTTGGAGGTCCCTTCCAACCCTGTGATTCTATGCTAGAATTAATCTCAAATCATGTAGAATGGAGATGGATGGGTAAATTCTAGCCAAGCAGAATTTGGACAGCTGAGCTCAATGACACTGCTTCACAGAACAATTTTAAGTGTGTGTCTGCTGCTGAATTGTACATCAAGACACCATGGTCAGGAGAGCCTCAACTCCTGATACCTGAACAGAAATTACAGACAACCACTTGCAATATAAGATGTGTATATTTACATTCTTTAAGTTGCAAAATGTAAAGGCGTCTGCTGAAACACGTAGAAATTCTAGTGTTCTTCGCAATAGCATTAGTGACTCTTGGCTAATTTACAGCATCACGACAGACCAGGTTGGAAGAGACCTTAAGAATCATCTAGTCCAACCCATTACATTAAAAAAATAGTTTAAATGAGATAGCTCAGCACCCTGTCAAGCTGAGCCCTAAAACCGTCTAAGATGAGGAATCCAGCGTTTCCCTGGGAAGACAAAAATGTTAGTGTCCAAGTAAGACCCTTTTTTCAAACAGATTACTGTAAGTAAAACCGATCTGACTAATTAGTGTGGAAGGTGCAGTAGCCAAAATACAACTGATGAATAATTTGCAGTTATGTTCACTGTTGCTCACAGAAAAACACTCGGGTTCATGAACTGATAAATACGCCTTAAAACAATCTATATCAAGGTAAATCATTCTTACATAGGGGAAAAAAATCTTACATAAAGCCTCTAAAATGAAATCCCTCGTCTTTTTTCCAGAATCTTGTGATGGATAAGGCACTTATGCTTGGATGAAAATATAACTGTGATCTGAATCCTGATGATTATGTATTTGCAAAACTGAACATCTATCTGGAGATACTGAACATCTCTTTGCTTATATTTATCTCATTATTCCTGCAAATGACATAAACAGAGAAATACATGCAAGGCACCACTTCAAGTCTGCATTTCACTGGAGGAAGGATGTCTGCAAAGGTCCAGACCTGCATGATTTTAAAATAACACCACCCTGGTAAGAATTCGATTGAACATTTTGTTAGTGAGGTGCAAAGTAAAATTGTCCTTGATGAGCAGATCTGAAAATGGGCTGTGGGGGTGTCTGATTTTGAAGCGTGCTGTTGTGAATTTAAACATTTCAGCAAGTAGGTTTAAAATCTATCTATATATTAGTAAATCCTAGCTGATATAAAACCAATGAGTTCTCTTGAGATACTTTCATAGAGTCATAGAATTGTCAAGGTTGGAAGAGACTTCCAACATAATGCAGTCCAACTGTCAGCCCCACTGCCACCATGGATTAGATTTTGTTTTCAAAGCTTAAACATGGGTAGCTTGTATGTACAAGTCAAAACACTCAGCTTGGTACGTGATCCTCAACTAATCTGGCTCAGGACTGAACATATCCTAAAAACGTCTATCATCAGAATCTTCGACACAGAAGTGCTGGAGAGAGTCCAGCGCAGAGCCACAAAGATGATGAAGGGAGTAGAACACCTCTCTTAGGAGAGGCTGAGGGAGCTGGGTCTCTTTAGCTTGGAGAAGACTGAGGGGTGACCTCATTAATGTCTATAAATATGTGAGGGGTGGGTATCAGGAGGATGGAGCCAGTCTCTTCTCAGTGTCATCGAGTGATAGTACAACGGACAGTGGGTGTAAGCTGGAACATAGGAGGTTCTATATAAATATAAGAAGGAACTTCTTCACAGTGAGGTTGACAGAGCATTGCAACAGGCTACCCAGGTTAGTTGTGGAGTCTCCTTCACTGCAGACATTTAAGATCAGCCTGGATGTGTTCCTGTAAGAATTGGTTTAGGTGATCCGGCTGTGGCAGGGGGATTGGGCTAGATATCTTTCAAGTTCCCTTCCAATCTCTAATGATTCTATGATTCTAAGATTCTATGATGCTAAGCACGATAACTTAATTGAATGTCAGTGACAGTGAGTATGAATGTGGTAAAAATCACAAATTTACCCTTTAGGAACTGTGGACAGCTAAATGTGAGCTCATCTATACGCCATTTAGATGTCTCGTCTCCTGTGTTTCAGCTAGTAAATGCTAACTGGGCTTTATTTGCATGTAAAAGAAGATTCAGCAATATGAAAGGTTACAAAAACCTTCAACTGCCTGGGTTTTTTTGAGTTGCTTGTACTAGTAGCTAGCTGCTTTTAGACAGCAGTTAAAATTACTTTTAGGAACTGGATTCAGTTTAAATCCAAATATTACATATTTTGGAATCGTCTTGTATGAAATCTTATCCTTAAATGCATCACACTGGTAATAGTGAAATTGCAACTTAAAGAACATTGGTAACAGCATGGAATTTTAATACTTGATGCATAGTAATGGTTAAAAGCAGATTTAGACAGTGCTGAAGTTTAAACACCTCTGAAGATGTTACAGCTATTCTTGGGTCATCCATTGTATTTTAATGGTCTTAAAATTACTTCTGGTAATAGCAATTTTAGGTACTGCTTGGCATAGTATCATATTTTAATGTGGTTTGCAGTGTTTTCAGGCACGAGTGTGATTTTTAAAGACAGTGTCGACTCCAAAACTGCTTGAAAATGGAAAGTTATTTCATTTTAAAAGAATATTGCCTGAAAGATGGATGGTACTGCATTTTTCCAGAACTGTAAAACAGCAATCCATAGCACTTGCAGGGCAATTTTCACATACCAAGCCCTTTATAGATATAATAATCTAGGGAAAAAAAAAAAAAAGAGTTGGAAGAATGGAAAAGCAAAACTGTGAAATAAATTGGCCGTTCAGGTAGCATATTCTGTATAAAAGCAGGTGGCACATTGTATATAAAAGCCTGTTTGCTGAGCGTATAGGAACAAGAGCTTACAATAATACTGTTTATTTGGATTATGAGCTTTTTGTATGCAAGCGTTGCTTCTTGTCTGGTTTGAACCAAACCAAACCCCAAATTCAGCTAATTTTAGCATTTAGATGGTCTTTCACTTCAGTCTTTGAATTTGTGAGTGATAGATTTTAGGGCAGTATTTAACTGAGCCACTCTGAATCAAAGCACAGAAATTCAGCGTAGATTTTGGTTGTATCACAAATGTGCTTGAATCAAACTCAACTTTTCTGTTGCTCATTCACAGTTTCTACAATTAGAGATGTCTGTCAGGAAGAGCAGAGAATCATCTGTGAAAGCCCTTCTTAGGCTATTTTCAATACGGACCAATTGTAGTACGAGCCTGCTAATGTAAAGGTTATGCCAAGCTTATCCTAAATTGCACAGCTGTAGTTCTGCATTCAGTCACACAGGAAACAAGACAGGACATTTACCCCTGAAATTGGGTTGCTTAGTTACTAAATTTAAATATATGGTTCTATGAAGCTCTGTATTAGAAACCTTGTTCTGTAAATCGAGATGTTTAGAGAGACTCTTTCATGGGGTTTTCAGTGAGTGTTTCCTGATGAATGAGCAATAGAAGTACGGATCATGGAGGTAAGTGTAAGTTCTTTCGGAGGACTGTTTACTTAATGAGCAATTAGGGCATTTCTGGGAATAAAGCTCTGAAAGCAGAAATACACATTCGAGAGGATTTCAATGTAAGCTGCTCTAACCTCAGCCAATGCCACAGTCTGCTGGAATTTTAGATCCAACTTAAAGCAGAGAACACTCTATCATTTTCCCTGCATAACGCAAACTCTCTGGGCGTTTTCCCAGCACATCACTGTGAATGTAAAGCTATTAAGCCCGAGGACTTTGGGCTTCATTGATGTTTTGTTTTGTGAACCACTTAATTCTCTTGTAACAGGCTTTCTCGGGAGTGTGTACGATATCCACTGGTACCACCCCAGCACTGCAGAACCTACTCTTGTGACACTCTCTTTTCTGGAAACATTTTAGTAAATCAATTGGTGCAGGTGGTTTGGCTTTGTTCCAGTGAAAATCTTTTCCATGGCACAGGCACAAGCCCTCTTTAATTTCCAGTCAACCATCAGACAGAAATAATGAACCAATTTTTGAATTTGTATCATCTCATTAACTTCTTCTTTAAAATGGTCATGGAATTATCAGTGACTCCAAGGACTACAGTCCAGTGGTTCTTGCTGTATATCTCCAAGATTTTCTGTGAGTGCTTCACAGTGCAGAAGAAATTGTCACAGAAGTCTTTAAATACTTAGACTTTGTCAACCCTCTTTCGTGAGGGCTTTCTTTCTTAACATAGATGGAAAGGGTCAGAGTTGAAGAAAAGAGTATGCTTGAAATTAAGACTATGGCTTAGTGCCTACTCTTACTAAACTGAGTGGAGTTTTGTTATTCTCACTAGAGAATAATATATGCTGTGTTTTATTATTCTCACTAAAGAAAAAATAAAATTGAATAGCAAATAAAATAGAAATCCAGAAGAGAAGAACCCAAACATTGAAATTTGAGACTTTTATACCCACTCTATGTACCTAGGATATCCTCTATGTTACTTTAGGTTTTATCTCGCTCTTTTACCACTCTCTGCTGTGAAGACAGACAGAGGGAACTGGAGTTATTCAGCTTAGAGAAGAGAAGGCTTTGGAATGACCTAATAGCAGCCTTGCATTACCTCAGTCAGTTCAAAATAAACTTGCTTTCAAAGATGGATACTACACACTTACAGACTTCCACAGATCCAGGAAAAGTTAGGACAAATTAACAGAAAGTAAAAATCAAGAGGTAATAATCTCATATTCTTTGAATATTTTTTCCATGCATTGTACTTAGAAGTAGATTTGAGATCTTCCTATAGGAACGTATGTCTTCACTCAGTGTGTCAGAATCATTTGGTCTCACTTCTGCCACAGTTTTCTAGAAAAGGTATTTACAGTGTACAGAATCACAGAACTATTTAAGTTGGAAGCAACCTCTGAGCTCATCTAGCCCAGCCTATAACCTAACATCATCACATCAGCCAGACCAGGGCACTAAGGGCCACAGCCAGTCTGTCCTTCAACACCCTCAGAGATGGGGACTCTAGCACTACCTTAGCAAGTCCATTCCAGTGTCTGATCTCCATTTCTATGAGGAAGGGCTTTCTAACATCCAACCTAACCTTCCCCTGGTGCAGCATCAGGCCCTGCTCTCTTGTCCTGGTGCTAATTGCCTGGGAGAACAGACCAACCCCTACCTGACTGCAACTTCCCTTCAGGTAGTTTTAAACAGGGAGAAGGTCCACCCTGCCTTTCAAAATGTTTTCAGCTTGGGTTAAGTGCACAGACAAAGATGAAGTAATTATTAGGTTTAATGTTCTGGATTTTATTAATATAACACGAGTGGCTGAAATGCAATTTCAGATTAATTTCATGGTGTGATTTTCTGATTTGAGGATAAGCCCTAAGGAAGTGATTGATACAGAAGAGTAATAGATCCTGCTTCAATTACTGATTGAGTCTGATCCTTTGTTCCAGTGACAAAGAAATGAATTTGTTCTGCCAACAATTAAATAAAACTAAAGAAAACTACTTATCCAAGTAAAAGCAAAACTAAATAGAAGATAAAATATAAAATAATAGGATAACGGGTGTTTCTGAGGAAGAAGTTGGAGATTAGCAGATTGAAGCAGATGGCTTTTCAGTTCGAATTTCAGGAGTGTTTAGGAGGCGATAACCATTATTTCACAGCATAATGTCCCCAGAAAAATTCAGGAGACCAGTTTGTTTTCCAGGTGAGTATCCTGTACTCACTGTAGGGCAGCTCTCTCTTTCTGTTTCCCAGTCAGGGTTCTACTCTTTATCTTTGATGTGGTAGCACTATCATAGAATCACAGAATCACTAGGGATCAGAAGGGTCCTTGAAAGATCATCTAGTCCAATCCCCCCAACACAGCAGGATCACCTAGACCAAGTCACACAGGAAGATATCCAGGTGGGTTTTTAAATGTTTTGAGAGAAGGAGACTCCACAACCCCTCTGGCAGCCTGTTCCAATGTTCCGTTACCATCACTGTGAAGAAGTTCCTTCTGATATTTATATGGAACCTCCTATGTTCCAGCTTGCACCCATTGTCCCTTGTCCTATCACCAGATGACATTGAGAAGACCCTGTCTCCATCCTCCTGACACCCACCCATCACATATTTATAGACATTAATGAGGTCACCCCTCAGTCTCCTCCAAGCTAAAGAGACCCAGCTCCCTCAGCCTCTC
>JAOXOE010000506.1:15260561-15304102 GCA_028565055.1 Phoeniculus purpureus | reverse complement strand
TGGAGTCTCCTTCTCTGGAGATGTTTCAAACCCACCTGGGCATGTTCCTGTGTGACTGGATCTAGGGGATCCTGCTGGGGCAGGGGGATTGGACTGGATGATCTTTCGAGGTCCCTTCCAATCCCTAATGAGTCTGTGATTCTGGTACTGGCTGTTTGTGGTAGAGCAGATTTTTAATTTCAGAAAAAAGTAAGAGAAAAGATGTTGCTTTCATTTAAAAAAATACATCCACTTAGTCACAATTAGCAAAGATTTTAAAGGAGATTTTAAGGAACTAGGGAGAAAAATATTGTTACGACAAGTAAAAAGCAGTGTCTTTATCACATGAGAAATGTAAACACAATGCGCACTGAAACTGTTTGCCACTGACCTTGCAAAGCTGGTAGGCTTTTATGGAAGAAAAGCACCCAAGTATGAACTTACTCTAACTACCATCTTTGTGTTCATTTCCAGTAATTGCACCTGTACTATTTGACTGAAAGGAGAAGGGAAAACAGGTAATTTTTCGCTTGGGATTTCCTTTGGTGGCATCTACATGGACGTGCTGTAAAGCTCTGAAGCGTGCACATATGTGAGCGAGCTTTGCGTCCACATTATTTAGCTTTCTGCATCTTAAACCTGTCTCCACGACTGAAAAGCATCACATTTTCTAGTGTTTACATGGATGCTTGCTCCCGTTGAGATGCTTATGTTAAACCCAACCGGAGAGCACTGTGCTGCCACTGAATGGAAGATCAGTTGTCACAGACCACCAGTTTCCTTTGTGCGAGTACCCCTCAAGAGTGTGTCATTAATGTCCTTCATTTGGAAGAGTTTGCAATTAATGCAATGTGTTTTGTGGCACTAGGGAGCACGGTTTAGTGGGCAGGGCGAGGTTGGATGGACAGCTGGATTTGATGGTCTTGGAAGCCTCTTCCAACTGTAATGATTCTGTCAATACTGAATGAAGAAGACACAGACTAGAATAAGAACCTATGTGATTAAATAAGAACCAATGTGGCAGAAGAGCAGGAAGTTACAGCCTGGAGGAATCACAGACTCACAGAACATTAGGGATTAGAAGGGACCTCAGAAGACCATCCAGTGCAATCCTCCTGCCAGGGCAGGATCCCCTAGACCAAGTCGCACAGGAACGTGGCCAGGTGGGTTTTAGATGTCTGCAGAGAAGGAGACTCCACAACCGCCTTGGGCAGCCCATTTCAGTGCTCTGTCACCCTCACTGTGAAGAAGTTTCTTCTCAATTATCAGCCTTTTTTAAAAAACAAACCACCACAGTTATTGAATGTTAGGATCCATTTTGAGGTGCTGGATGAGGGGGGAAAATCATTAAGTGCTGCAAGGACAGGAAAAACAAGCAGACACTAGGAAAGCTCGGGACTGTTTTGGCAGGTTGATTTGAATATATGGAAAAGTCACAGACAAGTAGGGTGGAGAATTTTTAGTTTGTGTTTTGTTTCCTCCTCCTGTCATTCACTTTCATAAGTGTACGACGATAAAGAAAGCCTCTAGTGCAGGATTTTCATTCCAGATATTAAGTATGCCCATTCAAGTGACGAGTTCCAGTGCAGTTTTTCAACATTACAGTAATTCTATGTTTTAGATCAGATTTTGCAGAAGTTTCTGTTTATACACAATTTTTAAAAAGTCTTACGAGACAGCCTGTGAGCAGATTAAGCTGGACACACAGACACAGCCTGTAGCTGAGCTGCAGACATGGAGAATGTCCAGCTCTAATGCAGCCCATCAGTGAGCACCGTGACAGTGAGTTGCAAAGTGACTCCTGCCACGACCTGAAAATCCTTTGGAAGTCCCAACTGGCAGGTTTTTGAGTGCAGGATTTCGATTAGATATGTCCACTAACTACGCAAGTTTTGCTGGATCTGCCCAGGTGGTTCCCCACCACACAGGAGCAGCCTGGAGAGTCTGCCTGACATCCAGTGTAAGCAGAAATGCAGAGCCAGCTGCCATGGGGAAAACAAAGTCTTTTTGGAGGTTGTACAGCAGGAGTAGAGCTTTCTGAGCTGCTGGGCCAACCTAAGAACTACCATTAACTATTGTTACGCCGCCTCCAAAAACACAGAGTACAAAGCCTGTGGAGCAGTTTGTGGTGTTCAGCCTACGTGTGCGGGTGGCTGGGGAGGTGTTGGCACTTGGCAGATAATTTTGTTCCTTTCATTAAGTGTAAGAACTAGGCTTGGCACAGACACGGATTTCACAGCTCCAGGGATGAGAAGCATCTAATTCTACACAGTAGTTCTCTGGCATTTGATAAATATGCATAGTGGTAGATCACTCGGATCCATCAGGATGTTCTTTCCCTATCCCAGATCATTCTACTGTGAAAGACACCCTGAGGAACCTACCCCTCAACAGTAATTTGACACTGCTGCTTCTCTCTTCAGTGACAATTACCCATCACTTGTATCTGACCCTGCTGGTACTCCCACAGCTGCTTTAGAAGCTCTGTGCCAAATCACTACCTTCCGATTCCCAGTCTGTAGGCAGCCAATATTTTGTCCTATAGCTTGTCAGCGTTTCTCATTAGGAACTGGAAAATAATACAGCACAACATGGCAAATGGTTTGACACTTCCACAGAGAGAGCTAGGACAGATCAGACTGAATCTAATCTATGTGATTTGAGCATCACATGTTTGATTAGGCAAAACCATTTTCTATTCAGAAGATTCTTTGTTAAGTGAACTGTATGTGACAGATGAGCAGCCAGTGATGCTTCTGTTATAAACAAGTCTTTAACAGATACCATGCCGGCCTCCTGCTGCTTCCCCTGCTTCCCCAGGAGCACTGTTCCCAGGGAGGCATCTCCTCAACTACGAAACAGCCCTTCCTTATATGAACGTTCCCAAGTCTCAAGATAATCTGGGTGCATGTGGGCAATCAAGCTGCTGTTGTAAGAACTACCCTAAGAAACCTCTCTCACTACCCAGAAAGAACTGTGCTGTGGGAAACCACAGTGTCTTTTATTGCAGGTGCATGATGATGTCTCTGAAACCATCATCCCTCACTGGTGACAGAAAAGAACAATCACCTGAAAGTCTTGATTGTCATGCACATTTTGAACTCAAGCTACCTGTCAAATCATGATAGGACTGCAGAGTCATGAGATTAGAGGCTGAAGGAACTCCGTAAGTTGATTCATTCTTTCTTTTTTCTCTTCAGATATCTGGCAACCACTGGTTTTCCAGTTTGGTTTTTATTTGATGTATTTCTCCTTCACCACCACCATTCTTCTTTCTGTTGTGCATAACTTGAAAAGTAGCGATGACTTTGGTAGAGTAGGGTTGATGGTTGGACTTGAGACCTCGAGGGTCTTTTCCAACCTGTATGATTCTGTAATTCTATGCTGTAGGTTCTGTGATTCTGTGCTGTAGGTTACCAGCTCAAAACCAGAGCTGGCCAGACTGTCCGAACATTGTGGTCACTCCCTGGTGGTAAATATTAAGAGAATCATTTGTGATAACCAGCACCAGCAGCCAGCACACCACCAGTGAATTACAGTGAGAGCAGCTGTAAGTAACCTCAGATTCCAACAAGTAGAATTCAATACCCTTGACACCTTGCTTGCTTTCAGCACTGATAAACAGCCTTGCTGTCATTTAAAATCACTTTTCCTGGAGGCTGATCTCATCTCCTACAACCCTTTGAGCAATGTGGTCAATAGTTTACATTATGGTGGTGCTTTTTAGTCAGGATTGAGCTGGGAAGAAGGGCATGAAAGGCTCCTGAGGACTCAGCCAGGCACCTCTCACAGGCAGGGCAGTCGCTTCTGTTGAAGAGAGGAACACATTTTAAAATACTTGAGATAGAGAAGACACAAAGATGTCATCTGTTTTTCCAACAGAATCTGTTTTCTACACAAATGATTTTGGCACTGAAACCAACCCCGCTAACACCCGTTTGTTCTTTCAGTCTTTGTCAGTCCTTTTCAGGTGTTCAGATTAACGTATTTATGGTCCGTTTCATTCAAATTCATCACAGTGGTCTGTATCTGCCATCCATTCTCACATAGGGTTTGTTTTTAATGCAATATTCAGCTTTGTTACATCAAGCAGCTTTAAAAGTATCATGTCCTTGAGTGCTCTAGCTAAAGAAGAATGAAACCCTCAGAAGGATGTCTCTGAAGTTGAACTGTAATCCTTTGGAAAGCACATCACAACTGCCCAAGGCATCACAGGGTGCTTTCCTCTCTGTCTTTCCGTGTGTATTTGTGTTTCCTCACTAGCCTGATGCTCTTTGGTCTAGGGGATCCTACTCTGGCAGCGGGATTGGACTGGATGATCTTTCGAGGTCCCTTCCCATCCCTAATGATTCTATGATTCTTCGTTCTGCAAACACAGGAGTGCTGTACCTCACCTGAGCGGTCCCACTGAACTCACGGGGATTACTCGTGTGAGTACAGTTGCTCACAAAAGGTATTTGCACACGAACTGTTTGCTTTAGAAATGGACTGTAGCTGCGAAGACACGTGGTTCCAAACAGTGCCAAGACACCAGTAAATGGGGGCAGTGCCTGCTGAAGACGTGGGCACGTTTATCTGCAGGCTATCTGGCATTAAGCTAAATGGTGGCTGTTACAGTTCAGTACCTGATTGCTGACGAAAACACACTAGTCCTGTGCAAGGGTAGTTGCCAAGATGATAATGTTGAGTCTTGCTGCTCGACTGTTCGTTTGCGTTTAGCATACAGCAGCTGCTGGGGTGAAGCTAGTTTCATAGAAAGGCAGAAAGCTCGGTCAGTCAGAAAAAGCAAATAATAAATAAGCTTCGACCTGTATACTGTATAGTTTTGCAGCTAGAGTAGAACGTGTGTTCAGATGTAGTGTTTTTATGGTTTAGGGTATTTTTGTTAGTTGTAATATGTAAAGGAGTAAGTGGATTACTTTGGAATGCTGTTGTAGAGCTGATTTTACACATAGAGGAGGAATGTTGTCTGAAAAATTAAAACTAGAAAACATTACACAGGCTGCCTCTGGCTTCGTTTTGTTGGTAGCAGGTCCGGCAGGTATCTGTTGGTTCCAAATATTCAAGCCAGAGGCCAGATTCATGTGGGATCTTTTAACTGAAGAAGGTTTGCTGGCAGTGATACAAGTGTTGGTTAAACAAAAGTGTTGGCTACACAAAAGCAAATTTAGGTGGCTTTGTTGGGGGGGGTGTTTGCACGTGGACAACTGCATGAAATAGCACTGAGGGGTCAAAGTATTTGAAATCATTTAGCCTCATTTACTCTTGTAACTTCACTGACTACACTTAAACTAAACCAGAAGTTCATTAAACCAAGATTAGGCAGCTCAGGTCTACATAGAGAGACTTCAGCGCAGTAAGTTGGCAAGAATGCTATATACATGGTAGTGCGTGATACAAATCTCAACTGTAGTGACGTTACTTCTCTCAAAGCTTCTACTGATCACTTTTTTATACGAAAGCTTGCAAGTACTCTTAGTGGGCATTGGGAACGTGGAGGAAAGCGTGAGGTATCAGAAACAAGATTCGGTCCTTACAGCTCCAGACGCTCGGGGTGAGCCTGCCTTACACGCTGCAAATCCCACTGAAGTTACCAGAAGATGTGTGTGAAGCCTGTTCGTAACACTCATGGGGTGTTGATTTCGAGATCTGTGCTCTCCAATGATATTTTTAGAGAGGCCCTGGAACCGGTTGCCCAGGGAGGTTACAGCTACTGCCTCCCTGGAAGTGTTCAAGGGCAGGTTGGATGGCGCTCTGGGCAACCTGATCTGGTGAGAGGTGCCCCTGCCTACTGCAGGGGGTGGGGACTGGGTGATCTCTGAGGTCCCTTTCAACCTTTCATCCGACGATTCTATGATAAAAACCTGCGTTTTCAGGTTTACAGAATACTCTGAACACTGAGGACAGCTTCTGAGTAACATCCAGAGTAACTTTACTAATCCGTATTGCAGCAGACCAACAGCCATCAGCAAGCCAAAATCCGTCTCAGAACCTTTACTTCTTACTAGGATTTTACAAAGAATTAGCATGAAAAGGCATTCAGAAAGTTGAAACATCTTCTCATGCCACTTGGCTTGGTTTTTTCTCTTCTTTTCTCCCTTTTCTGTACTAGAACATGATTTGCTCTGGAGGTGTCTGGGATGTGATAATTCAAGAAAAACGTGCAAAGCAGTTTCAGATACTTTTTTTTCAGTCACCTTAGGGCATATAGTCAGCAGTGATGATTTTCAACACAGTCCTGTTAGCTTCTACAGCACTATATCAGTTTATACCAGCAGAACCGCTGGCACATCCAGTCTCAGCATTTCAAGTCACTTTACCTACATTTTGCAATACCTTGCAAGGTGGAAAGTTACCTACGGTGTAAGCAGTACTACGGAGACTACCGTTGGTACCTACTCACAGGACATGATTTCACTGTATCACTTCATACTTGAAATTCACGATGTTCTTTTAATCAGGGTACAAACATGACAAGGTGCGTGCGTTACTGTTTCTTCTCAAGGTGCATAACGTTTTATATTCTGTGTGCTTAGTAGCTACTACTCGGTGTTCTCTACATTTGTCGCGTTTGGCATTGAAACCACCCATGCGTGAAACAGAGTGTCACCTACAGAGGTACAGAAGAATTCAAAGGCAATTTCTCAAATTGTCACTGTTACTGGTTTTCCTTGGAGTCGTCAGTGCGACGTCAGGGGGACGCAACCTGCAAACTGTGGTATTGCACCAGCGCTGTACACAGCCTGTCTCCTGCACAGCTGCCGACTACCACGTATGCATTGGGGGGGACGGATGTTTCTGCTGTACAGGATGGCTGGGAATCACTGCAGACACTCTGGAACCCCTCTTTTCCAGCTTTCGAGCAAAGCCCTCTGATGTAACCTGCTCTATCCCACATTTCACCCCGTAGGGCTTTTGGCGTTGAGAACACCTTCCGCTGGAGCTCCTTGATGTTGACTGCACTGAAGTTCATTGGAACATGCACCTTACCACAGAACATGTTCTTTAGCTTCTACGAGTTTGTAAAGATGGTTGACTGCAAAAATAATCATCAATACAGCCAAATTAAGTTAAGGCACACAGAAGGTTATCAATGTTGTATTATATCCGAATTACAGTCCTTTGGAACTGAACGTTTTGCTGCTGGCAGTGCAAGAAAAGCAAAGTTGTGTATTTATTGTTGGGTGCTGAGTGTTCAGTATGAAAATCAATATAATAAAAAGTTTCACTGTGTCAAGTTATGGGGTTTTTTTTTATGTAGTTTAATTTCCCAAATTATCGGAAATTTTTAAAAAGGCAAAAAAATTAGTTTTGTATTTAAAACTGCTTTCCTGAGGTTTACTTCTCTTTTCTAGCTCTATTTTTCTTTTTATCTAAAAAAAATTGTAAAATGAATATAAATGCAGTAAGTATTGTATATTAAATACAGAAAATTAGCAACATCGTTCTCTAGTTCTTGTGTTTCCAAGCGGTTTTCTCCACACCCTGGGCATTCTAGAAAATGAGACAAAATCAGACACAGAAAACACCATACGAGACTTCATCGCATATTGATGTGGAACCTCCTGTGTTCCAGCTCACACCCATTGCCCCTTGTCTTATCACTGGATGCCACTGAGCAGAGCCTGGCTCCATCCTCCTGACACCCACCCTTCACATATTTGTAGACATTCATAAGGTCACCCCTCAGTCTCCTTTTTTCCAAGCTAAAGACCCAGCTCCCTCAGCCTTTCCTCATCAGGGAGATGCTCCACTCCATCATCTTTGTGGCTGTGCGCTGGACTTCCTCCAGCAGCTCCATGTCCTTCTGGAACTGAGGGGCCCAGAACTGGACATAATATTCCAGATGCAGTCTCACCAGGGCATAGTAGAGGGGGAGGACAACCTCGCTCGATCTGCTAACCAGCAATGCAAACACACACACCCTGTCAGCACCTTACCATGTACCCCCAGCTTTATCAAAATCTACCTTCATTTCTCCGGATTTCTCATTTCTGAATGACTTTATTGCTTACCCGGGATGAATTCCACTTGAAAAATTAAACATTTGTCTGCTTTTCTCTTCCAAATATTGCTGCTGTTGCTGTGAGCACCATATGGTTCAGCACTCGATTGGCTCTTTGAAACCTTCCTTGGTTTGGTTTCGGCAAATGGTGCTTTAATCCAGCTCTAATTGCTCTCAGTAATTCATGAAATGCAGTATTTTCCCCAAATGCTGTGCTAACAGGCTTGGGATTTGTGTCTTCCTAAAGGTCCTTCTGCTTTCATCTCCCAGCTTTTAAGAAGCTGAGCACAGTTTGTTGATTGACTGTGTTTTTCTTAGTTGGCATAAAAGTGGCTGGTGGCATGTCTGGGTATATGGGAGTGCTGCAGGGGTGTGGTGTGAGTCAACCACAAAAGGATACTACATCAACCCCTCTTCACTCTTCACCAACCAAAAACATCCTCATCAAGATAATCCCAAAATGAAGCCAAGCATGAACCAGCAATGTGTGAGAGCAGCCCAGAAGGCCAACTGCATCCTGGGCTGCATCAAAAGAAGTGTCACCAGCAGTTCAAGGGAGGGGATTCTCCCCCTCTGCTCTTGTGAGACCTCACCTGGAGTCCTGCAGGACTGGTTTTGGAGTCCCTAATACAAGAAAATACATAGAACTGTTGGAGTGAGTCCAAAGGAGGCAACAGAGATGATCAGAGGGCTGCAGCACCTCTGCTATGAAGTGAGGCTGAGGGAATAGGGGCTGTTCAGCCTGGAGAAGGCTCCTAGCACCTTCCATTACCTGAAGGGGTTACAGGAAAGCTAGAGTGAGAATTTTTGTGAGATACTCTAGTGACGGGACAAAGGGGATGGGTTCAAGCTAAAAGAGAGGCGATTAGATCTTAGGAAGACATTCCTCACTGTGAGGGTGCTGAGGCACTGGAACGGGCTGCCCAGGGAGGTTGTAGCTGCTCCATCTCTGGAAGTGTTTGAGGGCAGGCTGGATGGGGCTCTGGGTAACCTGGTCTGATCAGGGGTGCCCCTGCCCATGGTAGGGGGTTGGGACTGGCCCTTCCAGCCCAAACCATTCTGTGATTCTATGATATGATTCTGGGTGACAGAAATGACTGCAAAGCTAACCAGACCCCACAGCCAGACAGCATTTTTATAGTTTGGAACCAACATGTGTACTGCCTTTAAAAAACACAGTTATATAAACTGCAGCGTGAGGCTGCATGAAATAAAATCATCAGCTACTTTTACATTAAGTGATGTTCCAAATTAGACTCTAAGCACATTATAAGATTATGAGCAGCAATCCAGCCAGAGATAGACGTAACGCAGACTGCAGTGAGCTGAGCAGAGCAGTCATGTCCTAAATCCCCACAGCCAGAGCTAATGCTTCGGGAAAAAGGGAATAATCGTGGAAATATTTAACAGATTAAGTACAAGCTGCTGTTTTATCTCTGATGGTGCTTGGGACAAGATACCACAGGAGAAAAATCAAGAGACTTGTGAACAGTTGTGGAAGAAATTCTGCATATGGCCATTTTCTTTCTAGCTCTGTGTGAAGGTGATTTAACCCCATGAAGCTCATGAAACCAAATTATGGGAGAGAAAATTATATTATTAAAAGAAAAAAAAAATCAGTAAGCCAAATACTAAGAACCTTGTAAAAATGAGCGCAGATATGGTTCCTCTTGTTACTCACATAAACGTTCTCATCCTCCTCACCTCAGCATTCTCTGACACTAGATGTCAGATGCTTATTAGCACCATAGAAACAAATGTTCATTTTTAAAGATTTAAGAGCGTTGTCTTTGCCTGTCATTTGCCTGCCACAGGCTGCAAGCAAGACTGACAGCACGTTTAGCATTCCTCATTTCACACCTCTCAGGTTGTAGCCCCTTAGGCATTTTAACTCGTAGATAAACAAGGCTGCCTCCGGTTCTCCTGTCACACACAAGTCCTTTCTCCAAGTATTTCCATCCATTTTGAGAACTGGTTGCACTGGCTGGCTGGACTCCCAAGCCTCCTCCAAAGCCAGGGAAGTAAAGCTAGTGGGAGTCTAATCAGAACACTCTAGAGGGTCCCCAATCATTGCTGCGAGCACAGGGCAGGAGGGATCTCAGACCCTGGCTGCCACCGAGGGCTGCTGCAGCACTGGGGACATCCCACCAAGTCACCTGAAGCTGGATGGTGTGGATGTGCTCCCAATGGCCCTGGTGTTGAGGGGTGAGGCCATCCCCACGCTGCCGGAACGTTCACCATCTTGTAGCAGCCCTCCAGTCCCTGAGAGGGGCCTAGCAGAAGGCTGGGGAAGACTGTTCAATGGAGCAGGGAACTATAGGATGAGGGGTCATGGTTTCAAGCTGGAAAAGGGTAGATTTAGGCCAGACATCAGGAAAAAGTTCTTGAATCTGAGGGTGGCGGATCCCTGGAACAGGTTGGCTAGAGAGGTGGTGGAGGCCCATCTCTGGAGACATTCAAGGTCAGGCTGGATGGGGCTCTGAGCAATCTGGTCTGGTGAGTGATGGCCCTGCTTGTTGTAGCGGTGCTGGACTACCAGACCTTTCACTGTCCCTTCCACCCCTGTGATTCTTCTGTTTCACTGAACTCCACGCTCAACTAACCCACCCCTCTCCCGCCCCTTCCCACAGCGGGGCGGGGCGGAGCGCGGACGGCCCTTCCCACCGGGGCTGCGAGGGGCCGCTCGCGCCGCAGTGTCGCCGGCAGGAGGCGCTGTGCGGCCATCGCCGCTGCCCACAGCTCCGGGGCCGCTCGGCACCGGGCGGGGCCCTGCGGCGTCCCGGGAACAGGGAAAGAGCTCTTGGGCTAGGCCGGGCTGAGGCGGCGGCACCGGGGTTCGGCGGCACCATGGGGAAGCGGGACAACCGCGTGGTGAGTAACGGGGGGCAGCACGGCGGAGAGTCTGCGGACGGGCTGGGCCGGGCCGGGCTGGGCTGGGCTGCCCTGCGCTGGGCTGGCGAGAGGGCAGCGGTGGGAGAGGCAGCGGCGGCGGGGCCTGGCGGAACGAGTAGGGGCGCCGGGATCTACTGCGGCCGCGGTGGCGGCACCTCCGGGCGGGTCCCGGAGGGGGAGCCGCGGGCAGCCGGGCGCTGCCTCAGCCCGGGCGGCCGCACCGGTGCGGCGGCCTAGGCCGGCCTGTCTGGGCCGCTCCCGAACTGCGGCCTCCGGCGGTGGGGGGATAAGAGGGCTGAAAGCTGCTTGTGGTGGAGGCACTCTAAGACCGCAGGTTACTCGGCCTGGGGTCGGGGGTCCGGCCGGCCTCGGCACTCCGCAACAAAGGCGGCCGTGCCCTGCCTTGCCCTAGGGCGCCCGGGGGAGCGGGTCCGGGATGCTGGAGCCGGAGGTGCCGTGTGGGAGCCCCTCGGCGTGGGCAGGTTACGCAGCAGCATCTTCAACTGCCTTGTCAAAGCTGCCAGCAGTCGTGACTGTTGCCTGCTTTGTGATCCGGCCTTACGAAAGTAAAATGTTCCCGGTGGGAGTTGCAGCATTTGCTGAAGTAGCTCCGATCCTCACTGAGCTGCCTCTCCTTGATTTAGCGTTCAGATGTACCTGAGCAGTGAGGAATCGAGCTTTACACATCCCTGTGCTGGTGGGCAGAGGTCAGAGACGCACTTCTACACATCAAGACAGAGCCCGCTGTTGTACTGGTGGTACACTCATGGAATCACAGGGTTGGAAGGGACCTCAAAAGGTCATCTAGTCCAACCCCCCTGCATTAAGCAGTGACATCACTCATCAAACCAGATCACCAGAGCCCCATCCAACCTGACTTTGAATGTTTCCAGGGATGGGGCCACCACCACCTCTCTAGGCAACCTGTTCCAAGGATCCCAACCTCGGATCAAAAAACCTTTTCCTGATGTCTAACTTAAATCCCTCCTTTTCCACCTTAAAACCATGACCCCTTGTCCTGTCATTTGGTGCCCTATTGAACAGTTCCTCCTCATTCTTATTATAGGCCCATTTCAGGGATTGGAAGGTCGCTATAAGGTCTCCCCAGAACCTTCTCCTCATCTCTCTTCATGTCTTTCTTTACATATTTTGATACCAGTTAGCCACTCACCTTATGTTTTTGTTTTATGTAGGCATTGTGAATTTACAACTAACAAGTGCTATGATTAAAAATAAGGCATGATTCTTTCTTGCCCATCTCTTTGTTTTTAGTATGTGCTGTGAGTTCATACTTGGCCCATTGAGGGGAAATGTGTTTGCCTACCGTGGTGGAGTAATATATAATAGACATGATGGATATGTGCGTTATACAAATGGGCAGCTAAGTGCCTTTGATTCATGAGGTGTCAAAGTGGTGGACTGAGAAAGAGTTGATCCAGAACAGTTGGGATGCACCTACCACTGCCAGCAGATCTTTGTATTCCTATGGAAGGTTAATTATACTGTGGTAGCTGCTAGTACAGACAAGTTATAGGATCCTGTGCTTCTCTTTTATGATCATAGAGCTTTCTACCTGCTACTTTCCCACTTCCCTTCTTAAATACACCATTGTCTTGACTGTTTGGAGATGGAAAAGAATGTTTTTTCACTTGAGAGGCAGTAACAGTTGCTGTTGCTTGCCCAGAGAACCCTGACTGAAGTTGCCTTACACATTTCTTGAGTGTGAACGCCATGCAAGAAATACTCTGGGTTGGAAGGCACCACCTGATCATCCAGTTCCAACTGTTTAATAGCTGCTTGAACAGACTGCCAAAAGCAGAAAATGAATGTGCAGACAAGCACCTCCTTCACTGAGAGTGAATTTCTGTGCTCTCTCTGGCGAGTGACACAGCAGACTGGCAAAGCAGCATGTATACTTCTAAGAAATGTCTATTGGCCAAGTAATTCTCATAAATAAACGTGTTTGGAGTTGGAAGAGCATGTTTTAGGATGCAAATTTCTTAAATGTGAAATGTAGAGAAGCATTTGGTTGTGTGCTTGCTGCAAAGGTAAATAAAGCCACTGACTGGAGGAAGCTTCTCAGCTGGTTGTCTTGGGAAGTGGATAACCAATATTCGACAGTTGTAGCCTCTTCTGCAGGCAGAGTTTTGTTGGGAGGTGGTGGAGTGTTCATTTCAGTTTAGCTCAGGCAAGAAAGTAGCTAAATTTTCTTTAGGAGTAGCAAGAGACCTTGTTCTTAGAAATATTAATTATTTCTAGAGATTTCAGATACAAATTTTTGAATGGTAACCAAAGAGTTCAGTGCCTTTTGTCCCTGGAGTAAGTCAGATCACGAATTGTGTTTGTGTTGCCTTCTCTAATAGCTCTAATACATTAATATTTACTCAGTGTATTGAAAACAGTGGTCAAATCCCTCTTTCCTGCATTGCTGGAGGAGCTCCTTTTCCACTCAAAGTGGAATTCTAATGCAGATTTTTTTGCTCACTTACAGATTTGTGATAGAATG
Organism: Phoeniculus purpureus; assembly: GCA_028565055.1. Lineage (NCBI taxonomy): Eukaryota > Metazoa > Chordata > Aves > Bucerotiformes > Phoeniculidae > Phoeniculus > Phoeniculus purpureus. The sequence continues at coordinate 15,290,720 of JAOXOE010000506.1, read as the reverse complement.
CTGGAGTTAATGATGTGAATATGCATCTTTAAGGGATATAACTACTCGAGTGGGTACATTCACCTGGCTACAAAAGGAGGTGGCAACCTAAAATCAAACTAGATTGAGTTGTCCATAACTCAGTGTTTACTCACCCATGTTAGTTAGCCTTTTTGTGTCAATCAAAGCCATGCAGCAAAGTCCCAGAACATGTCACCCTTAGAGTTGTAGTCAACACAAGTCAAAAAATAGTCCACTTGAAAGGGTCCTCAGATTTCTGCAGTGTGGTCCAGCTTATAGACCATGAGTCAAGTTCACTGTGGGGACTTCTTCCCTTCAGCCTGTTGCTCCTTCCCAGGCAGAGCCCAGAGTCTGTCACCCAGGACTAAATGTGGCAGGACAGCCTGCTTGCAGTCCTGTCCTGTTTCTGTGGGGAAGCGTACAGGAAGGGAGGCAGCAGCTGCTGCTTTTGACAGCTTTCACAAATGGTCACTTGCTGTGCATGGTGGTTTCCAAATGCTTTAGCGCCTGACAGTGTCAAACATGTAAGAGCTAGGCATACGGTAGAGGCTTTACTTTGAATCTCCAAAATATTTTACCCTTTAAAAAGTATTTTCTCAGACTGAACAACCAAAGCTGATCATTGTTCTGCCTGCTGGTTTTGTTCCTCATCTCCAAACTGTGCAGAGTAAGGAGAGCAGGTGTTGTGTTCTGCTAAAGTAAATTGTGAATTGCTGGGTTGATGCAGTGATAATAGCCTATGAGATAACAGGATATATATACATCCCTCTCTTCATGATCTCAAAGGTCTTTTCCAACATGAATGATTCCATGATTCTCTTTCACAGGAGCGAAATGTTTGCATTTAAAAAAAACCTGAAGATTTATTTGTTAGGGTTTTTCCATTAATTGCTGAGTTGGATTGTGGATTCTAAGTTTTAAGTTATTCTTTCATAATCTGTTACACTTGCAAAGTGAATATGAAGAGGATGCATGAGTTTGAAAGATGGTTTGCATCATAACATTGTTTATAGGATTTTTCTTTAAAACTTTTTTCCTCCATAAAACAGTCCTAAGCCACAGAATGTTCATAAATACGTAATTGCAGCAGAGCACAGCTACTTGCTTGTTTTGGTGTTACAGCGAGAAACTTTATACAGAATTGGTTGAATCTATGATAATCAGTTTTGAGCAGGGCTTTAGAAGTGTAAGATTGGTTATCCCAGAGAGCAAGAGCTGAAATTTAATTACAGTTTCCATATTGGGCAGAAGAATGTTTCAGCATAGTGATGCTGTGCTCAGTTTGCAATATAATTGCTCAGAAGGGAATTATTGTAATAATTTGTGAAGAGTTCTTTCTGTCACAGTATAACTCAAATTGGGAGCCCTTACGTGAATCTTTCTGACAGACCATGTTAACTGGATTTAGTTAAATATTTCCTGTTTTTACAAAAAAGTCCATTATTTTTCAGGCAATAACAAAAAGGATGTATTGGGGTATCAACGCAGCTGATGAGTTCTGTATTTCTGTCTATTGTTTCCTGTTCAAGGCTTATATGAATCCCATAGCTATGGCCAGAGCACGAGGTCCTGCCCCAAATTCAGGACCAACTATACAAGACTACTTGAACAGGCCAAGACCAACATGGTAAGTGGCAATAGCCATCTGCTTTCCTGACCTTCTAAATAAAAGGTTTGTTCCCTCTTATTAAGATGACACCAGTACCTACAACCTTCCCAAAATACTCAGTAATACTCTTTGAAGGATTGCATGTCTCTGGCCAAGGTGGTTTTTTTTTCTGGATGTGTGTTCATTTTGGAGTGCATGCTTGTAATTTGTCTGTAAATATTTTGGCGATGCTTCCTCAGAAGAGGAAAACATTGATCATTTCACCTCTTTCACAAATCCCAGTGTCTGAAATTTATATTTTAAACAAAGTAATCTCTAGAAAACCATTTTGCTGGTATAGTAGAACACAGTTTGTCCTACAAGATCATCACTTTGAGATATCACCAACTTACTTTACATTCAGTCCATTTTGCTTCCTCTCATAAGACATTAGAGAACAATTTCCCCAATTCCAAAGTTAGCTTTAGATCGTTCAGAGGGATTGATCTACTGTATTGAAGTATTAAGGTTTGTTTGCCATATGTGTAACATCTGAGACATTCATTAGCAAGTTGCTTCTTTCTGTCAGAAGCTCAGACAAAGCGAAACTTGAAAAAGCTCTACAAAACATTAGCTACTGCTGAAGGTATTTCAAATTGTGCAAATTATGATCTGTCGTTTTTATGTAGGGAAGAAGTGAAAGAGCAACTAGAGAAGAAAAAGAAAGGATCCAAGGCTTTAGCGGAGTTTGAAGAGAAGATGAATGAGGTTAGTAATGGTTTGAAAATTGCTGAATAACACTTGCACATTCCGTAAATCTCAGTATAGTTCACACAAATGCACAAGTTTGTTAGGTAATGAAACTCATGCATTTTTGGTATAATAAGCCAAAGACTGTCGTGTTGATCTTTACTTGTTTAAGGTTGCACAATCCAAATAGATTAGAAATGGGTGTAAAATTACTGTCTGTGACAAGGAATGTTCATAACATACTGATACAGAAGGCACAAAGAATGGCCTTCACTATACAGATGAGTCTATAAAGCACTTGTTTCTGATGCTGATGCTCAGTGTGTCTGCTGGAGAGCAATATGGCATAATACATTTTCACATATAACTCCTGTTGTATGTACAGGAAGACATCTGTATTAGATGAATTTAACTGTTCCTGTTTCTTCTTGAGTTCTGGTATCTTGAGATAAGCTTCAAGCAGTAGTCTTCATCATTGTGTGTGAGTTTCTGGTTGAATTAGATAATGCACCTCCCTTGTTACTGGAGGGGCATAGTACCCTTAGTACTCTCGCTGTACCTTGTTGCCTAAGAAGTTATGGCAGTGTTGTATTTGGAGGGTCATGGGGTGTTGTTCTGAAAGGATCGGTTGTTCTGGGCTCTGAGTTTTAGCTTGGTGAGTTTGGTCTGGTTTCTTGTAATACTCTTTTTCCTGCTTTTGTCTTTGCTTTGTTGTGAAATAATTGAAACAGGCATGAGTAGGGAGTAACAACCTTTAAGTGTGGCAGAAAGGTTGCAGAGAGTCGTGAAATGGCCCTGAGTTTTTTTCTGAAGAGCAAACCTCCTAGCAGCTGAAAAGATCACAGATCTCTGAATGAGAGAGATGTTGTCTCTTCTATTGTACTGAAGGGGACTTTTGTTTAAAACACAATTCAGGAACAGTCTTAAAATAATGTAAAAGGGAACAGCTGCCTCTAAAGCAGGCTGTTGTGCTTTGCACACAGAAACCCTTCAGGTGGCTCTGCACAGTCAGTGTATCGAAGTACACAACCCGCTGCACCACTGCATAGGTGCTACCTTGAACTGTGGAAGTAGATCACGTGCGGCTCTGTGTCCTGGTTCAGCTGCCGTATCCCTCAGCTAATTTTCACTGTGCTGATTAGGGATCTGTATCACACTGCATTGCACAGGTACATCTTGCTTCATTCCTGGTATTTCTATCATTTCTATCCCTTCAACTGAATATGTGGCTGCTTGTTGCTTTGCCAATACAATACCAATAGGCTCCATTGTGAGGAAAGGGAGACTCAGAGTAATAGCAGTAAAGAATGACGCAAAGGCTGTGTCTGACACAGGAAGCTGGAATAGCACTGAGTGAAGCTAGCAAGCAGCCTTTTGGTCCCTTGGGGACAGGGTGGATGTTTCAGAGGTCTTGAAGTGGGATTTTACGTAGAACTTGAGATGCTGTGAAGAATTGAGAAGAGACTTTTACCCATGCAATGTGTTAGACTACACAAAAGTAAGAGAACTTCTGTGAAGATGGGGTCTGAGCAATCTGTTCTAGTTAGAGATGTTCCTGCTTGTTGCAGCGAGGTTGGACTAGATGACCTTTGGGAGGTCCCTTCCAACCCAAGACATTCCGTGGTTCTAAAATGTGTACAGTAATGTAATGTAGTCATTGACACTGACATGGCCTGGAACAGACACTAGAGACACCTATTCACTGAGGAAGGGCCGGAAGAATTTACCTTAAGATTTTGTTTCAGTTGATTTTTATAACTTTAGACAAAATAGGAGTTTTTCTGGCAGGGCACCCTGGGATCCTAAACTGCTGTAGCAGTGTGATACATAAGTAAAAATACCATCACTGGTGGTATTCAGGGTAAGTGGCAGTCTCTTAAATCCAAATAACTTGAACTCAACATGAGATTTTGGTGACTGTTCAGTCTTCTATAAAATCATGTGCATTATAGCCTTGGTTAACATTGTGTGCTGTTTGTTTTCTGCTGAGTTCTGTGAAAATTCTTGTGTCAGGTAGAGGACAGGGTTTCAGAAAAAGACCTCTCTAAAAATGCTCATGCCACTGTTTCTGTTTGGTTTTGCTTTCAGAATTGGAGGAAAGAACTGGAAAAGCACAGGGAAAAATTACTGGGTGGAAATGAGAGTTCCTCCAAGAAGAAAGAGGTGAGTTATTTCCATGTAGTCTGTTTAGAACTGGATTTATCATCAGTGGTGCCCCTACAGAGCGTCATAAATACATTTTCCAAGTCAGCACCAAAGTACATAAACTGAAATGCATGAATAAAGAACCTGATGCCAAGTAACATTTGTTTTATTCTATTTTTAAGAAAAAGAAAAAGGAAAAGAAGAAATCTAGTAGGGTGAGCAAAATTTTCAGTTTTCTGAGGTTTTTTTGCTTTGCGGTTGCTCCTGTTTGTCCTTTAAGTTGTCTGAGAAAGTATGGCTGTTAAAATAGATTCTTTTGATTTGGGAGGGGTGGTGTATATTCTGTGCAAGGAAAACTTTACTTCTGCTTTAAGGGAGGTAAAGAGCATTACATAAGTGGTGTTGAAGTAAAATTGTTATTTTTCACACTATTATTTTTTAAAACATCTGTGTAAGACCAGCTTATTGGAAGTAAAACTTCATTGGTAATGCCTGGCAAATGAAAACATCTTAAAGGGAGTATTTGGATGGGCTTTTGACTGTTTGCTAGACAAAATGCTGCATCTCACAAGCTTCACTTTTTGTTGTGTTTGGTCAAGTTGTCTTCATCTTCCTCTTCTTCATCAAGCTCTGATTCTTCCAGCAGTTCGTCTGATTCAGAAAATGAGGTAAGAACTAACTTTATAAAATCTGTCGTGCTTTGTTCATGAGTCTCACTTCACACAGATTTTGGCAACATATTTTAGAATATTGTTTGCAGGCTTGGTTTGCATAGAACTGATTTTTTGTGCATTCTGTGCATTTAATAACATTGGGAATTTTAGATCAATATCTGTTAAAGGATTGTGTTATGAATGCTGTAAATTTTGCGTGGCTTTCTTGTGAGCTAGATCCATTTCTGTTTTAACCTTGAATTGTATGCTTTGTCAGTACAGTCCCCCATCTAATCACAAAAATGCAAACATACCATTTTTACTTCTTAGCAGAAATCTTTGTTACAGATAATCCCTTCCTACAGCACACATCTAAATAATAACCAGAATCTAGAGAACCTGGATTTTGCATCCCTTCATTTTCTCAATGCAGAAGAGTTATGAAGGTCCTCCGCTAACAGAATCAATTTAGTGTACTTTATTCCTCAAGAGAACACGATAACATGTAGGAATTTGGTGTTCCCTATTCTTTACTTTTAATGTACCCCTTTAATTCTAATGAGAATAAGTTCAGGGTTGTGTTTTTCATTTTTTTTCTATAATATTTGTGGATAGGATAAAAAACCAGCGAAGAAAAGAAGGAAAAAGAAGTATCGGTCACGGAAGTCTTCAGCAAGCTCAACTTCTGAATCTGAATCAGACAGCAAGGTAATCTTCAGATATAGTACCCTGGACAAGTGTACTTGATCCGTGATACAAAGATACAAACATTTCTGGCTTTCACATGTCAGCATCTTCGTTTTTCAAGTTCAAAGCCATTTGCTCTTATTGCAGCGGAGCTGCGCTTGTATCTTCAGGTGCAATCAGGAATGTACCTCCTGTGGCCACAGTGCCTGCTAGAAATAATTTGATCTTCCGAAACACAGCTAAAGTTTTTGGAATAAAGTGTGTTCGTTTTCTAACCTCAGGCAGACATGGCTTTTGTGCTACCCAAGTGTTTAGCTTGAACACTTGGTTAAGCAGTTCCAAAAATAAAATGTTCTGTGGGATTCCTGTACAGATGCCATTGAGTGGAACACCATCTGTGGAAATACAGGTATTGCAGGGTATGAGTGGCCTTGCGAGTATCTGCAGACTGAGTAATTCCCTGTTGGATAACAGCCTTTCCTAAACGCATATTGAATTTGGAGTGTCTTTGTCCTTTTTGGAAAATAAAGCAGTGTAGATACACAGAATCACACAACATTAGGGATGGGCAGGGACCTCAAAAGATCATCTAGTCCAGTCCCCCTGCCACAGCAGGATCCCCTAGATCCAGTCGCACAGGAGCATATCCGTCTGCAGAGAAGGACGTAGGCTGACTGAATGAACACAAGTGTGGAGAGGGCACACATGGCAATTTGCTGTGTTACATTAGCATTGTCTGTGTTTCAGTGGACAGTATCTGTCCTTTTTGCCTGTATCATAGTAATAAAGCAGCTGCATCAAAATTACAGCTTTTCCCATAGTTTTCCTGTTACCTGCAAGGCAGAAGGAGCAGCTTTGAAGAACACCCTTGAATAATCAGACAAGTTCTGGGTCCTATTGCTTTGGGGTTATCTACATTATTTCTGGAACAATTTTATCATGGTTTGTGTGTGTTTTCTCTTTAGGACAGCACAAAAAAGAAAAAGTCAAAGGAAGATTATGAAAAAGAAAAGGTATTTTTATTCTTGAAATTACACCAAAACCACATTTTGTAAACACCGCACAGCTCGCTCCTTTGTTATTTTTTGTACTGCCTCAGTTTACACCTAACTTCAGTGCACGTTCATAAAGCGTTTGGTACACCAAATTAGAGGTGGACTTTTAGTTGGGTTCAGCCCCTGTTCTAGTACTGCTGGCTCTGTTCTTGCAGCGCATTATAAACTAAAAGGTTATCTAATCTGCTGTATCTAGTCTGCATTCCAGTATTCTGGATTTTGTCTTGAGCAGTCACATTGGGCTAAAAACACGTGTTAGGATATTTTGGTGGCATGCCTGGTAGGATACTGCCTTGCTGCTATATATTAAGGAACATGGAGCAGAGGATATAATTATCTAAATGTAGTCTTAATTATAGATATTGTACTTGTGACAGCTTTGAAAAATTGCAGAGAAAAATGTATTGGCTTAAGAAAAATTGCCTTATTCTGTGTTTTCTCAGAGCATGGAAACCCTCTCTGTCCTCCCCACCACCTTGCTATGTTGTACAGATATCCAAGGGCTTTCTTTCATTATGTTTAGTGCAGTTAATCTTGTTTACTTAAGTTTTAATTATTTCTATGTGTAAACTAAGTGCTTTCAGAGTCCACCCTAGTCTTTCTTTCCAGTTATCTTGTCACATTGTCCTCTACTCCTCCAGTCAACAGTGTTGACTTTGATGTGCAGCTTCTCCGTTGCATAAAGCAAACGGGTTGATTTTTTTTTTTCTCCTTGCTCCTATTCCACTTCAAAGAGTTTCTGTTTCCCACCAACTCCTTTTCATGTGAGTAGTTTCTCTGCAAAGCCCAAACATCTACTGCAGTGCCTTTCTATAGCACCACTTTCACAGTTCTTCTGAATGCAAAGGGCACTTGAGGACCAGAGGTCTTCCCTTACCTGAAGATCCCCAGTTTCAGATGGGCTACATCACGTGTACTTCTCATGAGTAGTTTTAAGAAAGGATTGAGGTATCTGTATCAGAATCTGACATTGCAAAAGATTATTAGCAATAATCCTTTATTTTTGTTTATTAGTGCAATACAACATCGCAAAAACAGTATTAGCAATAACATTTCCATTTCAGAATTGGAAAAAAGCAGCTTTGTTCTTAGGAACCTGGTAAGGGGACAGGTAAGGGGAAGCAGCTCTTCAGAACCATCTCGTGCAGCATTGAAGTTTTTAAAATTATGCTAAGAAAAAGACTGTCCTTTGAGGATACTGAGATTATGTATGAAGTGTTCAAGTGCTGCTGGCAAGGACTGCTTGTCCTGGTTGCAACACAAGTCCAGAGGAAGCTTTTTCTTTTTAACTTCAGCAACAAAGCAAGAGTCTGAAGCTGCAGTGTTTGTATGTGCATGTTGATACCTCTTCATTTTACACATTTCATTTTAAAGTGCTTATTCCTTCGTGTCTCATTATTTAAAACAAGGGATCATACAATGGTATTATTCCCCTCCCTCTTACAAGGCTGCTGTATATCTCTAACAGGAGAGAGGAATGCAGAGAAAATAGTTTCCACTAAAAGCATTTTAACAGTTGGTAAGGTAGTTTGTTGAGGGTGAGTAATTAGTGTCAACAGTATTTTAAAATAGTGTTTTAAAAATACTTCACAACTTAGAAATATTTCAGTCTAAGTTTTAAGCCAACATTTTATAGAACTTGAAAGGCCTGACTTTACTCAGTGAACATATTCCTTTTTTGTAGGAAAGCAAAAGTTACCACAGGAAGAGGAAGAAAGCTGATCGTGGTGATGGACCTTTGTCATCAGAATCCTTATCAGAATCGGATCAGACAGAGGAGGTCAGTACAAAACCTTGTAATTCTTTTAGCTTACTGATTTGCATGAGTGAATGAACCAACTTTCTTAGATTTGATATATTGTTGAAAATGTTCTGCTCTCTACAACTGACCCTAAGTGCAGCATGGTCAAAATTGTCTGCAGTTTTTCCCCTTTAAGAAAGGATTTTAATGAGAATTGTTTGCTACAGCTCGCAGCATGTCATTTTGAATTAATTTTCTTGAAAATGTTCCCCTTTTTGTGGATGTTTGAGAGCTCATTGAAATGAGTCTAAGTGGTGTCTTTCACAAGATCTCTCTCTGATGTTTATTAATAGATTAGCTGCCTTGAAATCTGGCAATGTTTTCTGCCTTCCTTTTCCAGTGAATCAAAACGTTTTGGACATAATAACGTTAACCCTTACCGCTGTCTTAAATCTGCACAGAGGATTTGTATTCTTGTAGGATTAAAACAATTTGGGAAGGTTCCACTGTATTTTAGTTTTTTCATTAGCAATTTTTACCAAAGTATTAGCTTAGTACTTTTTTTATCAATGTTGGGTTGCTGTGTGCTAATAGCAGAGTATGTTCCCAAATCAGATGTTTATAGGGCAGTTCATGTTCTAGACCATAACACAGATAACCAGTGTTTCTTCTTGAGTTCAGAGTGTTCTAACTCTGTTATGCCCCATCAATCATCCATATGCAGCAAAAGCTTGAACTTAAATAAAACAGTATTCCTAGACCTGCTCTCCCGTTATGTTTCATTCGATATTTTCTTTAGGTGCAAGCAAAAAAGAAGAAAAGCAGTGAGGAAAAAGAGAAAACAGTAAGTACCCTTCTTACTCACTCTGTAGTTTTAGGATAAAAACACTTGCACCTGGTCAGTTACCAATTTCACATTTTTCAGTAAGACAGACGTTTTATAGCAGAAGTCTGCTGACACATGAATCTGAATTAACAATTTCTCTATTTACCTACTGAAATCACTTTTTACAGTGTTGAATTAAAGGCAGAAATTGTTCCTTTTGCGTATGTAGATACATAAGGTTTGAGACGGATGTAAGTCTACTCTCTATCACCCTACTGAAACTTCTACTAGCTGTATAGTATCGAGCAGGGTAGCACTTTGCCACATCACTGCTCGCTCTTTCTGGAAAAAAATGACTAGGATGTCCCTAGTTGTTCCTACGTGTATAGGATGTCATTACTTGTCAGAGCACTTCCTTATTACTTCTTAGTGTGTTGTGGGTTTTTGAAAAATAGTTTAAAATATTAGGGAACATAATAGTGACAGTGCTAAGAGGGGAGAAATAGCCAGACCACGGTGGAAGTAAATTAAAGACTGTTCATAATAGTGCAGATTTCTGGCTAAAATACAGATTTTCTTTCTGTGACTTCTCAGTGTGCTTTTATAGAAATCTCTTTTTCAGTGTGTTTTTAAAGATGCCCTTTCTGTGCTCTCGTTTTGCATTAGCAGAATGTAATGGATGGCAGTTTTATTGTACAATAATTTTATTGTCTTTTAGGATAAATCAAAAAAGAGAAAGAAGCACAAGAAGCACGGTAAAAAGAAGAAAAAGAAGACTGTTGGTCCAAATTCAGATTCGGAATAGTAGTTTAAAAAAAACCCAAGACTATCAACAGAAGTGCAATGACTTAAGGAAACTTAAAACTGTGAAATGACAGCAAACTTTACCAAACTGCATGAGTTTTCCTGTGTTTTAAGAATATTCCTAACCCTTCAGTTTCCAGCCAGAAGCAGCTGTGCTGGGAAAGACCGTTGTTATTGCCTGCTGCTTAATACACGAGGTACAACTTTCATACAATTCCAGAAAGCAGTGTTAGGTGTTTGGAAAAAGTGATGAGATGGTAGTCCAGCTGGGGTGTAAAATACCAGAAAATAAGAGTTAAACTTTTTAGATAGTATAGGTAGTCTTTTAAAACATTAGTAATAGTCTTTATTTGTAAATCATGAGTAAAATCCCAAGTTCATCCTGCAGGTTAATATTATATGTAAACTATTACAGGCTGGTGTCTGCTAACAGCATTTACAAAATGGGAAATTACTGATAACATTTAAAATGCTGCCTTTGTGGGAATGTTTATCATCTGCCCCATTACAGTCTTCATGCTTATGAGAAGGGGAATGCTACCATCTTGGCTAACTGAATAGGGTGCCTTCGCCTTTGATTCTTGCAAATCTCTGCTATTTTTAATCCTTACAGCATCTCTAATTCTTGGGAAGCCAGCAAGCAGACTTTTCCTGAATAAGCAGTTCTGAGCTTCTAAGCATGTGCTTCGGCATTAGGCACGAGCAACGACACTTTGCAGTATAACTGACATTCAAACCTGAAGATTTTACCTCCGCTTCTTTGCAGTAGCGATAGATCTTTGCTGGTAAATACGCAGATTTCATTTCATGTAATTTTGGTTGAGTTGAACACTTCTTGCAAACACTGGTAGCTTTTTCTGCGTTACCTTTAGAACTGTTTTGCATGATTTGTACCATTTTTAACTTAACAAAATGCAGGTGATGGTTTGTTGTAACCAGTTCTATTAATTACGTTCCACATGCAGAGTTTCATCTATGTGTTTAGTTATAGTTAAGTTCATTGCTGTGTTTCAGTGCACACTTGCTGAAGATACTTCGCATGTAAAAAGCGGGGTTTTGATACCTTAACAGCTTCATATTGAAGCTGATTTTACTCTTAAGCAAGTTCAGTGGCAGACCTGTTACGTGGTGTTGTCTTGTTAGATAAAAAAAATCCCTACTGCCAGAATCTCATTAAAGATACTGTTTAAACAGTTTGTATTTATATTTTTGTACTTGAGGGCTACAGGATGCTGTCTTAAATCATAAAGCTGTTTTACTTAAATTAGTTGCTTTAGAAATAGGGTTTAAAAGCTTTTCTAAATGTGCATGCGATCGTGAAATTCTCATTATTTCTTCCACTGAAGTTCCCATTGCTGGGCCTCCTGTTAGCCTTAAAAAACTGTCCGTCCATCCCGAGTGGTCAACTCCAGGCTGTACTAGACTGTTCTCTAGACCTATCGCGTTTTTCATTGCACAGATGCTAACTTAGAACTTACCTCTATTGCATACAGATGTTTCAAATGTTGTACTGACAAGCATTTTGAGACCTTTAAGACCTTGATTGTTAGTCTTCAAAACCATAACTAAGAGCTGGGAGAAAGAAGATTATTTTCTCTTACCATTCAGTAGAGAGATGGACTTGGCATGTTGAGTTTGTGGGGAAAATACAGCCATTGAATTGCAGCACTATCCCTCTGAACCATAGTAACAGCAGGTTCATCAAATACTTTTTACTGTTGTACTTGATTACTTCTAAACACTGTTTTGTCAGTGAGGTTAAAATGAAGGCAAAATGCAGTGAACAGTAGGGGTTTGGTTGGAGCTTGTGCTTGGTTTCACTGGGACTGTTTTAAGTTGTGGTGATGCACTTTTGGTAAAAGAACTTGTAATGAACCATAGCATAAATGTGATACCTTTATTGGATTTTTACACAGCTACCTGCAACAAGAAAGAAATAAAAATGGAAATGAGAGCCCTGGTCTTCCAGATACATGAGCCAATGTGTCTTTTCAATCGTCAGAGTATAACTGGCTGTTTGTTCTGGACAGCAGTGTGCACTGCAGGTGCTACTGTCTGTTGTGTGTTGGAAGTGGTTGTAGCTGCTTAAGGGGCTCGTGGGCTTTGTCAGGTCACAGCAAAGCTGCTCTGATGCTCTTCCTTCAGGGGGAAAAGAAAAAAGAGAATGGAAGAGGATTATTTGCAAAGTCTGGTCGCAGCCTTCTGGTTTTGCACACAGCGAGTGTGTGTGAGAAGGTGGTGTTGGTTCCAGGTGCCACCGGGCAACCACGGAGAATGGGACAAAGCCGAAAGTGAATCGGTGTGGAAGTTTTCAGCTCTCTAACAGCAGATTCATGTTTTAGCTCTTCTTCCCAGAAACACTTCCAGCAGGTGGACGGCCCGTCATTTTCTTTCATACAACGTGTGCTTTGTAACGTGGGACAGGACAGCCCGTGTCGTGCTGCTGCTCGCTGCGTTCCCGGGGACCCGCCCGCGTTGCCAGGGCAGCAGTCCGGCCGCCGCCATGAACAGGAAGAAGCTGCAGCAGCTGGTGGAGTCGCTGAGCGGAGCCTCCCGGCACTGTGAGTGAGGCAGGGGTCAGTCCCCCCCACCCCGGGCACTACGACTGAGGCGGGTGGGTCAGAACCCCACCCCGGGCACTGGGGTGGGGCAGGGGGTCAGTGTGTCCCCAGCCCCCGGCACTGAGTGAGATGAGGGTGAGTCTCCCCCACCACTGTGAGTGAGGTGGGAGGTCTCACACCCCCCAGCACTATGAGTGTGGCTTTGGGACCAGTCCTTCCCAGCACTGAGTGAGGTGGGGTATCAGTCCCCCAGGTCCCGGGAGTCAGTCTGAGGGTGTGAGGCCAGGCCCCCAAACACCTGCTGCTGCTTCCTGCTGTCCCTATGTGGATCCCACCGCCAACAAGGGTGCACTGGGTAGCACCTGGGGTGGCCAGTTCCTGTGGCTTCCTTGTGCCTGACCTGTGGTTTTAGCAGTTTATCAAATGTATTCGCTTGTGTTTGGACTGGGCAGTTAACAAGAGTGAGGTGGAATGTCTGATCAAGCTCTTTGAGAAGCTGGTAGCAGACTCCGGCAACCGCTTTGCTGCATCCAGCCTTGACCGCAACATGTTCAAAGACATTCTGCACAGAACGTTTGGCATGACAGATGACTTGATCATGGACAGAGGTGAGACCAGTAGGTCTGAAACAGAAGATTTTAGAATTACGTTGTTAACTCACTCAGCATGCCTAGATGTTATAGAGCTGCCTGATCCCCATAAGGTCAACAAAGGAGTAGTTATTTGGAACTGCTCAGGAGATGTTGTTCAGCCTGAAGAGAAGACGATTCCAGGGAGACCTTATAGCAACCTTCTAGTACTTGAAAGGGGCCTATCAGAAGGCTGGGGAAGACTGTTCATGAGGGCAGGGGATGATAGGACAAAGGGTCGTGGTTTAAAGGTCAGGGAAAAGGGTAGATTTAGGTCAGACATCAGGAAAAGGTTTTTTGATCTGGAAGAGGTTATCTAGAGAGGTGGTGGAGGCCCCGTGCCTGGAGATATTGAAGGTCAGGCTGGATGGGGTGTTCTGGGCAATCTGGTCTCATGAGTGATGGCCCTGCTTGTTGTAGGGGGTGTTTCACTTGGTGTTCTTTGGAGATCACTTCCAACCTTATGATCCCATGACTAGGGACCTGGAGTATCTGTCTTGTGCAGAGGAGTTGAGAGCTAGGACTTTTTACTCTTGAGAAGGGTGAGAGGACACCTGACCCACACCTATAAATATCTACAGGGTGGCTGTAGGAGGATGCAGCCAGACTGTTTCCAGTTGTGCCCAGTGACAGGACAAGGAGCAGTGGGCACAAGTTGAAAGGCGGGAAGTTTCATTTAGAAATAAGGACAAACTTTCCAGTGCAAGTCCCAAAGCCCTGGAGCAGGCTGCCCAGAGAGGCTGTGGAGTCTCCTTCTCTGGAGATACTCAAACCCCACCTGGATGCAGACCTGTGCAATGTGCTTTGGGCAGCCCTGCTTTGGTGGGGGCTTGGACTTGATGATCTGTTGAGGTCCCTTCCAACTCTGACGATTCTGTGAAAAGGTTTTTTTAAACATTTTTTGTGTGGCATGATTCTCCCTTAGCTCAGCACAGCTCACAGTTTCCTACGAAGGAGACCAGCCGTTGAGGCAGTTCCTGTGACCTCCTGTCTTGCGCTGGCTGCTTATATCCCAGTCACTGCAGTGTCGTGACAGAAGAGGGCAGCACGGTGTCACCACCTCCTCCAGTGGTCCCACCGGGAGCTGCAGCCACTGCTGCTGGTGGACAGCTCTGTCCTGCTCCCCAAAGCCCCAGAAGGGCGTTCTGCTAGAGCAGGTAACTTGTGGAGTAGAGTCGCTGTGAACAGCAATGAGGGGACTAAGCAAACAATCGAGGGAGACGAGAGCAAGTGCCAAATAGCCCTTTGAAAATCAGTGATCTCACAGACTCGTAACAGCATTGCAGTCGCTGTGGAAGTCAGATGAATAATCTCTTGATATACAGGTTTGCAGGGGAGGATGTGGAGGAAGTGTGAGTCTGCCTTTTTTCTCAGGCTGCCAAGACCTGTCCCTGGGTTCAGCTTCCTCAAGTTCTCTAGCACAAGGGGTATTTAGTGGCCGTAAAATTAAAAGCTGTTGCTGTTCTATGCTGCGAGTCAAGTGTGTTTTGGTAGGTATCTTACAAAGACACTCCCTTTAAAATGATTGTAATTTGTAGTTTTCATAGAAGGGGGCTGATTTCAGTTTGCAAAAGCGAACTTCCTCTTTTGTTTTCAATTCCAAAGCACTGAGCTCTGTGTGTGAAGGTGCTCCTGTAGCCAACTTACTCATTAGCACTGTAAGGTACAAATTACCATAGGTCTTAGTTGATGCGTTTGATGCTTCCCTATTATACGACTTTAAAATGTACCTAATACACTTCCCAGTGTTCCGCGTTTTTGATAGAGACAACGATAGCAGCATCAGCGTGGTGGAGTGGGTGGAAGGCTTATCGATACTTCTTCGGGGGACACTGGAAGAAAAGATTCAATGTAAGATTTATCTGTATGCTGGTATTTAGGAGCATTAAATTAAACATTACTTCTAGTATATTTAGTCATCTCTTGTATGAAGTATTTGGTAACTGATGAGGTTTCTTCTGTATAGTTCAGTGCAATGAAACTGAGTTTTGAAATAGCTCCTAGGAGACAGTTTTTGTCTGAGCAAGCTGCTTTGAGCATAGCTGTCACCTTATTTTGTTGCTTACAGAAGCTGGCGTTTGACCTGAAGCTCGTTCAAGCGCGCACAGTTTGGATGCAGTAAATATTTTTGTTTTCACACACAAAATTAGAAAGAAGAAAATGTAGCTCCAGGGTGATTTTTGTCTCAAGCCAACCAAGTCCTGCGCCAACATTCATTTACTGCCAGAATGGGGACACCGCAGCCGTTGCGTTAATTCTCCAGCTTGGAAGCATAGCTGGAAAAACTGAGTCTGTTTATGAAATAGTGGTGAGAACCTCTGTGGTAATAATGGAGGCAGATAGGGGAGATAAAACATCAAGAACTTTAGGGTTTTAAGAAGCAGGGGAAGAAACAGTAGGGCATGTGGGGAAGAACAGTGGGGTTGATGGAGAACGGCAGAATGTTCACAGGTTGCATCGTCAGCTGTCCCTAATGCAGTGTATAAATTCATCTGGGTTGTGAAGGGTAGCAAACTTCATTATGATTGTGAATTTCTGCTTCCAGGGAGATAGAAATTATTAGAAGATAGGCAGATACTCAAAATGCTCTATTGCAGGGATTTTCTCTGTTCTTTAAGGGATACTTCAGTTTTCCATGCCAGTACAGCTCGTTCTCCCTTTTTCCTTTAACTTTATAACCTGGCTTCTGAAACTACGAGGATGTGTTTTGTAAGTGTGAAGTCCTATAGATGAGTCGCGTCTGCCACAGGACATTTGGGTTCTAAACTAGAGCCTTTATTTATCTTAAATAGACAGCTTTAGAAAACTTAAGATCTGGAAGTTGGTCTGTTTTCTGTGAAATGAAGAGTATTTATTTGAGCAGAAATAGGTTGTACCTGACGGAGGGTAAATAGGCTGTAACTGTTTCATGCATCAAAATGTGATGCGGGTGTTAAACGTATAAATATTATGTATGATGGATGTGGCTCAGTAGATATGTTGTACAGCACACAACTTGCATTTGCTGCTTATAGATAACAGCTTTAATGGTATGAGATGTAGTTTTTCTGAACTGTAAATTGATTTATCTTTCAAAAAGACTGTTTTGAGGTTTATGACCTGAACGGTGACGGATTCATTGCAAGAGAGGAAATATTTCAAATGCTGAAAAACAGCCTTGTCAAACAGCCATCAGAAGATTCTGAAGAGGGAATTAAGGACCTGGTAGACATAGTGCTGAAGAAAATGGCAAGTATTACCCCCATGTGATATTTAAATGTCTTTCAAACATTCATTAATTGAACCTCACAATGTTTCCTGTGAAGTAACAAGATACTGTGTCTGATTTACAGTGGGATTCTCAGCTATGGAGTTCAGTTACATACTCTGGGCAAACAATTCTCCTACAGAAGCAAAAAATACAGTTCAGATTTAATGAGTCCCAGTGCAGTATCCTCACATGAAACTCTTACTACCTAAATGTATTAGAAGGTGTATGTATAAACTAGTACATGTGCAGGCACACATGCATGCCCAGTCAAAACAATAGCCCAGTCAACAGTGGGAAATTCAGAAGTGTAAGTGGAATTATTCCCTTGTTATTAAGCACCTGCAGTAGCTTTATTACTAAATAGATGTATTTATCAATTGATCATAAAATGATAGAATCATTCAGGTTGGGAAAGACCCTTGGGATCATCCAGTCCAACCATCAATCCTACTCTACAAGTTCACCCCTAAACCAGATCCCCCAACACTACATCTAAGTGTCTTTTAAACTCATCCAGGGCTGGCGACTCAACCACCACCCTGGGCAGCCCATTCCAGGGCCTGACCAATCTCTCCATGAAAAATTTCTTTCCTGATGTCCAATCTAAACCTACCCTGTTGGAGCTTGAAGCCCTTCCCTCTGGTTCTGCCAATAATTCCCTGTGAAAAGAGACCGGCACCAACATCTCTACAATGTCATTTCAAATAGTTGTAGAGAGCAAATGTCTGAATCCAATTCATGTATTCTGTTAGACCAGTGACATCAAGGTTATTAATGTTAAATTTATCTCACTGTGGTTAATCTGGGATATCCAGATCAGCCCTTTAAAGATTGTTTCAGCTTTTTCATCAAATCAAGAAATAGAACCTCCCCTCTTATGCTGATGTCCAGAACTTCTCACTTCAAACCAGGTCTGGAATCACACCTACTGTTATTGAACTCTGAGGTTTTTTTTCAAACCCACCCCCTTTGCACTCCCTCAGCTGAGAGGTCCGTCTTATCCTTAGCTCTTGCCTACCAAGTCTAGTCTCACACAGAGAGCAAGTGGTGACTCAACAGTTTGTTCATTTTTGGAGCGCCTTTCCTGCACATTGCATCCCAAATGAACACCCTCATGTTCTGGGCAGTTGGTAAGTGGGCTGTGCTACTCCAAGCACAAACACTATGCTCTAGACATAATGAAGCTTGAGGTATGTAAGAGCACACTGTGATCATGTGTATACTCCTGTTTCAGCTTTTCCGTGAGCACTTGTAATCAAGCTCTCATATGTGTGTCTGTAGAATGTCCACATCTGGTCTGTCTGGCACGCAGTTGTCACAGTAGGATATTGCTGCCCATCTCAAACAGCTAAACAACTATTAGATATCAAAAAATGCAGTTGTGGAGTCCAGGACTTAAGTAAAAATTTAGTCTGAGCAACAGCTTCTAGGTACCATGACATTGTGACTACACAAACCGTGTTTCCACACCAGTTTCATACCTTAAAGTATTTGTAAGGAATATGCTCTCCCTTGTACTGGAGGGGAAATGCAGAGGGCACCTTGAGCATCCAGTGTCAGGCTTTTCTACTGAAGAGTTCTGTCTGCATTGCTCCTCTGCTCTTCTGGCCATGAAAACCTCTGCTCCCTGCACGATGACCATCTGTCCTGGTTCCACGGTGTTTTAATTTGGCCCTGTGCCTTGAACACCCATCAATCTTCACTTACAGCCTTCATTTCGTATGGTCGAAAGTAGTTGGGCTCGCTGTAGCATTTGTTGTTGTGGTAAGCTACCACATGAGTAGAAACAGGAAGGTTTCATATTGCAGAAATACTAAAACCAAAAGGATGCTTTTTCCACCCCCAGAGGAACATTGTGCTACGCCGAGATTCTGCAGTACAGAAGTGGGCTGGCATCAGCCCACTCCACTGTGTGCTGCTGGAGGCTCTGTGTGAAAAAGACAGGGCAGAAACCACTAGGTAAAGCATCTCCAGCCTCATGAGTAGGATCTACTCACGCTGTAAATGCATACACAGAATACGTTCTAACATTTTCCTCTTTTAATTTATCTCAGTGCAACTGCGCGTGTAATTTGCCCGTGCAGCTCTCAGCTCCGGCTCTGCCCCTGTTGAAGTTTTGCCTTCCCTGGAATTCTGTTAGCAAAGCCGTAGGAGATAAATGAGCTTGTTCCACCTCTGTGAGGTGGAGACAAACGATAGAGATTTTTTCTGCGTAGAGATTGATGGCCCAAAGAAAATGGGTTTTGCATACAAACCAAAAATAGAATTTACATCAATAAAACCCATCAAACAAAAATAGTTTCTACAAGTGATCGTGCTCTGTTGAGGAGTCTCCTTCCTTTTGCAGGATCGTGACCGTGATGGCAAGATTTCTTTTACGGACTTTGACCAATCAGTCAGAGATGAGAATCTTCTCTTAGAAGCCTTTGGACCGTGTTTGCCAGACAGAAAGGTACATCAGCCTTGTTTTAAACTCAAACGTGCAGTAATTTCTGTGCCACTGTTAAGGAGATTACACCTTCTGGTTTAACAGGAACACAGCTTCTCTTTTTCTTTCTTCAGTGCCACTGGTAGCACTGCCCTCGGGTCGCTTACAGTCTCTTTAGGAGAGGCTGGTTAACATTCTGAGAAAAATACTGTGGGAGAGTTACTCACCTGAGTGTGGCACTGCTGTTCTTTAATTACATCTAACTGGATGCAATTAAGCACCTAGTTAAATTTCTTTCTTTAGCTATTATTTATTTATTAGCAATACACCTAACTAAATTTGGGTATTTTTAAGATGGTGCTTTAGAGCATGCTCATTTCCTCAGTGTTAAATTCAACTATGGAAAGAGTTTCTGCTGTAGAAGAAAGCAGGGGTGTTTCTAATCTAATCACCATTGTTCTGTTTGCCATTTTTAAATACTCTGTGTCTTCACGGGGATACAAAACATTCTGAAGGACATGCAGTGATGGTGACAAAGCTACACATGCTAATCACAGCAAGGCGGGGGGGTGGGGGGAACGGTTTGTTTCTTGCTTACAGTATTTGTTCCCTCTGTTCTGTACCCTGCCCAGCTGCTGCCTTTTCACTATGTCTCTAGTTTCACTGATAAAAGAGAACTCTGTTTACCAAAAGTGGTATGTTTACGCAATGAGCATTGGCTACCCTAGCCCAGAATTGTGTTCATTTCTCCAGCACCAGCTCTGCTGCCCACAGGTGGCTATGAAGTGCTCCAACACCAGGACTGTTAAAACACAACACTGATGTTTCCCTTGGTGCTGAGAAATATCTGCAATCCTTTACACTGAGTCATCCTAGTTTCTACCAGTCGCTGGCATTCCTGCTTCCGGCCAGTTTAACTCCTGCAGCAGGGCCTTCTTGCCCTCCATGCCAGATCACTGTTTGGTCATGTGTTAACAGAGCTGAACAGTTACAATCTGAATTTCCCCTTCACTTATAACTTAGAGGAGTGGGTGAAGAGTCGTAGAGACAGAATGTTGGGCTCCTTCACTGGAGACATTGAAGACCCGCCTGGATGTGTTCCTGTCCGACTTGGTCTAGGTGATCCTGCTATGGCAGGGGGATTGGACTGGACAATCTTTTGAGGTCCCTTCCAATCCCCAATGATTCTACAATTAGCTAAGCAGGGGTGGGCCTGGTTTGTACTTGGATGGGAGACAGTCTGGGGACACCAGGTGCTGTAGGCTTACCCTGCTCTAGCAGTGGGGATTGGACTTAGATATCTTTTGAAGGCTCTTCCAACCTGTAACAATCTGTGTAATTGAATATTCGGGCTGGTCTCTCAGTGATGACATCATTACCTCTATGGAATTTACCTTCTCAAAGCTAAAAGGCAGGAGACAGCTGAAGCGTAAGGAGTGTTGCTGCTTATAGGTGTCAGTTTAGCATAATTTCCAATTAAATCCTATTTTACAATTAACCTTTTGTTGTTGTTGTTTTGTTTTTAAACAGAGCAGTATGGCATTTGAACGGAAAGCTTTCCAGGAAGCTTATATGCTGTAACCTCAAGTGGAATATCGTACCAGGTTTTTCCTTCGCTGTTCTTCATGGTACAGTACAAGTAAGAGGAACTATTCCTAAGTTTCCCAACTCCTTTGCTGCAAAAGCCACTGAATAAATAGAATTTACTTCTATTGCTCTACCTAAATACAGTTCTCCGATGAGTTATGAAATGTTTTAGTGTGCGGTACACAGGACAGAACTGCCATAACAACACGTTATATTGGTTGGTTCACTCCAAGGAACAAATTGATACAATTTTTGACAGGGAATGGCTTGGAGACAGAGTACAAAATAGTTGTAATTTTTAACACAAGTATTTTAAACTTTATCCTTTAAAAAAAAAAAAAAAGGACTGTTGGAAGACGCTGCCAGCAGTATCTATATTCTTCTTCTCTGCTTTACAAGTGGTTTGGCCAAGCTACCCTCTGGCATTTCTGCAGATGTTCTTGAAACAGACTCTGCTACCTAGGGAAAAGAAGAATCTTAGTAAAACATAACTATTCCTTTTTTTATGGTACTTCAGCAACACTTGGACACTGGACAGGATGTATCACTACAATCATACTTGTATTGGTTTTTCCCTACAGAAAGAGGGGAAAAAAACATCAAAGGCAGAATTAAACACAATAGAGGTGAAACTTAAAACAGAAGTGTTAGCTATGCCATTTGTGTATTCTAATCACAAAACCTGTTTTCAGATACTCAATGTCACATAGAGATGTATCTTGCCACCCCTCTCTTGATTGGAAGCATTTTCAAATTAAGGTTTACTGTGCTTTTTAAACTTGTTTTCCAGGAAGAAAGGGGAAGGGAAAGGACAAACGTGTTTCAACATGTATTTTAGACATGTTTTTTATATAAGGGGTGCTGACTTATCAGTTCGACTGGAGACACATGCTTTCAAATCAGTCCAGTTAGTCATAGTCAAGGGATTTGGATGGATGGACTTTGAACGGCGTGATCTTGTAGGTCTCTTCCAACCTTAATGATTCTATGACTTTTCACATCTAAATTTAAATGGAAAGTGTTTGACCTGCGGAATGATTAACATCCTCCAGAGAAGGTTACATAGTGTAAGACGTGCTCATTCGTAGTTCTGTATTTCTTCTAGTGCTGGAGCAAAATTACACATTATGAAAGAGTTAAGTAGTAGGAACACTAGCTTTAAGTGGAAAATAAATTGAAAGTACCGAGTAAGAGTTGTATTAAGTTATCTCAGAGTCTCTACCTGCATGTATAACAAGCACACAATATATACTGTTTAATAATTAAGATATCATAACTTTCAGAATCCATACCTCTTTTAGTTTATTCCGGATTAACGTAGCTGAAGTATTCAGTGAATCATCATCCATATCCACTTTAGGTATTTCTGGTAGCTGTGGACCAATAATGACTTCAGTATTGTCCGCACTTGCTCCAATGAGGGAAAACTTGTTACCTTCTTCTCTCTTCCTCTTACGTTCCTGTAGGTGAGTTGTACGAGGCATAAACCTCTCCAGTCCGTTATCAATCAGGATCGTTCCTTGCTGCATTAAGGGAGCTGGTGGAGTGTGTTCTCCAGGACGTGCACTTAGAGTTAGGCAGGTGTTTTGACTAAAGTACCCCGACGTTTCAGCACACCTGTCTTGGGGAAACGTGGACAAGCTCTGAGTATGAGTGCCAGGTGGATGTGCTGTGTTATGCCATTCGCTGTGAGAATTTGTAAAGTGAGATGGATCCCAGTTACTGGCTGGACACAATCCTGATGTACTCCATGGTCTGTCATGGTTGGAGTTCTTGGAGACCATCTTCTTAGGTCCCTCCACCTTCTTCAACGCAAAGCAATCTTTAAAACAACAAAAAAGTAGCTTCACTGTTTTATGCCTCTAGTTAACACATTTACAAACTCTAGTATAGAAGCAACACCAATGCTATTTCATTCCCAGCCACCTTTCTGTGAGTCTTTTTTCCTAGGTGGCACCTTTCAGACTAAAGCTTTTCAGCCTAGTCCCTCTGCTGGTTTGAGAAGTCCCCAGGCAGAAGCATTTAAGCAGCTCTGAGAACATAAGGAAGATATTTCTGAAGGGGCATATTGATGATTTTTACTGCTAGTTATTATGTCAAGGATAGGCTCTTTGCAACACTGGAGAAACAGATGTTCTAATGTTAAAATCAGGTATTTTACTCCCTTTAAACACCCTCATGCAAGGAATGATGATCAAACTCTAAACTCAAGGAGAAGCCTGTGCTCTGCAATTTGCTTAGTTGCCTTCAGTGCTGCCTGGGAGCTCTGCACTACAGCAGTCTTTGCACACTTAGTCCGTTCTTAATATTCCTCTAGTGTAGATATGTGAGCTGGAGAAAATTTTTGTTGAAAGCTCTGGTATAGTCTGGTAATTATGTCTTGAAGAACTGTCCCTTTGGGCTTGCCTGCTTGCTGCAACAGGGGTGAAAAGATGATCCCAAACTTCCTGCCAGTCCTTGAAATTTCCAATAATATGTTGAAAAGGGAGAAGGAAAAGCTTTAAAAATGCATAAGCTGTAATAGTTATTTTATTGCTAACCAGAACCAAAAAGATGCTTTGAAAAAGATATAGTCCTCTAAATATCAACAGATGTCTCAATTAAAAATCATCTTTAAAACACCCACATACAATGCATTTTCTTTAAGAGGCAATTTAACTTCAACCCTGAAGCGAGATGTTATGATTCTACAGGAAATGAAGTCACCAACCTCTTTGATTTGTTGCTTTTGCTATATACCTCCTTCTGTCCTGCAGCTTTTCCCTGGTTTCTTGGACTGTTTCAAATTCTGGAGCATAGCATACGTGCAGCAAACTACCAAAGAAACTTCGTTCATCCATTTTTTTCTTGGCCACCCTGAAGGGAATTAGATTATATTGACAAAACTGAGGACTTTAGTTCAACTCTCTAGAGTCTTAACGAATTGTAAATATAGAAGGTGTAAAAGAGAAAGACAGCAATGGTTCTGTCCAATACCTTGCACACTGTAGTTTTTGGAATTTTATAAGATAAACTTCAGTAAATTGCTCTGCTGGATATTCATCTAGAGCATGATACTCTTCAATGGCACCATATAATGCAAATTGTTCAACTAATTCCTTCATAACACCCAACGCAGGAACTCCTTGTATTAATAAATAACGAGACTCCAAGTTGATAGTGTAAACCTGCAAAAGAAAGAGAAATAATATTCTGAAATCTTCACATTCTTACTTCACAGCAAACATCAAAAATTTTCTCTATGTGTTCTCTTGTTTCTTAGATCCTCTTGGGATATTGAAAATGCCTCTGTGTACTCTGTTTGATCTTTTGCAGGAACAATACCACTTATCTGGGACTTCTTCATCCCTGAGTAGGAACTTCTTACCCAAAGCAGAATGCAATTAGAGTTGACTCTTCTGCACCAAGTCAGAGTACTAACATTAGCTGAGTAAAACTTCTAAGTATCTGGCCAACCTCCTTAGTGACTGATAAGTCACTAAGTTAACACGATGCACCATCAAAGTGAAAAAAAACAAACCCAAAACACTGAAATAACTGTTTTGGTCACAGAGAGGTCACTGCACGTGACACATGGAAGAAACAAGCACCATGGTTCATTCCTTGGGCCAGATCATGTGTAAAGTTTTCTCCTCCCTCAGGAGGAGCAAGTTTTTTAGATAGATACAAGTAAGATGGTGAGTTAAACAATGTCATGGAATCATAGGGTTGGAAGGGACCTCCATAGGTCATCTAGTACAACCCCCCTGCAACAAGCAAGGCTGTCACTCACGAGACCACATTGCCCAGAGCCCCATCCAGCCTGACCTTGAAATCTCCAGGGATAGGGCCTCCACCACCACTCTAGATAACTTGTTCCAGGGATCATCCACCCTCAGATTAAAGAACTTGATGTCTGACCTTAATCTTTTTCCAGCTTAAAACCAAGACCCATTCTCCTATCATTCCCTGCCCTAATGAACAGTCTTCCCCAGCCTTCTGACAGGCCCCTTTCAGGGACTGGAAGGTCACTATGAGGTCCCCCCAGAGCCTTGTCTTCAGGCTGAACAGCCCCAATTCTCTCAGACTATCTTCATAGCAGAGGTGCTCCGGCCCCCTGATCATTTTGTGGCCTCCTCTGGACCCAGTCCAACAGGTCTTTCAGTACCAGGTTAACAAACAAAACCCACTACTTTTTTCTTCTTTGTGCAACGACTGTCAGGTAACGCAGACTGTGCCAGCTCACTACCTACAACAGCTGGTTAAACCGTAAGAGCCAAGGAAATTCATTCCGACTTAAACTGTTAAAAAACAAATCAGCTAATGCAGAACAAAGAGGAAAACACTGAAAAAAACAGCTGCCTTCATAGAAGACACTCTGCAAATTGTCCTGCTACCCGCACTGTTTCCCAGTCCAGCCCTGCCCACTGCACAGGAACCACTCACAGTAAACCCGGCACTTGGCTGCGGGTCAGGCCCTCACGGCGGGGAGGGAGAGGAAGGGTAGCCCAGGCCCCTCACGAAGGCTCCGCTCGGCCTCACCTTCACGGCGCGCGGCCTCCGCCCTTCGCGGTACTTGGCGCGCGACTCACAGACGCCCAGCTGCGCGTGGTGCCTGCAGGCCTCGCCCAGGCCGCCACTGCTGCTGCCCGCCGCCATTGCCCCATCAGCCACTGCGCCGCGCCCAGGCCGCTCTAGCCGCTCGCCGAGAGAGCGGGCAGAGCTGTCATTGGCTCCCACTCAGGCCCGCCCCCCAGCCAGACAGAAAGAGCCGCGTCCCTGGGCAGAGCAGCCAGTCAGAGCGGGGGATGGGTACTCGCCGCGCCCGCATTGGCCGGCGGCGGTGACCCTGTTGTGCGGGGGCGGAAGGGACGGAGATCGCGGCCTGGCGCTTTCCCGCCCCTCCACAGTAGGAGGCCGCGCCCGGCGGGGCGAAGCGGCTGTGGGGCTGGCATGTGGGACAGCGGCGAAGCCGGCGGAGCGGGGTCCGCAGCCGCCGCGGTGACGGTGGTGCTGAGCGGGACCCGAGACTGCTTCCTGCACCTGCCTCGCCAGCTGGCTGCCCGCCTCCGCCTGCAGCAGGTACTGGGGCCAGGGCGGGGGACGGCCCGGACGGGAGGGTCATGGCAGCACCGCGTCTGTCCCGTACTGCTGCCCAAGTTGTCATCCCTCCTCTTTAATTCAAATGACTCGAATTTCCATCGGCCTTAACCGAACAAAGTGTAAATTAACCTTTCAGGTAAGAGGTAGGGTGGTAGACTCGAGCAGGATCGTCATTCCTGATGTTGCATAACACTTCCAGTGTGTATAGTCATAGAGTCATAGGATGGTTTGGGTCGGAAGGGACCTCAGACATCACCCAGTCCCAACCCCTTGCCAGGGTCAGTGACACCTCGACCAGACCATGTTGCCCAGAGCCCCATACAATCTGGCCTTCAGCAGTTCCAGAGATGGAGCAGCCACAGCCTCCCTGAGCAACCTGTTCCAGTGCCTCAGCACCCTCACAGGGAGGAATTCCATCCTAAGATCTAACCTAAATCTCCCCTCTTTTAGCTTGAACCCATCACTTAGAGTCTCTTGTAAGAAGTCACCAGCTTTCCTGTAGCCCCTCCAGGTACATGTACATAGGAAGGGACTCCTGTCATGCATGGACTAGTTGCAGGAAGCATGCTTTTGATCTTAGATAACATTTCACACGTGCCCTTGTGTGATGAACACAAGTGTTAAGGATCAGAACAGCAAGAATGAAAAATACCAAGAATGAGCAGGTGGAGAGGAGGAGACAAGAGTGAAGCTCAGGGGTGGAGATGCCAGTGGCAAAGCACCTCTACACCAGGCAGGCCTGAGCCAGCCTGCATAACCTGTTGATTTCCCAAAGGCCCAGAGGACGTTTTGCAAAAGCAGTATCATTTAGAGCTGTAAATTATTTTTTTTCACTTTGAGGTAGATTGGTGGAATTGCAAAAAATCTGATATAAATTTTAGCTTCATTTCTAACACAATTGTTGGGTGTTTTTGAAGTTTTCTTCGAGAATGTAACTGCTTTCAAGTCTTGCAGAATCATCCTATACAAAGTTGATTGGCTGTGGCTTTTATATAACGTGGTTTGAAAAATGAAAATATATGTTCTCTGAAATCTAGATAGAAATGGAACAATGAATACAAACTTAGAATTCTTTAGTTTGGAATCAAAATAGCTGAGCAGTTCTGAAATGGTTGGTTAAGGTCGTAGTTAATAAGTTGACCACCCTGGCAGAATTAGAAAAATACTTCATCATTGCTGATACAAATATCTTTCACCTACTAACTAAACTGACTAACTAACTGAATACCTGATACTTACTAACACGTTGTAAATGCTGAAGTTCTTGTTAGGGAACATAAATTCAAATAAGGCATAGAAGATGCTTTAAATTACAGAATCAGAATATTAGGGATCAGAAGGGACCTCGAAAGATCATCTAGTCCAATCCTCCTGCCAGAGCAGATATCAAATTCCTTTGATATCTCTAATCAAATGAAGTTTAGGTTGACTAATAGTCATCATATTTAGCTTGCTTGATGTGAATTTCTTTTGTTTCTTTGGAACACACAGGGCCAAGCTGTGAAAGTATGCTGTGGTCATCAGCCTATTTTTTTGAGCTGGATGGAAATCAGACATCAAGGTCACCAGGGTGAAAGTATTGCAGAGGTTAACAGACAGCTGGCGGAGAAGCTTGGCATTACAGATGGAGAACAGGTTTGAAATGCAATCTTGTTTTCTTATCTAAGTAAAGACTATATTGCAAGATACCTGGACGTGTTTCCCAGGCAATCTATTTCTGAACGTCCATCTATATAAGAGTTACTTTACCTGTCAGTAAAGCGTGTTTGAAGCAGGGAAAACATATAATGAAGGAGGTGTCAGTTTTCTAGTTGAACTAAAGATGGGGCTTTTCTGTGTTTAAAAAGAAGACAAATATTTTGACTTGGTGTTGCTTTTGACAGGTATTTCTTGAACCCTGTTCCCACGTCTCCTCCTGTCAGCAAGTAGAGGTGGAACCACTCTCAACAGATGATTGGGAAATTCTGGTAATAAAACATTTTCCCATTGTGTCTCTTTCTTACCAATGACACAGATTTTGGCACAAGCAGTTTTGTGCTCTGTGCCTGTTCTTTTCAGCCCCTAAATGTAGCGAGTTTAATTGTGTTTTGTATTTCAAATGGTTTATTAAAAAGAGATGAAGAGCTTTTACCATCAAACAAATGTATAAAAAGTATGCAGTGTATATTTCTAATGATATCCCATTTTCCCAGGAACTGCACGCTTCTGCTCTTGAAAGACATCTTCTTGACCAGATTCAAATAGTATTTCCAAAAGCCATCTTTCCTGTGTGGGTTGAACAGCACACTCACATCTACATCAAAATTGGTAAGCAACAGTGGAGGCTCTTGTGGCACCAGTACTGAGTGAGCTGTTTGGCAAGAGTGGATGCATTGTTTGACCTGCTCTGTTCACACTCAGGTACACTTATGCCAGCAGCCTCCTATGGGAGATTAGAGCCATGCACGGAGCTTCTGATACTTCCCAAAGCACGTGAAGTTGAGGAAAATATCACCAGCACACCTTCCAGAGAAAGTGACATCTTGCTCAAAAGTTTTGTGAAAACTAACATGGAGCAGGAAGAAACAGTAAAGGATCCGTTTGTCAAACAACCTTATTTAGAGCCAGGAGTCCTTGAAAAGAGTAAGGCTGATGAAAACATGACGTTTGGCTCAAATGTTCTTCCCAATATATGGAGTTTCATAGGGAGTGTTTTCTCTCATACACCTGAGCAGAAACAAAAGACCTTGTGTGATAAAGATGAAACGGGCACCTTCCAAGACAAGCTGCTGAACTTAATCCACATGGATTCCATTTTTAGAGTATGTCAGTCCCAGCCTCCCAGCGTCCAGAAGGCATCTGCTGCTCATACATTTCTGAAATACAATGCTGTTCATGTTTTCCCGTGGAATTTAGAATTTGTTGATTTGGATCCAAATCCTGTAGTGTCTTATGGGAAAATTAATGAGCTGCTTTCCCCAAGACAGCGTCATCAAGAAGCAAAGCAAAAGCACTTGGCTAGTACGCAAGATAATAATAATTCCGATAGCAGTCAAGCATCCAGTGAGGGATCTGTTGTTCCAATCGTTTGGAATGGATTTGAAGACCTAAAGAGTGTCATAGAGTATGGCCACTGTGGGGAATCCTTTCATGTTGGAAGAGTTTGGGTCAGTTTGAGCACACTATCTTTTGGGCTTTTTTTATTGGATAAGATTTTCTGTTGGATAATTGTGGAACTGGCTAAATAATGTGCAGTATTGGGATTTAGACTTTGTGTTCAGCTCCCAAGTAGTTTACTAGAATCAAGTCATATTTACTAGAGCTGTGCTTTTCTAAGCCATCTCGTTCTGAACTATGTTATGTACCAACATCCTCCAAGACGTGTCCTCTAGGTTTTTCCCTCCTTAGGGAATAGGAAAATGTTTTGGTGTTTCCAGAGGGAATGTGTCCTTTCTTCTATATTCATGAGAATGTGGAAGTATCTCCTTACATTCAGAGTCTTTAGTTACCACTTCAGAATGTGCTTTGGACTCTTGATGTCATCAAACTGTAAAATAATGGGATCACGTATCCCTGTGCTACACAGTGTTTGCAAGTGCCTGTATATACTTTTTACAATGAATCTTAATAACCAGCTTTTATAGAATTTTAACTATTTCAGGGTTTCATAGTATTTTGCAAGGTGCCACAAGTCCCGTTGTGCAGACACTGACATTTCAGGTTGTTCTGATAGAACTACAGCCTGTGTATTTCTTTCCTGGGAAGCACATGTGGGATCAGCAAAAATAGATTAAATCACCATTAGACTATTTTGATGTAATATACTCCTTACTATTTGGCTACTTATTTTTGTTGAGCATGAGAGCAAGAGCCTGCAGACTTTACCCTTCAATCTTTCGAGAGATGTAACAGTTTTCAAATGCCATTGAGTCTTTCAGACCAAACAATTTTCAATTTGGAAATAATTTTAAAATAACAGTTGAAAAGTCATATTTGAAAAGTCATTTCATTTTTTAAAGGGTTAATTGACTACTGCAGTTTAAGGCCATGGGATTCTCCCTGGTGAGGAAAGGCTGAAGGAGCTGGGTCTCTTTAACTGAAGGGTGACCTCATTAATGCTGATAAATATGTGAAGGATGGGTGTCAGGAAGATGGAGCCAGGCTCTGCTCAGTGGCATCTAATGACAGCAAAAGGGGCAATGGGTGTAAGAAGGAACACAAGAGGTTCCACATAAATATTACAAGGAACTTCTTCACGGTGAGGGCGACAGAGCACTGGAACGGGCTGCTCAGGGAAGGTTGTGGAGTCTCCTTCTCTGGGGATGTTTAAAAGCCACCTGGACGTGTTCCTGTGTGACTTGGTCTAGGTGATCCTGCTGTGGCGGGGGGATTGG
>JAOXOE010000506.1:15242660-15260461 GCA_028565055.1 Phoeniculus purpureus | reverse complement strand
CTGAGCAGAGCCTGGCTCCATCCTCCTGACACCCACCCTTCACATATTTATAGAGATTAATGAGGTCACCCCTCAGTCTTCTCTTCTGCAAGCTAAAGATACCCAGCTCCCTCAGCCTCTCCCCATACGGGAGGTGCTCCACTTCCTTCATCATCCTCGTTGCTCTACGCTGGACTTCCTCCAGCAGCTCCGTGTCCTTGAGGTGAAAGGCCCAGAACTGGACACAATACTCCAGATGTGGTCTCACCATTGCAGAATAGAGGGGAGAAGAACCTCTCTCTATCTGCTAACCACCTCGATTACGATACAGAATTTTGACAGGTATCAGTCCCCAAACATGTCAGAAAGAGCTTGAGATCCAGTGTGTGCAAATCACAGATGCTATTTCAAGTATTTGTGTGGGGCTCGCCAGCTGGGTGAGCTGGTAAAGATTCTGGGGGATTTCTTAGTTGATTTTCATCCTCATCTCTTTTTCAGACGGTATGAGGAATGAAAGAACAGAAAGGGTAACAGCTGTCAAACCAGGATGTGCTGTGAGAGACTACTGACTACAATACAAGTTTTCTGAAAGCTTCTAATAAAAGAAAGTTCCCCACAAAGTATTAAGGGATGTACAAAATTGTGATTATATCATTCGGATACAAGAAGGCAAATGATTGTTTCCTTATATAGGCTCAGATCTATAAACTCTGTTCAGCTCTGTGCCTTCTCTTGTTTTTAGTACTGATCACAAAAAGTGGAAGGAAGGATTAGAGTGATGAAAAAGGTTGCTAATTGCAAAGTTAAGTTTTACCTGCTGTAAAAATTTCACAGACAGGGTAATTCTTGGTGCCACGTTTGCCAGTTTCTGTCGGAGTGTTGAAACAAAGTTCTCCTCTCAGTTAACGTGCAGGTATTTTCCTCTTTAAAATGCCAGTAGCCAGATAACGAATGTTTTGTGTTTCATTTGCATGTCTGGTAGTTCCACCTTGATAAGAATTTTTGGTACACCAAAGCACTGAAAATAAGGAAGTAGGGCAATAATTACTCAGGTTTCCTTTTAGCCATACAAATCCCTCTTGCTGAATATGAAAAATAGCAACTGATAATGTAAAACTTGGAAGGTCTGCATTGCAAACTGACTTGACAGGTGTTGAGCTATAAGACGAGACGTTGGTGTGGATAAGCGAACAGACACTTAATTTAGTGTTGTCGTGCCTGATATGAAATGCATCCCCGTGTGTGCCTGTGCGTGTCCGTGTCCTTACGTATCGCACCAGTGGGAAGGATGCCGTTCTAACGTTAAATGTGATCTTCTATTTCACAGCTACTGAGCTCAGCGTGATAATCTGGTGGTATGAAGATATTGGTAAACCAGATGTGTTCTAAGATTGAAACCTTCCTTTAAAGACCTCTAAAATGTTAATGCAGGTCTTTATCTTACAGAGGGCTGTCAGAAGCTCCCCACTTACAAGGGCAGGGGAGAGCAGGGTCTTGATTACTGAGCCTGAGCCTTCCCTGACTTGATTTTTTTCCCCTGTGCTCAACACTAGTGAGACCTCATCCTGAGTAATGAGGTTGGTTCTGAGCACCTCAATGCAAGAAGGATATTGAGGTGCTGGAGCGGGTGCAGGGAAGAGCAACAAAGCTGGTGAAGAGCCTGGAGGACAGGTCTGGTGAGGTGCAGCTGAGGGAACTGGGGGTTGTTTAGACTGGAGAAAGGAGGCTGAGGAGAGATCTTTTTCCTCTTTACAGCTACATGGAAGGACATTATATTGAGGTGGGTACTGGTCTCTTCTCACAAGAGTAACAGCCTCAAGCTGCACCGGGGGAGGTTTAGATTGGATATCAGGAAGAATGTCTTCCCTGCCAGAGTGGTCAGGAGCTGGAACAGGCTACCCAGGGAGAGGGTGGAGTTGTCATCCCTGGAGGGGTTCAAAACATATTAGATGTGACCCTAGGGAACAGGGCCTCGTGGGCATAGTGGGGTTGGGTTGATGACCAGTCTTGGTGATTTTCGAGGTCTCATCCAACCTTAATGATTCTGTGGTTCATTGAAGAGACTCAGTAGTGTTCTGTGAAGAACACTTCCTTGAACACAATCAGTTACATCTGTTTGTCTTAATCTAGTCTTAAATGTTGATTCTATGATTCTGTGATTCTATGTTGTGTTTGCTGTGGTGAACACTAAGGTTTGGGGAGCATTTGGAGCAATCCATCATGTGTTTGATCAGGACCTCCTGTGGCAGGACAAATTCACTGTCTCCTTTCTAACTCAGAATGGACAGTTGGTGAATTTAAGCAAAAGGACATGTTAATCCCACAGCCATGACATTGGTGAGTTCTACCAGATTAATTATTAACTGATTGATTGATTATTATAGTCCACAGTAATTTATTTAGGACTCACCAATCTTGGTACTTTTAATGGTAACCAAAATCATCTTCGAAGAAGTTCTTTAGAGACTGTGGTCCTTCAAGTACTGCGTCTTTTATGTTATGCAAACAGCTCTAGTCATTAAAAAAAAACAAACAAGAAAACCAAACGAATTTTAAAGAAAACAACATAACTCTATTAATTTCATTCCACTTTGACAGTGGACTAGTGTGGCTAACACTACCTTTACTGGGATTACACAAAGCACCAGAGTATTTGTATAATTTTGTGAGTGTGCATACCCATAGGGCTCTTGATCCTGACCACTGGATAATCCAGAATCACTTGTCTGAGCTTGTTTTCCTTCTTACAGTAGTTTGAAATAGATTAGAAACTGTTTATCTGAGTGTATTTTAAAATATCCTTTAATCTACTCTGAGACTATGGAAGTATGTTTGATATTATTAAAAAACAGTTAAAAGTCAATCACAGACTTACTTTACTTCATACTTAGATATTTATATATAAAACCGTTGATTAGTTGCCAACAAATTTCTTACCTTTAGGGTAGCACCATATGAGACACCCACAATTATTAGACTAATCCCTTGCCTGAGCTTTGCCATATTATTACCCTTTTGCTACCAATGTCCTAAATGAATTTACTGTATGTTTCTCTCTGCACAGCATTTTATCCTAATAACAGAAGTTTTATCATATGCAGTAAGACTGATTAATATGACTAAGTGAATGGGTCATTTGGATTTACTACTGTTTTATCCAAACAGGGAATTTATTGAAATGGAACATGCTGTGAATTTTCACTCTAGTAAATTGACAGGAATACTGCAGCAATATTCTCTTCTGAGAGATAGCCCTTACCCGGTGAAGACTTTCAGGGAAAACAATGGGATTACTCTGAGATAAACTTTTACCCAATATAATAAAAAATAAGGGATCAGTATCCAGGGTGTGCACTGGGTCGGATCATGGATGATGTCTGAAAGGCTACAGGGTGGCTAGGCAAAAGCAAAGCACACAGTCTCCTCCTCCCTTTCTGAATGCCCTGCTGGGAAACCATCAAAATAGCTTCCTCCGGAGAAAAGTTTGGTTTCTTCAGTTCAAAAAGGACAGGGAACTGCGTGAGAGAGTCAAGCACTGGTGCAGAACCACTAAGATGTGGAAAGGCTGAGGGAGCTGGGTCTCTTCAGTTTGGACAAGAGGAGACTGGGGTGGGGGCTCATTAGTGTTTATAAACACAGAAAGCAGGGGTGTCAGGAGGATGGAGCCAGGCTCTTCTCAGTGGTGTCCAGTGATAGGACAAGGAGCAATGGGTACAAGCTGGAGCACAGGAGGTTCCATGTAAACATCAGGAAACACTTTTTCACTGTGAGGGTGATGGAGCCCTGGAACAGGCTGCCCAGAGAGATTGTGGAGTCTAGTTCTCTGGAGATATTCCAGACCCACCTGGACACATTCCTTTGTGACCTGCTTTAGGTGGTCCTGCTCTGGCAGGGGTGGGGGTTGGACTGGATGATCTCTACAGGTCTCTTCCAATCCCCTCACATTCTGTGATTCTGAGAAAAGAAACATGACATAAGGACAGGGATCCATCTGCCCCTTACTGTGTCCCAGCCTATGCACCCAGACAGCTGCCTGAAGAGTGTCCTGCAGCTCCCTCGGCTGTGGCAAGTTGCTTTTTTGTCCTTGTCATTGCAGTCATGGCATTCTAGATAAGCTGGTGTGATGGGTTTCCAGCCCAGCGTGGGGATGAGTTTTAAAAAGGAAAATCCCTGCATTTAACAGGGTGTCACTACGCTATTACTAATGCCTTTGGGATTCAGTGTAACAACATTAATCATGTCTTTTGCTATTCATGTATCTGTACTGCGTAATTCCTCAGGAATGCCATTGTTTTTTTGGCATTTAATTAATGTTAACTGTCTGTTACGAAGTATTACTGGAGGGGTGCTGTATTATTCTGCTTCAAAAATAGG
Organism: Phoeniculus purpureus; assembly: GCA_028565055.1. Lineage (NCBI taxonomy): Eukaryota > Metazoa > Chordata > Aves > Bucerotiformes > Phoeniculidae > Phoeniculus > Phoeniculus purpureus. Next base: position 15,256,108 of record JAOXOE010000506.1, on the reverse strand, counting down.
CCCCCGAGATTGGGAAAGATCTGTCATTACAGCATGTTAAAAAACACCCTTTAAAATCAGGTGATCACAGAGTTATTAAAGTTGGAAAGGACCTCTAAGATCATCAAGTCCAACCTTCAACCCAACACCTGCATGGACACTAGACCGTGTCTTAAAGTGGGATACTTTGTGTGTCCACCAGCCTTCTAAACTCCTCCAGGGATGGAGACTCCACCACTCCCCTGGGCAGCCTGTTCCAGTGATTAACTGCTCTTTCACTAAAGAAATTTTTCCTGCTTTCCAATCCCCTGGTGCAACTTATGGCCGTTTCCTCTTGTTCTGTCAGCAGTTATTTGGGAGAAGAGGCCAACACTGGCCTCGCTACAACCTCTTCTCAGGTAGCTGTAAAGGACAATAAGGTCTCCTCTCAGCCTCCTCTTCTACAGGCTAAACCATCCCAGCTCCCTCAGCCTCTCCTCATCAGACATACTCTTCAAAATGAAAACAGCTTGATGGTCAGGGGTTCCATATAACCTTGTATGATATGAAGGAAGCCTCATCTTACTCCTCTTCTGCTCAAAGAAAGGTCCTGCTGTTCCATGAGAAGCCTTGAACCTTTTTATCAAACTAGCTTGACTGATTCCTTCTGTGTTGCTCTGTAAAGCTCATCCCCTTCATTTACACTTCATTTATGCAAACACTCTTACAGGAAATGTTCAGGACAAGTATCCCAACATCTGCTCTCCAAAATAGAGACATTCCATGCTGCTCAGCACAATGAGAATCACAGAATCATTCACATTGAAAAAAACCTTCAAAATCAGCAAGTGCAACCATCCACCCTACAACCCCTAAACCATCTCCTGAGACACCATGTCTGCCTGTTTTTTGAACCCTTCTAGGGACAGTGCCTCCACCCCCTCCCTGGGCAGCCTGTTCCAAGGCCTCACCGCTCTTTCTGTGAAGAAATTTTTCCTGCTGTCTAATCTGAACCTCCCCTGGTGCACCTTGACCCCACTTCCCCTTGTCCTGTCGCTAGTCACTAGGGAGGAGTTGCAAGCAGAAATTCTGGGTGAATGATGCAGGTTGTGGTGCCCTTGTGTGAGACAGTCTGTAGGGCAGCAGGGGAAATGTTAGGAGTTTCCAAAGAATTGTTTGTGTTTCACCACACGGCAGCACAGAAGTTGAGCAGGAAGAGGGGAAAAAGAAGATTAAAAAAACAGCCATACAGAGCCAGTGCATTAGTACAAATTTAGGGTCTGTTGACAGGGATCTGTACTGTGGTGCTTTTGTTTGGTGATACAACTGAATATACTTGTGGGCTTCCACTGAGTCCCTCTCTCTGCTATTAGGAATTCCTATCACCATGATCAAGGGCGATTATGGATGAAAGTGTCCTTTAAACGCTGTCGCATTCATTTGCTTTGATATTGAAAATCTATTTGGGCAAACAAATAGCAAAGTCTGAGCTGCACAGTCTGGTGCATGATAATAAGCCTGTGCCAGATGATTTGGGTTCCTGCTTTTTTTTAAAAACTGGCTGAGAATTTAAAAGCAGGACAATAATGAATCACAAGCAGCAAATGGTCTTTTTACATCAAAGTGCCCTTCTTTACACCCAGGAATCTTTGGGCTGCTCTTTCAGGGTAATTTTAAACTGAAATCTGTTCATACATGTAATAGTAAGTAATAAGGGGTAGAAAAGAGCACAATCAACAGTCCAAAATGAATCACAGAATCTCAGAACATCAGGGATTGGAAGGGACCTCGAAAGATCTAGTTCAATACCCCCACCACAGCAGGATCACCTGGATCCAGTCACACAGGAACATGTCCAGGCGGGTTTTAAACATCTCCAGGGAAGGAGACTCCACAACCCCTCTGGGCAGCCCCTTCCAGTGCTCTGTCACCCTCACCGTGAAGACGGTCCTTCTGATATTTGTATGGAACCGCCTATGTTCCAGCTCACACCCATTGCCCCTTGTCCTATCATCAGATGACTCTGAGCAGAGCCTGGCTCCATCCTCCTGACACTCACCCTTCACACTAGAGAATAGCCTGTACGGACTAACTCTGAATTCACTGCAAGATGAATTAGAGCACTTTTCCCCCTTACCCTGTAAATTTAAAAAGTATTGGAAAGAAGGAAAAAAAGTTTTCCTTCTTTCCAGTACTTTTTAAATTTATACTGTCCTGGTAAACTTTCCTGCAGCATATCTAGGGGGGCTTTGTGTGATGGGAACTTCAGTAAATGATGTTCGTCTTCTGAGCCCTACATTCTGAGTCCTGTGAGGGGGAACAAAGATATTTTCTTTTTTCACCTGTTCCCTGGAAGGATGAATTTAGTAACTGAAGACACGGCTTGAAACTTGCAACTAGCAAAGCAGAACTGCATTTGCTGAGCTTGAGAAAGGAGGTTGAAACAAAACCAGCGTCAGTTGTAGGAAAAAAATGTTCTTGATATGTTTGGTAACTGCAGGAATGAGTTTACATACTTGACAAATGAGTAGGATGCTGAAATGTCACCACAAAGGGACTCGCTAGGCTGGCTCTGCTGACTAATCCTTATGGTTTTTAAATCATTTCCTTATTTTATCTGGTGCTATGTCTAACTGCAATAAAAAGCCAAAATGATAGGCAGACATTCAGTGAAAGCACGAAGCATGTATTTAAGATAACAACGCTCTTAAGTCTCTTGGTGTGTTCTTTACAATTGCAAGAGTGAGCCAAAGACCATTGGGAATTGAATTAAGCTGTGTTAGCACAGAGTGAGCAGATATGTCATGTTTTAATTCCTCCGACTTAAACCTGCAGGGCTGTTGTACTAGCTTTTCCACATATTTCTGAGCTGCAAAAGGAAATGATATAAATGCAGGAGATTTCAATATACTTTGTGTATATTTTTTTAAGAGTCACTAATCTGACTATACTAGTTGTCACAACTACCAGATCTCAGTTTTGCCTGGGGAAACACAGGGAATAGAAGGCATCAACTAGCAGGGAGTTAGGGTCTCAGTTGACCACCAGAAGCGATGGTAATTAAATGCTGTCACAGACAGCATCCATAGTTCCATGGTACTATCTCCATAGAATCATAGAATAATAGAATCATTAGGGATTGGAAGGGACCTTGAAACATCATCTAGTCCAATCCCCCTGCCAGGATCACCTAGTCCAAGTCACACAGGAACACATCCAAGTGGGTCCATCATTACTTTCTTCAAATAAAACCTGGATACTTTATGATAAGCCCCAATGTTTGGCAGACAAGAATCATAGAATCATTCAGATTGGAAAAGACCCTTGGGATCATCGAGTCCAATCGTCAATCCTACACTACAAGTTCACCCCTAAACGAGATCCTTCAACACTACAGGAGCTGTAAGCTACATACAGAAATGGCCATATTTTGTCAAAAGTCAGATTAGAGCCTTCAGCCTGAACATTTATACCTTTTCTAATACTTTCTGTTGAATTGTAGTTGTGCTTACAGCCTCAGGTGGTGCCAGAAGAAGTTTATAATGGACATCAGGAAAAAATTCTTCCCTGACAGTGGTCAAGGCTTGGAACAGGCTGCCCAGGGACTGGGTGCTGTAGCTGTCCCTGGAGTTGTTCAAATATCATGTAGATGTGGCCCTAGGGAACAGGTTTTAGTGGGCAGGGGTGGGTTGGGTTGATGGTTGGACTGGATCATCTTGGAGATCTCTTCCAGCCTTAATGATTCTATGATTCAATGATTCCGTGAAATGATCAGGGAACATTATGTGACAGTAATACTCTCGTATTAAATTATAGAGCGATGTCTACAACGTCAATGTATCTTAAAAACGTGTCCAGCTGAGCTGTCAAGTTGAATGTTTTGAGCAATTCCTAAGCCTTAGTTTTAAGGTATCATTGCTTTTAGTAGTGTGCCTAGAACATTGACTTGAAACACACCCAAGTCCATAGATGAGGACAAAAGCAACCAGGTTCAATTTATCCTTCTTTCCTCTTCACATATTTCATGCCGTCCACATCTCCAAAATCATTTTGGTTGCTCATAACAGGATTGACAAGCACTGAGTTATGTGGCTTATGGAATGGGCATGTGTCAGCAGCAAACACAGAGCTGGAGGATCATGAACTCAAGTGCACAATGAAAATACACTGCTTTTAAAATCCCTTTCTTTCTTTCTTTCTTTCTTGTTCCAGTATCTTCTTGTAAACTGCCTGTTGTGCAAATACAATTTTCAGGTTGACACCATCCGTCTAATTTAGAATTCGGGGGATTTCTAGTATTTAGTTTTGAGTCTGTTCAATTCATTCCTTTCACATTACCAAGATTAATGTGAAAACATGAGTACAGATGAAAGTTTGCAAAGCTGGGAAATGTCACTGATGAAGTTCACATCACTATAACAAAGACTGCTTATGATGCTCACGCTTTGATCTGTTCTATACGGCAGGTTTGACCAAGTAAACATTCTCCCTCAATAACAAACGGTTCATTTTCAATTAAACTGCTTTTCTGATTAAAACAGATCCATGTGTCCATTGAAGTGAACAATATATAAGTGAATAATAAACTTTCACTTCACTGGGGTAGGACAAAGCATAAACTTGTGAGATGCAAAGTGCTGTGTGGTTTAAAGTTACAAGAAAAAAGCTGTTCTGTATTTCTCTTACTCAGACCCTTTCTTCTTGAATTGTTCAGAGATTTACAGATGTGCTTTTGCTATTTATTGTAAGTATGTTGATCACACGTAAATGGTCTTCTGTCAGCCTCAAATAATGCAGCTAATACTATACATAAACTTGATAAAGACACCTGTTCAAGTCAACTGGTCTTAGCAACGTTCTGACCATTTTATATTACACAGAACATTAGGGATTGGAAGGGACCTTGAAAGATTATCTAGTCCAATGCCCCTGCAAGAGCAGGATCACCTAGACTGAGTCACACAGGAACATGACCAGGCGGGTTTTAAACATCTCCAGAGAAGGAGACTCATCAACCCTCCTGGGCAGCCCCTTCCAGTGCTCTGTCACCCTCAACTGGGAACAAGTTCCTTCTCATATAGATGTGGAACCTCCTATGTTCCTGTGCATAAATTTGAATCAGTATGTATTAAGTTAGTTTTGTCACCTTCTCTTAATAATTGTGTTTTGATGTCTTCTTTATATTTATAGGATATGATGCTGCAGCTGTTTCGGGGACTGGATTTTCTGCATTCACATCGTGTAGTGCACCGGGACCTGAAACCCCAGAATATCCTTGTAACCAGCAGTGGGCAGATAAAATTAGCTGACTTTGGCCTTGCACGAATCTACAGTTTTCAGATGGCTCTTACCTCAGTGGTAAGTCTCTGGAGGCTTTTATATTCCTTTTCATGCAGCAGTGCGCCTTACTCTGTATGTTCCTGGCTTTTTATCCCATGCTTCTAAAACCATCTCCTCAGTTACATGTCTCTGCAATCAGCTGCTTTACACCTGGGACTGAAGTTGTTGTAGCTATTTTGTACAAGTGATTGATTACTGATTACTGGATCTGAATTACATCTTGACCAATTACTGAATAATAGGTATGTTCTAGCTTCCTGAAGCTGCATCCGTCTAGCTTCTGTTGCAATACTGACAACTTCTGCACCTTAAGCCAAACAGGTAGCATGAAAGTTTCTAAAGTACCTATTTGAAGAATAAAACTATTGCTGATTGCCAGGTACCTTACCTGAAGAAATACACAGGTACTCGTGAAATTGCCACACTGTCTGATTTCCCATCTCTGTGAATATGAGTTCAGTGCTTGCTCCCATATGCTGCCAAAATAACTTGGCCCTTAGGATGAAGTTTTGAATGGGCTTTGTGATAACAGAGAAGCACCATAGGAAAGAGCAGGTGGACTGACGTAGTTCTAGAGTTTGACAGCAAAAGCTAATGAACTTCCACATATTCTGTAGTACAGAAAAATGAGTGCTCAGTTCTGACTTTCTCTGAGCCGATGAATGAGTGGCTGCCTGGAAAATCTGAAGCTACATTATGAAAAAAGAAATAAGCCATTTATCTATTTTTATTGACTTCTAACTGCCTTAAAGAAAGGAAATGAAGCTGAATCGTAGCGCTCAATGACTTTGAGATAAGCACACACAGTTGTGATCACATCATCTATGTGGAGTTAAGCCGGTTCAGCTTTTAAGTACACCCATAATGCTTTCACTGAAAACTAGTGGTGAGCTTGGTAAGAGTAGGGTTATTGGTTGGACTGGATGATCTCAAGGGTCTTTTCTGACCTGAATGATCCTCTGTGCTTTACCTTAGATGGCAAGCAATGCCGGTGAGGTTTTTTCCCCATGAAATGCAAATAAAATAGTTTCATATCTTCTTTTAATAAAAATCGCTTGTTTTCAGATTTGCTGAGCATCAGAAGCAAAAGGACATTGCTTTCTCTGCTAATGCCTTTGTTGTTCACTACTACACTTGGCTGAATGATGATTAAAACAAGAAGACACAAAAAGTCCTGTCAGTTACTGTCAGGGAATAATTGTAGATGACGCCAGCATTTTACCAGAGCATTTCTTTGGGATAAAAGCTTCCCATCCGTTTCCGGCAATCACTTCAGCACAAATGGTTCGCATGTCACATCACGCAGGAACTTGGATTTCATTTTGCTGGTGTCGTAGCGAGGGAACACAAAATAATTTTCACTAGTTGAGCTTATTTTGCAAAGATTAAAATATAAATTAGTTACAGCAACAAGAACAACAAAAAATATGGAAAAATATATAAAAATATATAGAAATGTAGAAAAAAAACCCTCTTCCAAAGAGAAACAAGGGGTTTGCTGTCCTCTGCCCACTGCTGTCTTATAATTTTCTAACAAATGCTACCTGTTAGTAATAAAATGAATCTAAACTCTTATCTGAGCTAATTTAACAGATGACAACACAGTTAAAGACCTTTCTTTTGCTTTGCCTTTTTTGGTTGGCTTTTTCCCCCTCTTTTTAATGGCCAGCTTTTCCTGAAACTATGCTTCCCCAAATCCACACATTTATGTGTATCTCATGCACCCTGCAATAGTCCATTCATATGTTAGGTGTGTTCCAGCAGACCTGGAGCATTAACCTGAAATGCATGGTGTACCCCTAGGTATAAAGCTCACAGTTACCCTCAAACATAGGAGTAGACCTACAGACATTAACCAAGCACCTGCCTCTGGTGAATAAAAGTGAAAATCTGGGCTGTGTTGAAGAATCAGCACAATGACATTTGATTTTATCTTATAGATAATTTGGTAAGAGCATAAAGCTTCCTCCCTCTGCGAGATGGAAGTGACATTGTCTTGGCATGCACTGAGCCTTTACCCTTCACACACCAAAGCACAGAATCATTAAGGTTGGAAAGAAACTCCAAGTTCGTAAGTCCAATCTTCAGCCTGCTGTGAGGAAGCATATCACCGTAGATCTGAGCCCTGACCTCCAGTTCTTTCTTCACAGGCCTTTCCTACAGTCCACTCAAATGTATCTGAAAAGGAAAATGAGTCAGGCAGACATCCAGAGCATCAAAATATGTGTTGCTGAGCTTGTTAGTGCTGCTGCTGAAAGGCTGTGGCTATTTAGGAGTGCAGTAAGATTACACTGGTTGGCTTATGTAAGGAAAACTTGTCTTCCCTACTAACATGGAAGATAATTTTCAAAATGGGCTATTCTGTTGCCTATCATAAGAAACTTGAACATTGTGAAGAACTGTCAGGAAAAAAAGTACTAGCTGCTCTAACAGAGAGACAGATTATTTATGTCAATATTATTATGTTTAGAAACACATCCTAGAGACATCATTCTAAGAGCGCTGTTTCACCATCAGCATAGACATGTACTGTTTCTGCTGCTGCATTTTGATGGTCCTGCTTTGGACCACACACTAACATCACACAATCACGCAATCACAGAATGTGAGGGGTTGGAAGGGACGTCTAGAGATCATCTAGTCCAACCCCCCTGCCAGAGCAGGACCACCTAGAGTAGGTCACAAAAGAATGTGTTCAGGTGGGTTTGGAATGTCTCCAGAGAATGAGACTCTGCAACCTCTCAGGGCAGCCCCTTCCAGGGCTCTGTCACCCTCACCGTGAAGAAGTCCTCCTCATACTGATGTGGAACCTCCTATGTTCCAGCTTACACCCACTACCCCTTGTCCTATCACTAGATGACACTGAGCAGAGCCTGGCTCCATCCTCCTGACACCCACCCTTTCCATATTTATCAACATTAACGAGGTCATCCCTCAGTCTCCTCTTCTCCAAGCTAAAGAGACCCAGCTGCCTCAGCCTTTCCTCATAAGGGAGGTGTTCTACTCCCTTCATCATCTCTGTGGCTCTGTGCTGGACTCGCTCCAGCAGCTCTGTGTCCTTCCTGGACTGAGGAGCCTAGAACTGCACACAATATTCCAGATGTGGTGATTTTGAATGACGACATGCTATTGCCACCCTTCATTGGGAGGATTTGTTAGTAGTATTGTTCTTCCTCTGACAGGCAAAACTTCTCACTACCTTGGCTTGAAACACTAGAATTATGTTGAATATAGCTGCATTCTAGGTCTTCAAAAGAAAAGGAACTCCTTTCCCAGTCTAAATCATTCCAAGTTTAGTTTTAGGTCATATATGAACTACAAATGAATAAAATGATAGGCAAGCATTTCCAAACGCACCCCAAGTCTGGAAAGGGTGGCAGTACTACAGACAGCACTATGTAGTAGACTTTATTTTTAGCTATTCTCTTCTGCTGTATTTAAGAGTTGCTGTTCTACAATCATGATGGTTTTTGACATCCCACATCTCAAAGCTTTGGGGGTGGAGAGGAGGTGCAAAATGATAAAGCTGACCAATTTAATTGCAATGTAGTGCTCATCTAAAATGCTTCGTTGGCCACCTTGTACCTGGTTGGATGTGAAACCTCCAACACCAAAATTGTTGTGTACAGTGACTTTTACCACTGCAGACAATTCCAGTCGCAGTGGTTTTTTGCTTGTTTTATAGAAATTGGCTGGCTCTGTTAATGCAGCCTCCCAGTAACCATAGAAACGATGTCCACTGTCGCTTCTTAAAGTGGAAGTGCAAAGTCATTTAACCTATAGGAAAATCACAGAATCATAGAAATACTGAGGCTGGACAAGACCTCGAAGATCATCAAGTCCAGCCTGTGATCTAACATCACCACAACCTAGACCAGAGCACTAAGTTAGACAGGCAGTCGGTCCTTCAACACCTCCAGGGATGGCGACTCCACCACTTCCCTGGGCAGTCCATTCCAGTGTCTGATCACCCTTTCTGTGAGGAAGGGCTTCCTAACATCCAACCTAAACATCCCCTGACACAGCTTCAGGTTGTGCTCTCTTATCCTATCACTAGTTTCTGGGAGAAGAGCCTGACCCTCACCTGTCTACAACTTCCCTTCATGCAGTATAAACCGTAATAAGGTCCTCCCTGACTCTCCTCTTCTCCAGACTAAACAACCCCAGCTCCCTCAGCCTCTCTTATGACTTTCCCTCTAGCTCCTTCCCCAGCCTTGTTGCTTCTTTGGACCCACTCCAGCCCCTCAATCTCTTTCTTGAAGTCAGGAGCCCAGAATTGCCCCCAGTACTTGAGAGGAGGACTCCCCAGTGCCCAGCAGAGGGGGAGAATAACATGCCTAGTCCTGCTGGCCACACTGTTGCTGATACAAGCCAGGATGCCATTGGCCTTTCAGGCTACCTGGGCACACTGCTGCCTCATGTTCAGCTGTTTGTCAACCAGTACTACCAGGTCCCTCTCCAACCACTCCTCCCTCAGTCTGTAGTGCTCGTGATGAGGAACTCCTGGCAATGGGGTCCTTGAACCTGCACCAAACACAATGTGGGGTCAGCTGTGCCATTTCCACTCTTCCAGCTGCTGCTTCTCCACTTTGCTCTTAGGATATTCTCTAGAAAGAGTCACACAAACTCACCCATCTCAGCGTCTCTGGTAGATAGGTTTTGATTTACTTTCTTATCAGGCAATTGGAAGGCAGCATTCAGTAAATAAAAAGTAAAGATTCAGCCTGAACATTCACCTAAATTGGCTCTCAACGGACAGAAGTCATACACCTTGCTTAATCATAAGCTTCCTCTCAGGTCTCCTTCGGTTTCATTATTTCTCTCAGCCTAGTAATGTATAGTGGATGAGGAGAAGAAGCAGTTTCCCCACTGGACTTCTGAGCCTCTTCTCTGGTCCCTTTTTCCCTGTTTCTCCACTTAAAGTCTCGATAATTCCTCTGAGCCTCACAGTACAGCTCCAGTACATGAGCCAAGAAGATCTTGATGAGAATTGATTTCTAGCCAGCAAATGTCACTCCTAAATACCCAAAGGCTGTTTAAACTCAAACTCAGACAGAATGGCAGAATGATCTGACCCAACTTACCTTAAAGGATTGTATATGGTTTCTGCTCTAGAAATTAGCACAGATAAGCACATGGCACATTTTCTCCATATCAGAAAAGACTAAGGAACATCACAGTTGTGTCCTAACGCTCAGGCTGTTGTGGCTTCCCCACAAAACTGCAAGATTTATTCTTTTGCACCATATTATTTCTATTGGAACCGTATATGTTCAGCCATCCACTCAGAGAATCATAGAATCATTAGGGATTGGAAGGGACCTCGAAAGATCATCTAGTCCAATCTCCTTGCCACAGCAGGACCACCTAGACCAAGTCGCACAGGAACATGTCCAGGCAGGTTTTAAAACATTGAATGATTTAATTGGCACATTTGTGTCTTCAGGCTGCTTTTCTTCGTAACACTCATTTGTTAACACATTTATGAAAACTCAGACCTGCTATTATGGCTCATGAAAAGCACTTAGTCATCTGATTAAACGTTTTAATATTTTTCTCTCTGTTTCAAAAAGCTTAAACATAATGGTATGTTTAAAAGAAAAAGAAGAATGAGATGCTTAGCCCAAGCTCTGTCCATGGTTTTTAAAGGAGACTGGTTTTGGAGACTTCATTATGGCAGCCTTATAACAGAACAAACTGAAACCCCAACGCACAGGTCTCCAGAATTTTCACAGCGGGGCGTCAGTGTCAGAACTAGGTTTTGCAGAAAGAAAATGCCTTTTATAAACAACTTGGGTTTAGCCAAAACTCCCAGATTCTCTGAACGCTCTTTCTAAACAGGAAAAACAATTCACAGCAGTTGCATCATCCAAAGAATAAAACGTTCACCATTTGTCTTAGATTTCTTACACAGCCTCAATCCATCAATTCACGGATTTCTCTAGTAACAGGAGACACAAACTCACCTGCATGTGCGTTGGGTATTTTCCCTTCCAGCTTTGCTCTAGCAGCATTTTAGCTTAAAGGGTAAAAGAAGCAAAAAGCTGCCCCTGTACCTCTTAAGCAACAGGACCACTAACCATGTTTGTCTGATGCTTAATCCTTTGCTTTACACCTAACTTTGTCAGCTAGTTATTCTCCTTCCTCCAGCCAGCATCTCCACATCCTGTTTTATTGGACACTAACAAAACAATCACAATGGAAGAGTTACTTGCAGCTGGTCTCTCTTAAAGGATGCAGCTCTGAAATGCCTAGTTGGAAGATAGCTGCATGTTTAGCAGCACCAGTATCTCTGCAAGCTCCTCAGAGGGTCCACATGACACTTGATCCTCTTACTTTCTGTATGTGGGAGTTGTCATCACTAAAGCCACTTGCCTTTTATGCTTGAGCATGTGCTCTACAATACACATATCCCCTAAAGGCAAACAACTCTGCTGCACTACTTCTCCAGAGGCAGGGAATTCTGTTTCTAAGGTGCCTTTGTTCTTTGTGATGTTTCTTCATTTACTGGTTTAGTAGCCCTCTCTCATCACTGGCTGTATTGCTCATTTGGGGTTTTTTATCCACAGTGGAATAGGACTCTACAAAGCCCATCCGCAGAGCACAGAAGAGAGCAGAAATAAAGAAAAAAATCGAATCACAGAACAGTAGGGATTGGAAGGGACCTCGAAAGATCATCCAGTCCAATCCCCCTGACACAGAAGGATCACCTAGACCAAGTCACACAGGAACATATCCAGGCGGGTTTTAAACATCTCTAGAGAAGGAGACTCCACAACCGCTCTGGGCAGCCTGTTCCAGTGCTCTGTCACCCTCACCGGGAAGAAGTTCTTTCTCATATTTATATGGAACCTCCTATGTTCCAGCTTACACCCATTGCCCCTTGTCCTATCACTAGATGACATTGAGAAGAGCCTGGCTCCATCCTCCTGACACCCACCCCTCACACATTTATCAACATTAATGAGGTCACCCCTCAGTCTCCTCATCTCCAAGCTAAAAAGACCCAGCTCCGTCAGCCTTTCCTCATAAGAGAGGTGTTCCACTTCCTTCATCATCCTCGTTGCTCTACGCTGGACTGTCTGTGTCCATCATGAACTGAAGGGGCCTGGAACTGGACACAATACTCCAGATGTGGTTTCACCAGTGCAGAGTAGAGGCAGGAAAAACCTCTCTCAATTTGTTAACCACCCCACTTCTGATTCACCCCAGGACACCACTGGCCCTCTTGGCCACAAGGGCACATTGCTGGCTCATGGTCATCCTGCTGTGCACTAGGACCCCCAAGTCCCTTTCTCCTACACTGGTCTGCAACAGGTCAGTCCCCAACCTGTACTGGTACCTGGGGTTGTTCTTGCCCAGATGCAAGACTCTACACTTGCTCTTGCTATATTTCATTAAATTTCTCCCTGCCCATCTCTCCAGCCTGTCCAGGTCCCACTGAATGGCAGCACAGTCTGCTGGGGTGTCAGCCACTCCTCCGCTTTGTGTCATCAGGAGACTTGCTGCCAGTGTGCTCTAATCCTTCATCGAAGTCATTAATCAATAGATTGAATGGAACTGGTCCCAATACCAACCCTTGGGAGACTCCACAAGATACAGACCTCCAACAAGACTCTGTCCCATTCACTAGATAGAAGCTCTCTGGCTTCTATCCTGCAGACAGTTCACAATTCACCTCATTACACAATCATCTAGACCACACGGCCTCAATTTGGCCACGAGGGTGCTGTGGGAGACCACATCCACTGCTTTACCATTGTCTATCCACCTGGTTATGTCTTCATAAAAGGCCATCAGGTTGGTCAAGCATCACTTCCCTGTGGTGAATCCATGCTGACTGTCCCTAATACTTAGTATGAGACTACTCCCAGAATCTCATGTGTCAGGAACAGAATACCTAGCAGAATCACAACCCTGGACTTGAGTAGGGCCAGCTGTGGCCTTTTCAAGCAATTGCTAGGGGTAATCCCATGGGACAGGGTACTGGCAGGTAAAGGGGCCCAAGATAGCTGATTAACATTCAAAGATCACTTCTTTAAAGCCCAAGATAAGAGCATTCCGAAAGGTAGAAAGTCAAGGAAGGGAGCCAGAAGACCTGCGTGGTTAAACAGGGAGCTGCTGGGCAAACTGAAGAGGAAGAGGAAAGT
>JAOXOE010000506.1:15194584-15216878 GCA_028565055.1 Phoeniculus purpureus | reverse complement strand
ATGGCGGGTAGCAACAGGACTAGGGGCAATAGAGCAAAGCTGGAGCTGGGTAGATTTAGATTGGATGTGAAGAGGAAGTTCTTCACCGTGAGAGTGGTGACAGCATGGAATGGGTTGCCCAGGGAGGTGGTTGGGGCCCCATCCCTGGAGGTGTTTAAGGCCAGGCTGGATGGGGCGCTGGCCAGCCTGATCTAGGGTGGGGTGTCCCTGCCCATGGTGGGGGGGGTTGGAACTGGATGATCACGTTGTCCCTTCCAACCCAGAGTGATTCTGACTTTATAACTTCTTCAGTGAAGTGATCCTGCTGTGGCAGGGGGATTGGACTAGATGATCATTCGAGGTCCCTTCCAATCCCTAACGATTCTATGATTCTATGATTTTAGAGAACATTGCACCAGACTCTGGTTGGATGTGCACAGTGAAATGACATTAGCAAAATTCTCCGGCAACAAGGTGCAAAACCCAAATGCCACTGATGTGCAAGGAAGTAATTCTTCAGTGGTGAGAGTAGTTAAGCACTGAAAGAGGTTTGCCAAAGAGAGAGTGAATTTCCTTCCTCGGCCATTCTCAGGTCTCACTTGGATGACCTCCAGAAGTCCTTTGAATCAGGTTTTCTGTGCAATGGACACATTACTTGTATTTTCCCATGATTTCTGCACCAGGACAAGTTCTGGGCTACATTCACCACTGAAATGCACAGGGAGATGTGAGGTTTGGGTAAACAGAACAGACCATGACAAATCATGGAGCACAACAAGAAAATTGCCAAACACAGCACACAGAGAGAGCAGCTGACAACCCTCACAGTGTCACACTATGAGAAACAGCTGCATTTCACAGTTAATTATGGGGAATTATGTGACAGAAGGACAAGCTCCACAGATAACTGGAGGAGAATATTTGAGACCTTTTGGAGAGTGCAGTCTTGCCAGGAAAGCAGTGTATGGGTTAATATATGAATAATATAATGTGAAGCTGGGATGTTGTAGGTAACAGACATACCAGAGGTGATCACGGATGCAGCAAACCCAGTACTAATGAGAAAACATAACTACAGGGGGTTGTTTAGTTGGGAGGAGACAAGGGTAGAAAACCAGAGAGATCAGGGTGACAGAGGGAATCATAGGGAATGGAAACTGGTGGTAAAAGAGGACAGTCATGCATAAGCAATCTGCTAGTCAATATGGGTTTCTGACCAAGTCCTCCATTGACTGTAGTATCTCTTATTTTGTCATTAAGTCCTATTCTTAGCTATTTTTTTCCTGTGTAACCTCACTCTCTAGCTTATGGGAGAGGTTCATGGCTGTGTCTCGGAATCACACATCTTCTGCCTCTGATGGAGCCCATCTATTTGATGTAGTTGGGTTTTGGCTCATGGAGTTTGAGGGAGTCTCAGGTTTTGAAGGGAAGCCCAGGCCAGCACAGGAAACAGGTCTCACTAGCTCTGTGATGAAGGAAACAAGATTACGGTTGGAGCCTTATGAGCTACACGTGTGAAGTGGAAGACTTGGCAGCCCTGCTTCTGGGCCAAGCTGTTAGCTGATACCCAGTAGCTACAATTCCCACTCCTTAGTCCTTCCTCATCCCAGATTGGACAGGGTCAGGCTGAGCAGCCCAGGCTTCAGCAGGAGCAGAGCAGTAAAGGGCTGGAGAGAAAGCATTTTGCAATGTTTGATAAGGTGGCTTTTTGAACCTTGATACTTTTGGATCCAAACATTACGGTATATATTAGTAGCAGACACCAGAAAACAAAGAAGAAAGCTGAGGGAGTGAAGTGTGCAGGAAGAAGTTGTTTTCTTATTCTTTTCTAAGTTCTTAGCTGCCATGGAGATAAGCATAGCACAGATACCAAAGAGGAACCACTTTTATTCCCACACACATAATTCTATAGCACTATGTGTGTTTATTAAACTTTAAAAATAAACTATTTTTGGAGAAACTGAATTTAGGAATCCTGAACCTCAGATCTGCAAGCTGTACTGCCTTCCAAGAGTAAAAGAAAACTTCAGAAAGCATAAGACTTGAGACCAAGAGCTGTCTCTCGATATCTGAGGTTTTGAAATTAAGCTTGGAGTGCAGGAATCCTGTCTGCCTGGTGGGGTAAGAGTTTATTTGATTCTATAGGTTTTGTTCTGCACTTTGATTTCTTCTACTGCAGTAAAGCTTAAGGAGCTGGGCAAAAGGGGACAGATAATGGCAGATGAGTAATACTTTGATATTTGATTCTTCTTACCATAGAGAAGTCTTCCAGAAAGAGGATATCTACACTTGACATGGTTCCACTGCTGGAAGGAGTAGAGTTAGACTTCTGTTCTTATTTTACTTAGTGCCTCCAGAAGGCTTAAGAGGAAGACTGAATGTAGCATGGTTCTGTAAAACCACAGGCTATTGTGTTCCCTACATGCACTCTGTTCCCTACAGGTAAAGGTGCAGAAAGCCCAGTGGCTTGAGAGGATCTCCAGTTCACAACAAATGTTGAGGAGAGGCATGTTCTTTAAAGCCCTGCTCTCCAAGTCTGTCATGACTTCACTCAGGCCGGAGAGAAGCATCTAACCTGCAGTCAAGATTCACAACTTTGAATTGTCTCAGGACAATTTTATGTAGGAAATTTATGTAGCCTAACTCCAGGCTGTATAGCACTGAATTCTTGAGAAAATTTGAACACCCTGCTGTGTCAATACTGTACAATCAGGATACCAGCTACTCTGAGAGCAGGGGGAAATTTACAGCCTCCTCTAATCGCAGTGCTCCACTTCACACCACATGGAAGCTGATAAGCCGACGAGAAAGACACTGAGTTTGGCCAGTGTTGCAGTGAAAGCAACTCTGCTGTCAAAAGGGACATGCAAGGATTTGAAACAGAAATGGGCACATTGGCATGGCATGAGCAGAAAGGGATTTATGTGAAATCTCCACAAGAAATACTAGAGCACACCTTGAAAGTATGACAGGCATCAACAGCCATAACATTGGCAGCAACTAAGGAAGGTGCTGCTCGCACTAGGACAATAGCACCATTGGGTCATCAGCATAAGAGCTGCACTCTGACACCAGGAGGATGGCAACAGAGATACAGCATGTGTTTTGTACCTTTTCTTATCCCAGTATTCCAACAGGAATACAGACTGGGCAGCCACATTGGCTGGCATTTTTTGGAGACTTTTGTAAGCAAGCTCATGAAGATTTTGCTTCAATAACTGGTTACTCTGAAAGATAGAAAACTGTCCCAATGCAATTGTCCCAGGTTAAGAGATTCAGAAGACATGATGAGGTCTTAAAAGCTGGCCCCACTTAGCCTCCACATCATGCTCTAGCAACCCAACCCAAACTGCTAATACACACAGGTCTTGATGTTGATGTGAGTGAAACTGAGGAAAGAATGCTTCGTCAGGTGGAGAGTAAGTTTTTGTTTAAAGTCATTCCCACCTTCCCTTCTAGTAAGGTCTTGTGTTGATTTTCATTACCTGAATCTAAAATGGTTGCTGTCCTTGCCCTGTAAATCCATCACTGTCATATTAAGCACTCAGCAGCTTCTTGCCAAGTCTTTGGCCATTCCCTCATTCACATGTATTTCTTAGGGATCAACATCACTTCTTCCTTCCAGCACTTTGACCTTCTCAGAAGGTCACCTAGTTATTCCAAGAGCACATTCCACTCATGAAATCAGAGGCTAATATATATATATATATATGCTACATATATTAATGCTTAACACAAAAGCAGTACTACTTCAGAATACTGATGGAAATGGTTTAATTTTCTTTTTCTAATGAGATAACTAATTTTTAATTGTACTTGAACACCAAGAAATTTAAACAGCACCGCTAGTTCCAATGGTTGGCTATTTCATTATACTTGTACTGTGTAAATGTGCAAAGGGAACACAGGAGGCTGTAGTTATAAAAATCAATGAATGGAACAGAGTAAATTATTCTACTGCTAAATGTTTATAATCTTATAGATCTCTACCTCGCTTTTGCAACAGTCACTAGTTTTGTTGTAAAAAGTAATTTGCTGGGAGCTTTGCTATAGAAGCAGAGTATGGATTACAGCCATAAGCCTGTTAATTCAATACATACATATAGCAACCATAAAACAATCCAAGCAAGTAGGATTCCCTACGGACAAGCAAATATATAAGCAAAAAACTGACCATGTGATAACACACAGACAGCTATAAACAATTGTACTGGAAACTGGTCAGACATCCCAGATCAGAAGCTATCCATGGAGAGTCTCATCTCTGTACAGACACCGCCCTTGTTGTTTAATGGGCTGGATTAGGAGGTTTTTAAATTTTCTCTTTATGTTGTATTCATTGTGTACATAATACTGTGTGTACATATGTTGTAAGTTTGCTAACCCACCTGTACACTTTTCTATTTCTTCCTCGGTCAGCAGCTTCAGCTTGCATAGCATCACCTACATTAAACTTGGATTTCTATATGCCAGGTACTATTTCTTTACTTGTCTTCCTAGCCCTAAACATAGCTTTGTATAGCTCCAGGTCTGCAGTTTCAATGATCGTTACTGAATTGTTTATAAAATGGAGTCTCTAGTGCCAAACCATGCGCCCATCTCTTCTCATCCCATACTTGTGATCCTCTATGCCCATCTCATGTTTGCACTAAGCTTCTGCTGTCATTGAGGATGTATTTCTCGGTATCATCGTATTAGAGTTGCAAAAATCTCAAGCTACCTGGAGAAATTACTTGTTATTGACATCTATAGTGAATTGTGGTTGTGTAAACCTAACAAATCCGATATAGAAACCTGGGCAGTAACTGCAGCCAGGTCAAAAGCAATCAAGAGAGAGCAGACCTGATGAGCCTCAGTCCTGAGCCCTCACAGGCTCCAAGCTTACAGCATGTTCCTAGCACCAATGACATCAACTACAGGGCTCCAGTTACACTAGTATGGAGAAGAGTAATTAGGCAAAAGTAACACAAAGGCCTTACCTGAACTGCCCGTGTGGCTATGACAGCTTCATGCTTGTGGCCTCTTGATGGCAGGAGGATGATGGTGTGCCACATGGGGCTAAAGCTGCCTGGGAGCAGTAAGAACAGGGCTCCTGCACAGGAGAGCTGACCAAGAAGCTGAGGATGACTACAACACAGGCGGAAAGACAGTTCTCTTTGATCAGAGACCCGCAGCATCCAGACACATCAGATGGGGCATGGTGTTGGTAACAGACTCTTTTAGCGTTCCCGGGAAAAGTGAGATGACAAGTCAGGTCCAGGGTGCAACAAGAAAGCTGGGCCAGGAGCAGGTGTTGGTGAGGCTCGGAGGCAAAGCTACCAGTTAGATCTGGTGCTCAAACAAACTAGAGGGTTAGAGGTGTAACTGGAGACCAGACGCTTCAAGTGCAAGTCTGAGATTTGTCCATAAAATACATTGAAACCACAGTAAAGGCAGATACCCCTACAACACAGTTCCAGCAGGAGCTACTAGCCTAAGCCTGAACTAAAATGGAGCTTGAAAAGAATGAGGGGAGGGTGCATTGATAGAGATCCCAGGTGAGGCTGATGAGGTCAGCTCAGTATCATTAGTGGCTTCATGGCCCCTGACAAGAGAAACAGCCAGAGGAGTAAGCAGTATGTTTTCTTCTGCCCTCTGGCAGCCTGACACGTTGAAATGTGTCCAGAGCAAAAACTGAGGAGTAGATGTAGATCTTGTGTGGTTCTGGAAAGTACAGATGGGACTTTTCACTGAGACAAAAAGTGTTGCAAGTACTCCAAGTGAGAGGAAAGAGCTTATCTCATCCAAGGTGGGGTGCCTCTGTAAAAAAAACACCTCACAGGGACACAGGATAAGGTTTCTGAATGGATAAGGAGAAGAAAGAGGCATGTGGATGTTATTCCAAGTGTTTGGGGCGTTTGGTTGTTGATGACAGAGTGCTTAAAAGAGAAGAGAGAAGCTCTGTAACTTTGCGGAGTTGTCTCACAAATGGAAAGTAGAGAGATGATAGATGGGAAAGTACTTAGGAAAGCAGACAAGTTGGTGTGGAGCTGTGACTACCCAATCTGAGAAGTCAAAAGCTGAGGATGAATATGACCTTGTCTCTTCCCAGCTCTATTGTATATTTGATTGGTGATGGTTTTCCTTCTTATCAGTGTCTTCTCCTATTCAGATATTTGCTTCTACTCTTTTGAAGCCACTCCTGCTCCTGGTTTTGTGACCCTCTTGTTATGTGTAATGACTGTCTGGTGTGCTTAGACTCTGAGAATGTCTTCTGGATGACCTTGCCAAAGGAAAGGATGCTAAAGAGGGGGAGGCGTAAGAACAGTGATTTACTCTGAGTCTTCGAAGGACACCTTGTTCTTCTTCAATGTGTGTTGAAATAGTGAAGCAGAACTTCCTGGCAGAGAGTTGATGGAGAAGTAGGTCAGCACTGGAGTGCAAAGGTGGCGCTCCTGAAGGGAACTACTCCACTGAAACAGAAAGGGTCTGTTCAGGCCCATGTGAGTGTGTATGTAGGCAGAGTAGGAAGCCCCTCAGGGATTTATGTGTTCTTTTCTCTATAGAGATCAGAAGTAGAAATCTTTGATGAGTTCAGCTGGAAGATGAAGACCCTAAAAGCAATGATGAAGAAGGAGAAAGGTAAGTGTTGATTGCACCTGACAGGGCAAGCTCTTAAGATGTCAGCACATCTCCATACATGGCCTTGAGGCACCCAGATGGGGAAAGTTCAGGAAAGACAAAAGGAAGGGGAAGCTCTATTTGGCTGAAGAGCAAGGACAGACTGCAATTTCCAGTCAAATGCTTCAAATCTGCACATGTGAGGTTGGTACTGATTTGAAAGGTGTTTCTGGGTTTTGTCAGGGTGAACAGAGGCTCAGGAAGTTTCTTCTGCAGCTACTGCTTTAATGTCATCTTATCCTGTTCTTGACACTTAGTGTTTTGCCTCTATTCATTTGTACTTGAACCCCAGGTGCTGAGCCAGCCCATAGCTACTCAGCGTTTGCTTTTGTACTGCAGAAAACTTCCCTTTGTTGGATTACTGACTTCCAACAAGGCACCTGGGTGCATTATCGTTGCTTCCCTGCAGGGGAGTAATCTATGTTGTCCTTCATGGAAGTAAATACAAGAATATTCTCCCTGTATCTGCAGCACGGCAAAGCCCTAACCTCTCACATGTAACTGTGTAAATTCTTCTTCCGCTTCCAGTCACTACAGTCAGACCCCAGGTGGTAACTGGTAGAAATGCTACAGAAATTTATCAGATTTAGTTTTTATTCTTTAGGTCAAGAGAAGCAAGTGTGTTTTTTAAACAGGTTCACAAGTACTAAGGCTCTCCTTTTGTCCCCAAATTCAGTCATTTTGACATAGAGAGCAATCAGATTGTTTGTTTGGGCATGACTGACCCTTGGTAAACTCATGCTGACTCTTCCTAATCACCACCTTGTCCTGTACAGAGATGTGCTCCAAGGTGCCCTGTTCCATGACTTTTGCAGGGGAAACAGCAAGTCTGGCCAGGCTGTGGTTTCTGATCCTCACTCTCAGATCTGTGTAGTCAGTCTTGACCCCTGTGGTCTCCACTGGCTGTATCACTGGCACCTGTGTGGATAAGCACCAGGAAGTAATAGCCTGGGAGCCTTGGCAGGTTCTCTGCAACATCTTGGATCTCAGTCCCTGGCAAGCCAGGGACTAGGTAGCCAGCCAAGCAGGCAGATGGGGGCTTCTGTCTTCCACATAGGAAAGCTACCACTACTTGCCTTGCCATTTCCTCCTGTTGATAGTATGTGGATTTATGCTTGGACAGTTCTAATGCTTCCCCAGGTGTGATGTTCTGCTTCTTGCCTGCTACCAAGCAACTATGGATCTGCAAGAGGAAAAGGAGCCATTTTGCATTTGCCAGAAGGTGAGTAAATTGTGTTTAATTCTTCCTTAATTATCTCTCCCTTTGATGTTTAATATTACAAAGAGTAAACTGATGTGTTTATACTCCACTGCTACTTGTGGTCAGTCTTGATTCTTCAGTCAGACAATGACAGGAAAGTCAGTCTATACTTTCAAAAATGTATGTAAATCCTTGAGGGGCTGAATGTTTTGCTGACACCAGCATTAGAATTGTGGGGGAGGAGGAAAATTACATACAGGCTCTAAGCCTTGTGGTTTGTTCTCTCCTGCACTAAGAAGGCTCTGAATACTTGTCAGACTACAAAGAATTGTCTTAAAGGCTAAAAAACTAAAAATACTAAGGGTATACCAAAACCAAATCTGGTTGCTCTTGCAACTGTACTTTTCCACTAAAATTAGTTTGTGGATTATTTTTATTGTTTATTGCTTCTAATTTCATTGCTTGTCAAGGGTTTATCCAGAGATTAAATAAATTTAATTAATAATGGGAATGTAATTAATTAAATGTTAATTTAGTTAACAATGAATTAATTAATTAATAATGCTACTGGGCTGAAATGAAAACAAAAGTAGGATGATCTAAAAATCTCTTATAAATTGCAGGCAAAACCCCAAAACTAACTTGATTTGGGGAAAAACAAGACACATTTAATTCGCAATTCACACAGCATAAAACCCCAACATCAAGACATACAGAGATTAATCACACACAACCCTTCCAGTTCTTTTCCTGGTGGACATGTGGAGTCCATTCAATCCCTGCAGATATCCCTCAATGTCAACAGGCATTTTACAGCCTGGTTCTCTGCCCCATGTGCCCCTGAGCCAGCTCTCCATTTCCAGTGTGCTGACTCCTACAGACCATGAACGAGGGAAAGACAATCCATTTCAGCCAACAGTGGATTGCAGGCAAAAGCTTCCCTCTGCCGACTTCTGATGTTCCACTGTCTCTTTCTTTCTATTCACCACATTGCAAGGGCATGACGGCTGCCTTGTTCAGTCCAATGCCATGTGTCTGTCTCCAAAACAAGACAAAAGAGAAGTCAATAAGGAGGAGAAAGCTCCAGACCAGTCTACCAGTTTGCAGAGTTGTCTGTTGGCCAATACTGAAGCCAAGGGAGAGCCTGTAATTCCAAGCCCCTTTATCACATGTTGCCATAGTAACTCCCCATTCCCTCAGGCCAAGAAACCCATCAAATTCAAACTATGACATTGCTATGGAGTAACTGCTTAATACATCCTCTACAATAAAGTATTTGTAGACTATTTTATTAATTCTGTGTTATATCTGCTTTTGGATGCTTATCACACATTTATGTTCTTTGGTAACTGAATAAGACAGGAAGATTTTAATTTAGATCCCAGAGTATGAGGCTGGCCATGAGTAAGTCTTGCGAGAAAATCTTTTGAATCTGCATAAACATTTGTTTGCTAGATCTGTTCTTGAAATTTCCTGGCTTGTTATGCAAGTCTTATCTACGTTTTGTAGTGCCATATCACATTGGGGGAAAAAGTGAAAAAACAGCTGCAGGGTTTACACAGAGTGTTGTATTAGTTCTAAAATCACCAGACTGCATTTATTGACCTTAAACATAATTAATACCTGATAGTGAAAACAAAGAGTACAAAACCTTCCTTCCCAATAGAGCAAGCACAGTTTTTAGTTAAAATGAAAAAGCAACTCAAATGGTCAGAGGGCTGGAGCACCTCCCCTGTGAGAACAGGCTGAGCAAGTTGGGTTCTTCAGCCTGCAGGAGACTCTAAGGTGACCTCACAGCAGCTTTCCAATGGCTGAAGGGGGCTACAAGAAAGCTGGGGTAGGGCTTTTTACACAGAGGCGTAGCAAGAGGACAAAGGGAAAAGGGTACAGACTTGAAGAGGGGAGATTGAGGTTGGACATGAAGAACAAATTCTTTGCTGTGATGGTGCTGAGATGCTGGAACAGGTTGCCTAAGGAAGTTGGGGCTTCCCCATCCCAGCAATTGTTGAAGGCCAGTTTGGAAGAGGCCCTGAGTAAACTGATCTAGTGAAGGTGTTCCCTGCCTTTGCAGGGGGATTGGAACTAGGTGATTTTTAAGGTCCCTTTCAACCCTCACCATTCTATGATTCTATGATAAAAGAAATGGGTCTGGTTCAATCATACTCCCACTCACAGTAGCCAAATACACTTCTGTTGCTGGCCACACACTAGTAACCTACATATGCAGTGGCCAGCATTATAACTACTTTTTTACAAGAGACCTCACACAACAAATGGTGTTTACAGTGCTCTGGGTTCTGTGACAAAGCCAAGTCTGGTGCCTGACCCGTGCAGTATGTCCTATCTTCTCATTTAACTCCTTTGCTGACTTTCCCTGGGTTGGTGTGCTCCTTATAGCTGCCTGCCAAACAGTCTGCAGTTCCACTTAAGCAGAGTATGTTTCCAAATAGCAAAGATGAGAGGTAGCAATTCTAATTCAAACTTTCATCCCTGAACCCTTTTTTCAGTTGTAGTAGAGTGGTTAGGAAACGTTCTGATGAGACTAAAAGCTACATTCCTGATCCTTGCCCCCTTGGGCAGAAAAAGGAATGAGTCTGAGTGCTGAATTATGACGGAAATATTCTACCCACCCACTGTTCCAGAAGAATGATGAGATACTTTTCAGTGTCTCTTTTTCTTTTTACTAAATGAAAAAAACAACCTGTACTTTTAAAAGGAAGGATTTAGGATCATCTTCAATAGCGAATTCAGCTTAAGGATTTTATGTAGACTGAGATCTCCTCTGGAAGTATCTGAAAAGACTTAAGAAGACTTAAGGACTGTATGTATGCTAAATATTCTCTGTCAGCTTACCTTAGGCAGCTATTCCAGGTAGGATTAATTTGACTAAAAGGTGGTTAGAATTTACATATTTACATCTAAGCTAACCATTTCTAACTGGTAGAAAGACTGATTCATGTAAGTTCAAAGGAAACGGTCACAAGAGGTTATCTGTCTGAGCTGGCTGCTTACATTTGCATTTGGATGCACCTGAACTCCTCACGTTCTCTATACAGAGACCAGATAGGTCAAACCATGCTTCTGGGCTCACACTGGAAATGACATGTGTTTGTTAGGCTTGCACAACTACTTTGGGGAACTTACAGAATCACAGACCATTAGGGATTGGAAGGGACCTCGAAAGATCATCTAGTCCTATCCCCCTGCCACAGCAGGATCACCTAGACCAACTTGCATAGAAACATATCTAGGTGGGTTTTAAATATTTTTGAGGAGGAGACTCCACAACCCCCTGGGCAGCCTGTTCCAATGCTCCGTTACCCTCACTGTGAAGAAGTTCCTTCTGATATTTGTATGGAACCTCTTATGTTCCAGCTTACACCAATTTGCCCCTCGTCCTATCACCAGATGACATTGAGAAGAGCCTGGCTCCATCCTCCTGACACACACCACTCACATATTTATAGACATTAATAAGGTCACCCCTCAGTCTCCTCCAACCTAAAGAGACCCAGCTCCCTCAGCCTTTCCTCATAAGAGAGGTGTTCTACTTCCCTCATCATCTTTATGGCTCTACACTGGACACCCTCCAGCAGCTCTATGTCCTTCTTGAACTGAGTGGCCCAGAACTGGACACAATACTCCAGATGTGGTGTCACTAGTGCAGAGTAGAGGGCGAGAAGACCCTCTCTCCCTTCCAACCCCTTACATGCTGTGATTCTCTGACCTCCAGTTACAATTGTCTTCTTCCCTTGGAGTCATCTCTGAAGACATGTTTCTGGTTCTTATAATGGGAAATATTTTGGGAAAGCATCACTGATACGGTCGCAGATCAGGAACAAGACAGATGGAGTTAAATAATTCCCAGCTTCCACACAGAAATGCTCTTGTGGACAGGTACGGGAAAATGGAACTTGCCAGCACAGTACTTTGCACTGTGCTATTGAACTGTTCCAAAGACAAATTTTATGAATAGAGATCAAAGTGTTTGAAAGGACTGTTAGCAAATATGACCACTTGTGCAAATATCTGTGAACCTCCCTTCAATAGCCATTCAGTAGTTCCAAAGGCTGTCAGGGCATGTAATGATGGTAATAAATGTTTTATTTGCTTTTGTTTCAGCTGGCTTTGAACAGCGATTTCGGCTGATTACTTCCATTGTTGTTTTTTGCTTAGAAGACAATTATATTGTTGTCATTAAAAAAACTCCCTCTTCTTACACATTTCTTTGTACTGATCTTAAAATCCAGGGCACACTATCCTTGCTAATACAGTTTTTAAAACTATTTCCATTCTTAGCTGTCTCTGCCCTTGTTTCTTTTCTATGTCTTCACTTGCTCCTCTCATGCTCCTCCTGAACGCTGCTTCTCCCACATCTGTATTACCAAGAGCTGTTGGGACCTTCCCTGCCCCTGCATTAATAGGCATAAGTTTAAATTATAGCAGACACTGAAAATGCTGGTATTTAGCTCGTGATTGTGTGTTGGTATGGCTGGATCATAACTGTGCTCATGAGCAGGATACTTCCATGGCTCTGCGTCTATATTCCAGCGACATAACAGCTTGCCGAGGACTCTGAAGAAGCTACTTGTGTTCTTCTGTAAATACACTGATGATACAGTCGGCCTCGTCTGTATTTGGTCTGCTTGCGGGAAACAAAAGGATAAATATAAACTGTCCCATCTATGTTGTGGGTCCAATGTGCAGGACTCATCAAGCACATCGAGAGAGCAGTGCCAGTAAAATTCCCGCTGGGTCTCTACATGTTGCAACATGACCACCAGGACAAGACGAGCCTCAAAGCAGATGCTTTATGTGGCGTATGGCCCTGGGAAAGAGCGTGCAGTTCAGAAATAAATTGTGAGAGGAGTTAGTGTTGGTTTGCGTGGCAGCACGTGGGCAGAGACAGTCGCACAGCTATGAGGGTCAGGACTCTGCCAAAGATCCTTGCACTTGGTTGCTGTCGTAGTGGTTCCACCAGGATTCATAGCCAGGACCTTCTGCATGTAAAGCAGGCTCTGTTTCCATGCAACAGCCATCATCCTAGTCACTCAAAAGAATTTTTGGAATCTGGAAGGGCTTTTGCTCTCCGGTGTCCAGACTCCATCTTGCCCCCTGTCCAGCTACAGAGCGGAGCCTCTCTTTCCCTGCTCTTCGGTTACACGGAAAGGGTGAAAGAGAATTCATCTTCCGTCTCTATTTGTGTTCCTCTTTTTCTCTCTCTTAAAAAGAGTGGGATCTAGTTTTCATGGCATTAGGAAGTGTGACTGGTTCTTCCACACTGGAATAGACTGGGAATGAAGCTGCTTGTCAGTCGATTAGATTCCTTTCCATCCACTCACCTTTTAACCCTTTGATTACTTTTGGTTAATAGGAATTACTTTTCTTTACTCTAATTGCTGTCCCTGGTTTCTGTGTGTTTTGGTGACCCAGAGAAAAGCCAAACCAGCACAAAATAACCCTAAACCAGGACAGTTTAAGGTACCTCTTGTGTGTGAGGAAACCCCAGTGGACAGCAGTGACTGCCTTTGGAAAGGGCCAGCTTTGGAGAATGTTTGACTTCATTCCTATCTAATGAATAAAAAAATGGGCTGCCCAGGGCGGGTGTGGAGTCTCCTTCTCTGGAGACGTCTAAAACCTGCCTGGATGTGTTCCTGTGTGACTTGGTCTGGGTGATCCTGCTGTGGCAGGGGGATTGGACTAGATGATCATTCGAGGTTCCTTCCAATCCCTAATGTTCTGTGATAAGTTATAGTTCCTTCCATTTATTCAAAGAGAAATCTTCAGACGGATCAAACATGTTTACCCCGGTTAGCCCACACACTGCATTTCTTATATACAATATATATATATAAAATAAATATATATATATTATTAGAAAATAATGTATAAGCTATGACAGCCTTAGAACAGACATGGACTACATGTTTTTATTTGTCCTAAACCCACCCACAGTATCGCTTAGAGTGTGTTTGCAGTCTGACTCTGGTGACTACACCTAGGAGGTCCACAAAGTTGATTTAGGAAAGGGAAGCTTTGTTCAACAGACTAATGTTTGCTCGCAGAGAGTCCATATCTCGACTGTGTTTGGGGTCTGGATGTTACAAAAGGTTCAAAGAGTTGTTCTCTTTGGTGTTGATACTGTGTTTTGGTTGAAACCTGAACTGTGCTGTTCTTGACAAGAATTGGTCTTGCTTTCTAAATCATCATCACCACAGCTATCCATACTGAGACTTTCCATACAGGAATCTTTACTGTGCACTGATAAAATGACTTTGCACTAATCTGTGAAAATTTACAATTTAGATTAAATTAAATGGGAGCTGTATGCACAATACTCATGAGGTTGTAGTTCCATAGCTACATGTTCTCTGTCTTCACCGAATCAAAGAATGTTAGGGATTGGAAGAGACCTCAAAAGACCATCCAGTCCAATCCCCCTGCCACAGCAGGATCCCCTAGACCAAGTCACACAGGAACATGGCCAGGCGGGTTTTAAACATCTCCAGAGAAGGAGACTTCACAACCTCCCTTGGCAGCCCGTTCCAGTGCTCTGTAACCCTCAGTGGGAAGTTCTTTTCATATTGATGTAGAACCTCCTATGTTCCGGCTGACACCCATTGCTCCTTGTCCTGTCACTGAGCAGAGCCTGGCTCCATCCTCCTGACACCCACCCTTCACATATTTCTAAACATTAATCCTGGCATATGCAGCTGCACGGACACATACTGCTGCTCTCAAACAGCAAAAATAGATGCCACAGGTTTGTCTTTAGTGTTGTGTTATAAAAAAAATGAAAAGGAGGAAAGGGATGTGAGAGAAAAAAGGAGAATGTGAAATCCACAGTGCTGGCACTTTAGTATTTCTTCCTCAATCTGACTTGGACAATAAAAGGCTCCAGACTAGTGGAACCTCCCTGCCTTTGCAACTGCTGAATGAGGAGCTAGCCTCTCTCTTTCTCTCTCTCTCTCTCTTTCTTTCTCTCTTTCTCTCTCTCTCTCTCTCTTTTTCTCTCTGGGAAGGGAGCCAGCCTGTGGCCCATCCTTCCAGAAGGGCAGGGAAAAGTGTTCTGTGAGCTCTGAGCTATTAGGTAACCCAGGCTGAAACAAAAAGTGCTATTGTGGAGTGGCATTTGCCCTGCCTGCCCCACCAGTTGAGGGAAGGCATATTTCCTTCTTTCATCTTACACAAACAAACAAAGATGGAAAAAAAGAAGCCAGGTTTTCCCACAGTGCCTCTATAAAATGCATTTTATACCTTTGCATGCATTGAAAACTGTAGGAGATGGCACTTACAGGTTCCAATCACTTAAATTAGGGCTTGACCTCACACCCTCTGACATTTTTTATAACGTGCTTGTGCCAAAGGGAATTTAAAATGTGTTTTTAAAATGTTTGCAGGTATAAAAATACTTGACAAAAGCTTAGAGCTCTGATCTGAGTGAACTCATTAATCAGGCTGCAAAAACAAACACGTAGGAGACCTTTCCACTGGCAAGCAAGTACAGGGAAGGAAAATTTTGACCCCAAAGACAGCAGGCAAATGAGAAAATTTAGGACTTAAAATTGTCTCAAATTTTTCTCTCATAAATACGAATTCATGACAGCTCTTTCCACAGTTTGCAGGGAGGTGGTGGAGTCCCCATCCCTGGAGGTGTTCAAGAAATGTCTGGATGTGGCACTTCGTGCTGTGGTCTAGTTGATTGTGGTGATGTTAGGTCATAGGCTGGGCTGGATGATCTTAGAGGTCTTTTCCAACCTCAATAATTCTATGATTCTGTAGAAACAGCTTTCTATTGGGTGCATCTTCCTGATTTCAGTAGTATGAAGTTACGTGTCGCTAAGACTGTGCAGTGTTCTGAAAGAAACAAATCATTATGTTCCCTTTCTAAGGCACTTCTGGACCGGTGAAGTCCCTATTGACTTTACTGTCTATGTATGGTGCATACCCGCAAGGGCTCCAGTGTGGTGCAGCTCATCATTCCAGACTGATGAAATAAGATCTGGAGGAAACACAGAGCTGCTTTTTGCAGCTCCTTGGCCTGTCTGTAGGCTTGTTTCTGTTGAAGTTTCTTCCACACTATCCTCAGCAGAAGTTTATACAGAAAAGCCAAACTCTTGTGGGAGTGATGAAGACTGACATCTAAAGAAGGGGAAGCATTTCACATGTTACTATAAGCTTTGTAAGTGATAGCAGCTCCTTAAAATGATCAGTGGCTGTCCAGAGAAGATGAATGGAGTGTGAAAATTCAGCAGGAGCCTTCTCTCCATGGCTCTATCTCCAATAATCCAGACAAAGATGGCTCCATGGGCAAATCTAGATAGATTTAGATGCTTAAACTGCAGCTGGGTATTTGAAACTTGATTTCTCACCTCTGGATTACATTTTGTGGCAAGTCAGATGTACACCGCTGAGTTAGATGTACACCACATAGAGTCGCAGATCAGTTACTCCTGTCCTATCCTGGGGACAGGAGGGCAGTGATGATACAGTTCATCACAAACTTGTCTATCATAGGAAAGGTCTGTATGGAAAATATAAAGAAGCTGTGGTGGAACAGCAGTGGTTTTCCGTGTTCCCATCCCTTCCTTCCACCCCTGCCCTATGCTACACGTTTGAAGCTCCCACACAGTAACCACAGTGTTCCTATTCCTCCCACCTCTTAAGGGTATGGAAAGGTATCTGATGTCTTTAAAGATGAGGTCTCATCTATGTACTGTATAAAACACAAAGGCCAGCTTCAGCGGTCTGCTTCCATGCTCCAAAGTTTTAAATAATTTGCTTTTCATTTAAGAAAAAATGAAAAAATAATCATTTACAAAATTTTAAAGCAGCATAAAAAGCGGGTTAGACGTTAGGAAAAAATTGGGTTAGATATTAGGAACAAATTCTTTCCTGTGAGGGTGGTGAGATGCTGAAACAGGTTGTCCAAGGCAGCTGTGGCTGCCCCATCCCTGGCAGTGTTGAATGCCAGGTTGGCTGGGGCCCGAGTAACCTGCTCTTGTGAAGGTGTCCCTGCCTGTGCAGGGCGGTTGGAGCTGGATGATCTTTGAGACCCTTTCCAGCTCTGGCCATTCTGTGGTTCTGTGGTATTGAAACTTAGTCTATTTTCATTAGATTTGTCACCTTTAGTTGGTGGCATAACAGTGCCTTACTAAGACAATGGGAGATAGTATTGAATAGCTAAACTTAGTTTAAGGATGAGCTGAAATCTCTTCATCACTGAACATTAGGGATTGGAAGGGACCTCGAAAGATCATCTAGTGCAATCCCCCTGCCAGAGCAGGATCACCTAGACCAAGTTGCACAGTGAGCTGAAAATGTGTTTTCACCAAGGACTAGCTCATACTACCTTAATATTTTTAAAACATAGTACTTTGGGGTGAATTTAATTCACTATTAGTGAATTCCTGTTGACGACTTCTTGAAGCAGATTCATATATCAGGGTTTTCCTCATTCTTCCACTATTAGAACTCATTTTAGTTTTGCTGAGTTATGATAAAGATGGAATTCGGTTAAAGCACAGGTCTGTGTAGTGCCTACCCTGTGCCAGGGAAAAAAGATCCATTTCCTATTGCTTCAGAGTTTTTCATTCAAGAGTAGCCTCAGTGTTTGGGTTTTTAAGTCAGAAACCTCCTTAAAATTTGATGCAGAGTGTCTATCTAGCATTCCATTTTCACACACATGTTCATTCAATTTCACACTGCATTTTCACATACACTGTTTATTTAATGTCATTATTATTAGGCTTGAGAAGCTGAAACCCTTATGAGACCTAGACCAGTGTAGCGTAACAATGATTTACTGTGAAAAATTCAGCTGAGAAATCAAGGTCATTTGGAATTCTTTTCAGATCTTACTCTAGCATCTTCAGCAATTGTGTTTGCTTTTACAGAAGCTTCACTAAGATTCTGTCTTCAGAAAGCCTTCAGAAAGCATGCACGACTGTAGTATTTGAACCTAGCCATAAAAAACCTGCTGCTTTCTCGATAAGATTTGTCTGTTTTCTTTAAATCTGTAAGCATGTGCATGTACAGAGTGGCTACAACTAGTGTACTAAGTGCCAGCGATCTTTAGCCCTTGCCTAGGTTTTGTAGGTCAAGCAAATGTCTTATTTTTGGTTTCATGGCAGCAACAAAGGGTGTCCATGGTAGCAAAGGAAGTCTTTCTTGTGCTCGGCATTGTGCAGACAGCCTCTGAGCTAAGGATTTTTGCCTGGCTTATGTCAGGATAGTGTGGCCAGCAGGACTACGGGTATCATTCTCCCGCTGTACTGGGCTCTGGTGAGGCCTCCCTTTGAGTACTGGGGGCAATACTACTCACTTCAAGAAGAGATTGAGGGGCTGGAGCAGGTCCAGACAACTGAACGAGGCTGGGGAAGGGATTGGAGAGAAAATCTGATGAGGACAGGCTGAGGGAGCTGGGGCTCTTGAGCCTGGAGGAGAGTCAGGGGGAACCTTCTCCCTCTCTACAACCACCTGAAGGAAGGTTGTAGTCAGGTGGGGATCAGGCTCTTCTCCTAGGCAACTAGCAACAGGATGAGAGGGCAGGACCTGAAGCTGCACCAGGGGAGGGTTAGGTTGGATGTTATGAAGCCCTTCCACACAGAAAGGGTGATCAGGCACTGGAATGGACTGCCCAGGGAGGTGATGGAGTCGCCATCCCTGGAGGTGTTTAAGGACAGACTGGACATAGCTCCTTAGTGCCCTGGTCTGGCTGATGTGGTGATGTTAGGTCGTGGGCCTCACTAGAGGTCTGTTCCAGCCTCAGTCGTTCTGTGATGTCAGGGTGGTGATAAAGCTAAATATAACTGCAGTCAAAGTCAGTATCTAAAACATATCTGAAGGAAGAGCTGCTTTTTCACAATTCATTCTCATAGCAACGGCACAGATATCCTGAGCTGTATTATTCTCATTTATTTCCATCAAACTCTTCCCCTGAATGCCTCATCCTCATTTAGGCCATTCCAGAAGCCATTCCACAGACATGGTCCCTTACCTTGGACTGTAGAGGCTGGCGAGCTTTCACCAGGGTAATTTGCTGTAGGGAAGTATCTGGGCAGTAGACATTGCTCAAAGCATGTATGTGTGCTTCGAGATATCATTGGATCTGAAAAGAGCAGCTTTCTTTCTTGTCTCCTTGATATTAGGGCTCTGCATGGTGGAGCCTCTTCACATCTAATGAGGACAGGCTGAGAGTTGGGGTTGTTCAGCCTGGAGAAGAGAATGCTCCAGAGGGACCATGTAATACCCTTCCAGTACCTGAGAGGGGCCTATAAGAAGGCTGAGGAAGACTTGTCCAATAGAACATGGAATGAGAGGACAAGGCGTCATGGTTTGAAGCTGAAAAAGGATAGATTTAGGCTGGATATGAGGGAAGAGTTCTTTAAGCTGAGGGTGGTGGATCCCTGGAACAGGCTGCCTAGAGAAGTGGTGGAGGCCCCATCCCTGGAGACATTCATATTCAGGCTCTGGGCAGTGTGGTCTAGAGAGTGATGTCCCATCTTGGACTAGATGCCCTTTGGAGCTCCCTTCCAACCCTGTGATTCTGTGACCATCTTCCTCCAAACGTGAATAGTTGCAGGCTTTGGTCAGCAGCACCACACCCCAACCAAGTGGGGACGGACGCTCAAGGCCATATTTGATTCAGCAGCAGATGAGAGGGTTCAGCAGATTCATGGCCAGAATGATTTTACTGCTGATGTTGCAGGATTTTTCAGCTGTGCTTATTCTAAGTGTTAGAAGGACCTTTTCACCTGTGTTGCATTATGAGTTTAATAACCTGAGTGTGTGTGAGAAAACCTCATCGCGCAGGACTGGTTAGTTCATGATTTAACATCTACTGTAATGAGGTCCAATAAAATCATGTTAGAAGGATGTTAATGTTGCAAAGGAAAACATCAGAAGCAAGGAAATGCCAGAATTAATACAGCCTGTGGAAATCCAGTCTCTTATCCATTATGGTGCAGATCTCATTACTTGACATACTAGACATTCCAGGGGATGTCTCCCTTTCTTACTGAAAAGCAATTAGATTTTTCTTTCCTGTTCCTCGTAAGCACGAGGCATCCAAGTTCCATATTTAATATAAAATCATTCCTCAGGTATATGTTTCTCATATACCTTAATCAGAGCTCCTCAGTGTTTAAAAGATGCATCTCTTTTTTTACTCTGTCATCGAATAGAATCATTATAGCTGGGAAGGACCTCCAGGATCATCAAGTCTAACCTTCATCCCAACATTGCTCTAGCCCCTAAACTTCAAGTGCTCTATCTACTCAGGGATGGTGACTCCACCACCTCCCTGGGCAGCCTGTTCCAGTGCCCAGCCGCTCTGGCAGGAAATAACTTCTTCCAAAGGTCCAATCTAAACCTCCCCTGACACAACTTGAGGCCATTTCCTCTTGTCCTGTCATTAGGAATTTGGGAGAAGAGAGCAGCACCAGCCTCGCTACAACCTCCTTTTCTGTGGTTGTAGACAGACACTTAGTTCTAGTGTCCACATTTGACATCTGATGAAGGCAGAGATGAGGGCAGAAATTGTATAAAAGGTCTATTTCTCCCCCCTAAAGTTTAAGTAAAATTAGACCTCAATTTTTCTAGAGAAACATTACGTTTGTTCACTGCCTTGTAAGTTCAAAGTTTAGCTTTGCAGCCTGGGTCACAAATTAACTCTGCAGGAGCAGACTGTGACATGGGCAGATGTCATGGTTTGAAACCATGGGTTTCTAGTGTTGTTCTTCCCCGCATGGAAACCCACGACAGCAGACTGGTTACTGAAGACTTTACTGGTGACTTTGACAGCCAAGGAATGCCCAGGCTTTTGTTTGTGATGTTGGTTAGAGGAGGAAACAGCAAATTCTGCTGTCCTGTCCCATCTCAGGATGCACCAGTACTACTCTTTCACTGTCCAGACTCAGCCCTAGATCCAACATGTTTTCATAGTCTTTTAACCTGCTTTCTGCTCTCCTCTGATTTTCCTCCCTGAAAATCCAGTTCTTCTTTTGTCCCCCCATTTCTGTTCCTTCACTCTGTTCCTGTTTTGTCTCTGTTTTTCCCTATATTTGAGTCTACAAGAGGTTTTGGTTTCATGGTGTAGCCTGGGTGCCTGCACAGTGGGAGATGAGACTGATGAAGCAAAGACAGGGATCATTTTGCTAATCTCGATCCCTTTCCTGATGTCGTGGAGGGCTCCTGACGTTCAGGAGAAGTAATTCTCAACCTTTCCTAGCACTAGGTCTTTGAGACAGAAAACTCCAGTGCAATCACCGTTTCACAGAAATCAAGATTCCTGGGTACCCATAAACCTGGGACTCCTCTCACTCCCAGTTCTGGGATTCCAAAGCTGCAGGCGCTGAAGCTGCTTAGCAGCACGGTGGTGTGTGACGTAAACTATTGAACACAACAGCATGTTTTCTTAAAAAATTGGATTTAAAGATTTAGAACTGAAACACGTTAAGTATTTTGATGTAAGCAGCGAGGGTGAGAGACTTCAGAGCACTCTGACTAAATTTAAACCCAGCTGAAGCTGGTGTCTCACCACTCCTGTGAGTGTTTTTTCAATGTGTATGTGGCTGACATGGTGAGAAAACCTGTGCAAACAGAGAAAAAAATAAGGAAAACAGAGCAGGAATAAAGGAAAAGGTTCTTTTTATAGCATTTAACACGTGAGAATATAAATAAATGTGCTGTTAGGGAAAGGTAATTATTTTTCAGACAGTCAGTGAGGCAGATTAAGAGGAAAAACAGGGCAGCTGCAAACAAAGGGAACGATGCTAAGTCTGATCACAAGTGTTCACAGTGGTTTTTCTGTTCACCTTCAAGGGTGGCATAATTTTATGAATAACAAAACGTGTTTTGCTACTTGAGTAGCCTTGAAGAGAAGTGGTGGTCGTTCCATATGGCCACTTGAAACGAAGAAAATCACACGGCGTGTAGCTCCTTTAAGAAGTAACTTTTTTATTTATGAATCTTTTTTCTCGCATAGAAGGATCCTTAAAGTTATGCAGCTGCTTTTATATTTAGTCTGAGAGGTGAAAACAAGTTGTACCGTGTGCTTACACTGCACGTTTCTTCAGAATCACAGAACATTAGGGGTCGGAAAGGACCTCGAAAGATCATCTAGTCCAGTCCCCCTGCCACAGCATGATCACCTGGACCAAATCACACGGAACACATCCAGGTGGGTTTAAACGTCTCCAGGAAGGAGACTCCACAACCCTCCTGGGCAGCCCCTTCCAGTGCTTGACCACTTCTTCCATGAAGAGTTTTTGCTGATGTCTAGTCTAACCCTCCCTTGTTGAAGCTTGAAGCCCTTCCTTCTGCTTCTGTAGCTCCTGACCTGTGAGAAGAGACCAGTACCAACATCTCTACCGTGTCCTTTCAGATAGTTGCAGAGAGCGATGAGGTCTCCCCTCAGCCTCCTCTTCCTCAAACTAAACAGCCCCAACTCTC
>JAOXOE010000506.1:15181083-15194484 GCA_028565055.1 Phoeniculus purpureus | reverse complement strand
CTAGCAGCTAGATAATAAGATGAAGGTTGGACTCAATGACCCTGGAGGTCCTTTCCAGCCGTGATGATTCTGTGATTCTGTGATTATGTTTGGCTACAAGCATGGTCGAGAGATCACACCAGAGGAGAGGAAATCTTGGGCAAAAGGCCATTGCACAGACCCAGTCAGGCTTACATGCAAGTCCAACATGCCCAGAATATGTCAGGCTTGTTGCATCTGTTTTCAGCACAACCTCTGGCTACCAGCCTGGTGAGTCCAGCCACTTGCATGGGATTGCTCTCAAGACCTACTGAGGCCTCGTACAGTAAGCCTCCTTCAAGCTTTCTTCCTAGAAGCAGCACAGATGTAAGGGAAATGGGGTTCTTCCAAGGTTCTTCCAGTGCCACAGCTTGTTTGGAACAATCACTGCTCATGCACAACTGAATGCTGCTGTCCATGGCACAGGCATGAATTGGAAGACATTGTTTCACTGGACAGAGAGCTGCTCCTTCCTATTTCAT
This sequence comes from Phoeniculus purpureus, assembly GCA_028565055.1. Taxonomy (NCBI): domain Eukaryota; kingdom Metazoa; phylum Chordata; class Aves; order Bucerotiformes; family Phoeniculidae; genus Phoeniculus; species Phoeniculus purpureus. The sequence goes on along the minus strand of JAOXOE010000506.1, from coordinate 15,193,984 downwards.
ATTATCCTCCGTAACACATACAAATTTTCTTCGCAAGGCAAGCGGTGCTGTGTCCTCATCCTCTTGTCACAAACGTGTCCAGCTGCATCCAAGGTATGTGAAACAACCCCTTTACAAACCTTTTGCAGCTAAGTCACAAATTTCCACCTATGCTATAGCTCTTGAAAAACCAGACGGATCTTCTCAAGCGATGATCAGCAGCATGTGGTGTGCCTGGTAACGTAGCAAACTGCTCAGCAGAAAAGGGGTTGTGCTTGCTGTGGAGTCTGCACTCTGACCCCCAAGCAGTTCACATACCTTCTCCTGCAGCACATAACTTCCCTGCCATGGGACCAAGTGTACTACACGTTGCAAGACCTCATCTCTTGTGTCATCGGATCTGTGTGTCCCAACCAAATACTGTTGGTATAGATCTGAACCTAGAGATAGGCAGTTTCTTATCTTCTGGTTAAGGTAAACATGTTGTGTACAACCAGGAGCAGGAATTTGAAAAGGAAAGCAGCACTCAGGGTAAAATGGCTGTGGGAATTAAAAGAGGAAGTGGTATTTGCTCATAACATTTGCAGAGGTTATTTTGTCTTCCTTTCCCAAGACAGGAAAAATTATTACAGTAGGTAGGAAAGGGAAATAATGTGTTCTGTTTCTAAGTGTGTGAAGCAGACTCCCTGCTCGCAAAAGCTGCCCGGCACATTTTTCTCAGTGGTGTGTAAAGCCTGCAGCTGTACATTGCCCCAGAAGCAAAACATGTTGCGGTGCAGGAAGCTGTGTAAAGGCCATGGGTTAAGTCCTGTTTAGTTTCTGCTAAAAGGCCTGTGTAAGCCCTTGTTTTCTTTAAAAAAAGATAAACTCCACTGGTATTCCATTTCCTTTCCTACAAATGAGAAGGTTATTGTTTGGAGGATGTGGCCCTATTCTGATGAAAATGTTTTAGGGATGAGTGCAACCATTAGGGAGATGACAATGCTGGATAGGAAGAGGGAGATGTGTCTCCCAACAGCAGGTATGTTGTTGTGCCCAGCACCTCGCCAGGGAAGAGGGGGAGTGAGGGTCTGAACACTCATCAGAAACTGGCTTCAGTGACCTGCCACTACTGCCCATCTCTCCTGGCTGATTATGAACGCTCTTGCAGCAGTGTGTCACCATGCTGGAATAACTTCTGATGGGCCTCCAGCCTGTTCATGACAAATGTCAGCTCATGACAAGTATGAGTCTTTAATTTACTCCTTAACATTGAAGCTAGTGTAAAAGCCCTTCAAGAGATATTGGCAAGTGGCCGATTTCTGTTAAAAGTCTTTTTGCTCATACAGCAACATCTTTGAAGAATCAACAGCTGAAAGGAAGAGGGTTACTCTTCTCTTTGCACAGCTCCTCTGTGCAATGATAACGTTCTTTATACTGGCATCGTTTCCACCTTACCTTTAGTTCTTCCTGCTCTTGTGAGTTGAATCTGTGATGATGAGAATAGAACATATCTAGGGCAACCTGAAGACACAAAGAATGCCACATCAATTTCATCTTTCACACTGAAGTCCTCCTTTAGCCCTTGATCACCAGTATTTTGCAGCCATAAATCTGCCAGTCTCTACACCACAATGTAGCCTCATGAATACCCTCATGAGTATCATCATGTACCCTCATGAATATATTTGCCTACTGACCATAAGTTAGAACCTTTCTTGCACAAAACTTGGTATAGTTTGCCACAGATCTAGAAAGGATAAGGAAATTCACAAATTTTCACTTGAAAATTCCTTTTCCTGATTGTCTGTAAAGATCAAGGACACAAAAGCCCAACACTCCAGCATTCAGAGGAAGCATGGGAGCTTTTGATGCTAGGAATCCCATGCAAAGGTGGAGCAACTGTCTTTTGCAGCTGCTTTCCATTTCCAAAGAGCACTTTCAGGTTTGTTCTTTCAGGGACAAAAAGCCTCTCTGGGTCTCTTGTCATATAGACTGTTCCAGGGAGAATCAATGTTTACAACTGTCTTAGAGAAGTCTCTAAGTCTTGTGGCAGGAATTGTAGGAAGAGCTGCTGCCTGCTACCACCGCTGTCATCAGGTGGTCATGCCAGACCAGGCATCTAGCCCTGAGCTTTGGCCTTGTTATAGTGAGGCCAGAACTGCTCAGCTTTGTCTGAGCTGGCAGAGAGTCCTCAGTGGGAGAAGTCCAAGAAAACTTCTACATGCCTGAAGTAAATCCTGTGAGAATTTGTCCGAGCACAAGAGCCCATTTGCCCTCAGGCCAAGAGGACGATCAGAAAAAGCCCTGTTTGTGTGCCTAAGTTTATGGGCACCTGGGCATCATTTGTAACCAAACTTCTACAGCCACACTCGCCCAGATACGCAGCCACCTTGCTGAACTGAGCAGTTTCCTGTCTTCTGTCATCTAGGCAGCCACCATAACCACTTTCATTTTAAAGTACACCTTCTAGTGTTTGCATAATGGCCCAGAGCTTTGGAATAAGAAACCACTTTAATTCCCTTCTCAGATGAAGAAGGTACACCAATTGTTGAGATTGATATGTTAGTAGGCTACGATACTATGTGGGAAGGGATCAAAGTCTGTATCTCTTTCTGAAACTAGGTCAATGCAAGTTTGAGCATGCCATGGCTAGGAGAGGAAATATAATGGAGCCAGAGTTTGTAGTCCACAAGTTAGGAACTTAGCTGGGAGTGTAATCTCAAAGCAAAAGAGTTATGGGAACTAGTCCCATAAAAATACATAAGGTCTTTGGTGAGCAGCGTTCACAAACTCCTGATCTAAGAGTTCATTTTTCTTTACTGGCCCCGTCCCCATCCTGCTCCCTGTAGGCTGCAGTGCTGCAGCATGTCAAGACCTTGGAGCCCCTTGTGACTCGGCTTCAGGAGCTGTTAATAGAAACTTCTGGGGTACAAAAAGCCAAGGCTGAGGCCAGACATGAAATGTGCAAATAGAGTATCAAGATCATACTGGTCTTCATGTGCAGCTCTCAAATCATAAAATGAAAATAAAATGCCTCAGAACTTGTCTCCAAAAAGTTGGCAATCAAGGTGAAAAAATGGCTTGTGATGCGGAGAATACTCGTGACCTCCTTCACGGGTCACTGTTGCATCCCCAGAATTTGAATGACATATGTACTTACTCTCTTGAGAAATTCTCTCCCAACCCGTCCTTCCGTGGCGACAGCATTCTTGAGCCGCTCCATTAGTTCTCAGTCGTGTGCTACTGACGAGTGTGGAAAAGACAAGGAGGGCAAGACAAACTTTCATCTTTTTCAGTCCCTGCTCAGCTCCATGAAACTATGAGCCCAGACAGAGCTTGTCCTTCCTGAGAGCCTCCGGGGACTGCTGAATGACTTTACAATCCTCTCTTTGAACTTTTGCAATCATCTACCCTCTGTTTGCTTGTAAAAAAGGCAAGTGGGAAACGCGTTGTCCTCCTGTCCTGATTTCTTCCTGCCTGTTGTTTCTGAGGCAGGAGGCCCCTTCTCAGAGTGATGCAAAGTGCTGGCTCAAAAATTCCCACTGCCCATCACGGGGCGGAAGGGCTGAGATCCAGGCAAACCTCTGAACAGGGAGGATGCTCTCGGTGAGGCTGTATAATGCAACATGCACCACTACAGCTCAGAACAGCCAACCTGCTTTTGAAACACAGGCTTTTGATGTATGGGGCATAGAGGTAGGTGCAGTAATAACGCTGCCTACCTTGCTCAGAAATCCTCAACTGCAGTTAGCATGTGTCTTGAAAAATTAATTCTAGCTGAGACTGGAGTGGAGATAAGGGTCGTGTTGCTCTGGCACTGTGAATCAGAGGCTCATTTATTCTTTATCTGTGGCAGTGGGAGCACAATGAAAGCTGTATCTGTGACAGCTCCCTTACTGAAGTGCCAGGGTTCTTGTACTGCCTGTACAGTGAAGTCTTGTAAAGCCACAGGAAAGAAACTCTCCAGGTTTCTTTTTCTTTTTCTCAAGTACAGACATGTTTGAACCAAGACATTCCTGCTTCGTGTAACTGCCAACTCTGGAGCACAAAGTTCAATGTTTTCCTTGTACTTGCTATAAAATACCTAATCAAAGCCGTCCCTGCTCTCTTATAGCTCTTTCACTATTTATTGTGGTAAAATTATGAATTACTGAACTTCAGCCTTGGCAATGGGAATGAACTTTCAGCTCCTTGGTTTCAGAAGGTGAGTAAATCTCTGGTGGAGTTTGCACACATGGTTGGAATAGTTCCGCTCGTTTACACTGGCAGAGCTCCACAACTGCTGCTGCACTGCCCGGGTTCACACTTCCAGGAGCAGAGAGTTAGAAACTCAGTGGCCCGAGTCAGCTGTAACTGTTTCATATTGCTTGTCCAGCTTACATTTTAAAACAGAACATTTAGATCCACATGTAAAGAATAAAAAGGGTTTTGTCCAGTGGATTACTAAGGTGGACTTGATGACAAAGAGAAGGAGGAGCTGTAAGCGATGCACCAAGGCTGACCCTGGAGAAGGAGAGATTAAATAACAGTAGAAATGGTTATTGACTCTCAAACTCAGCTACACAGAGAATTTCTCACATATAATTCTTTTACACAATGTCCTGACAACAAGGAGCTCCTTTTTAACCCGGTTTTCCTAGGAAATGTAGCACGTATATTCACACCGTATGCCTGTCATGTCTCCTCCCCAGCCTTCCTCCTGCCATCTGCCATTTCTCCACTTACAGGCACGTGACAAAGGAAGTCTGAAAGTGAAACTTGGAGCTTGTCTGTGGGAGAGATGAATTCCTGGCCTCTCTGGGCATAGCAATGACAACAGCACCTGCTGCAGAGGAGGCTCCAGCCGTGGCAGGAGCAACAGGCACCTCCAGTCTGCCCAAGAGAGCAGGCACCTGGGAACACTGTAGGAAGGACCAATGGCACTGGGATGCAGGAAGGAACTGGGAGGGTAAGTGGAACGTGTGAGAGAAATCTGTAGGAAACCAGCCTACGTGAGCTTCACTGCATACAGCAGCTTAGCCTGGTACAAGACAGGCACTAAACTAAAAAAAGTCCTTTAAAGAAGCAGGTGTGTTCTTTCCAAAGCGTCCACCGGTAAAATAAATTAAGCCAGTTAAATCAAGCTTCCATGCCAGTAGCCAGCAGCACAGCTCAGCCTGGTTTACCAGTCTGCTTAACAGCAGCAGGCAATTTTAAACTAGCATTTTATGATCTAGGATGGCTGATTTTAGGGTCATTTGACACACCATACACGGTCTCCTCTTTAAAAAAACAGGGAGCACAAAGGTGTCTGCTCGCCTTTGGAAAAGGAAATAAATATTAACTTATCTGCACGATGTATGAGCGGATACAGCCATGCTGCAGGAAACTCATTAATCTCACATGGAAAATAAATAAACCAGAAGAGAAAAGGATGGGTGGGATTTTAACTTCCTCTGTTTCCGCAAATGGTTATTCTATATGAACAAGTGCACACCAAAAGCTTTAAGAGGAAAATTGCTGGAAGGGACAAATAAGTTGGTTGAGTCTTTTAAAAGCTTTTCAGTGGAGGGTTAATTCTGCTGTTCAGAAAAGTCGCCTATTAAATGCTGCTTGATATTGCCCATTATTGGTCCACATTTTCCGTTACTGATGCCATTGTGAGACTCACATTTTCCATGGCAGGTGTCAGCCTAAGGCTGGATACGTGTGATACATGTGTGCCTGCGTCAAGAACCCCTCAGACCGTGGATAAAAATTTCAGTTCCATTTTTCAATGGAAAAAATGGCAACCTCTTCTTCAGACAACCGCTAAGGGTCTCATACTTTGGAGGAAGATCTCAAAATTTGGCAAGAGAGCTGCTTTAGCCACTCTGGAAATCCACCTAAGCCTGTTTGAACTACAGGTCTGAGAGACATCAGTTTGGTCTTCGTACAACTTCACAGCTTGGTGGCTTGGAAGATCCTGCTGTCAGGGATTTTGTGCTTGTCTGAAGCTGATCAAGGTGGTTTTCTTCATCTACTTTCTCCTGTGCTCCTTTGCACCCTGCTGCTGGTCTAGGGCAAGCAACAATGGACAGGCTGAAGAATAGAAGGTGAGAGAAGAAACAAGTGTGCTGTCTGGGTGGAGACCATGGGAAGGGAGGAAGTTTGAGATGAGATGCCAGAGACAGTGATATAGCAGGATGGGCATGAGGCAGGGTTGCAGCAGAAGTGACCCAGACTGGGAGAAAGAGATCAGAGTTGTGTGACTACTATGCTTATAGCCACTGACCAAGATTTGTGCCAGAAGATAAAACAGTGGCAGTTTTGTTTGCTGATGTGGAAAATGTAGGTGGTCTCTGAAAGTGCCTTCAGAATTACACAGTTTTGAGAGTGGCAGGAAGTGTAGTTTGGGCTCATTTTTAGCTATGTTGGTTGCAGTTTGAAGGTGCAGCTGTACATAAAAATACAGAATAATTGGGAAATTGGTGATTGGTTCTTTTATTTCATAAAATTATTACCCTTTTTTAAAAATATGTTTGCCTTTCACATGGCAAACATATGTCACATATGTGACATATAGCCTGCACTTCTGCAATCATCTGTGTATTATCATAGAATCATTAGGGATTGGAAGGGACCTCAAAAGATCATCCAGTCCAATGCCTCTGATACAGCAGCATCACCTAGACCAAGTCACACAGGAACACATACAGGTGGGTTTTAAATGTCTCCAGGGAAGGAGACTCCACAACCCCCCTGGGCAGCCCCTTCCAGTGCTTTGTCACCCTCACCATGAAGAAGATCCTTCTGATATTTATATGGAACCTCCTGTGTTCCAGCTTACACCCATTTCCCCTTGTCCTATCACTAGATGACACTGAGCAGAGCCTGGCTCCATCCTCCTGACACCCTCCCTTCACATATTTATAGACATTAATGAGGTCACCTCTCTCAGTCTGCTCTTCTCCAAGCTAAAGAGACCCCGCTCCCTCAGCCTCTCCTCATCAGGGAGATGCTCTACTCCCTTCATCATCTCTGTGTCTCTGTGCCTGACTATCTCCAGCAGTCCCGTGTCCCTCTTGAACTGAATGGCCCAGAACCGGACACAATACTCCAGATGCAGTCTCAACAGTGCAGAGTAGAGGGGGAGGAAAACCTCTCTTGATCTGCTAATCAACCCCTTCTGACCCACGTTCCTTTTTTGTTTTACAGGTTGTTACCTTGTGGTACAGAGCTCCTGAAGTTTTGCTTCAGTCCAGCTACGCAACACCAGTTGATCTGTGGAGTGTTGGCTGCATATTTGCAGAGATGTTCCGTCGAAAGTAAGAAACACAGATTTATTTCTTCATGGTTTTCATCTGAAATGTTTTAAGCTGTACAGTAGTGTCTGGTACGACGTGCTGAATCACATTTGTATTGGAAAGGGCTGACAGGATGTTTTGTGTGCAGCCCAACACGTAAACATCCGTGGTGAATTCCATACCCGCTTGGAGTCTTTCTTGATGGGAGTCTGCCTCAGCTCTTGGTAAAGCCTGTTTGAGCTCTGATGTATTCCTGGCACACCTGAATCCAAAGGCAGAGAGGCTGTTGTCAAATCTGTGTAAAGCTGTGTTCTGGAAAGGTTTTACCCTAAGGAAGGCAGGTCATGGAGGTCAGCACAGTCTTCTTGCTCTGGAGTTTGGGCAATGGAGCACTGTTTGCTTGTAGCCCCCTCTTAGCATATTTAAGATCTGAGAAGTCACTGTAAAGTTGAGTTCTAGTGGTAGGAAACAGAGGTAGAATTTTATTAAAGAATAAGCTCTTAGCCTGAGCGTAGAGTAACAGAAGTGTTAAACATAGTCCAAAAAATCATGGCAAAGACCCTTTGTGGGGCTGATTCGATTCAACTGCCTATCAGAACTGTCTTGCTACAAACTCAGATGAGTTGTGAATGTGAAAGGAACATTTGGCTTCTAGTGTATCCCCATGGAAAGACAGTAGTATGGAGATTGTACCATGTACAGTGTGGAGAGGAACAAACCCCCAAGAACCATAACAAGGTGATTCTATCTCAGCAGTAACCCAATCAAATGCACTTGGGTTGAACTTACTGCAAAAAGTGCTTGTTGCCATCACCTGGGTGATCTCCATGCAGAAACTGTGCAGCATTTTGTAACCCTGCTGTGAAATTAAAGAATATATTCAAAGAACATGTGACAGAAAATGATGCTCTGGGTGGTCTAAAAAAATCCCAGTATAATTTACAAGAAGTCACATTGCAAGGGCCCTGAGAAACAACGATTTAATTTTTGCAATATGAAGATCCAAATATTAATTGAAGTCTTTCATAATAATTTTGGGATTCTACTACTTCTTAATGTTAGTATATGGAAAAAATCCTTTTTCTTGGGCTTCTTGCCTGGTCAAAAGGCCTGGGTAGAATTATTATCCTCCACCCTCTCTCTGACTCAGAAATGAGGTAAGAAAATTAGGGGAAAGAAGTAGGAGTATCCATTAAACTCTCAATTGCAAACTTTTAAAGATTTAATCTTCTGCCTTATGCTGCCAGGTTCATGATAGCAGTAAGGCAATGATATTTCTTCTGATTTAAATAGCAGATTCAACAACCTCATCTTTCATTTGAAAGAAGATTGATACTGGATAAACAACGGGGAATTTTATTGCATGCTCAAACGTTAAACCCGCCTGGGTATCTTCCTGTGTTACTTGGTCTAGGTGATCCTGCTGTGGCAGGGGGGATTGGACTGGATGATCTTTCGAGGTCCCTTCCAATCCCTAATGTTCTGCGATTCTGTGATCTTTTCCTTGTTTAATTTGAAATATTCTGACAGATAATCCCACATACAAGCATCACAGATTTCATTTTATGATGCATGAGCTTCACTGACTCCAAATCCAAGACAGTAAATTAAATTAGTGACAGGCAGTTAATTTTCTCCTTGTTTACAAGTGCAAATATTACATTCATATTACAAATCAGGTAATTGATTATTTTTTTTAATGGAAATGAGATCTGACTTGAATCAGACTGATAAAACCAGGACTTGTAATTACTCTTCCCAAACACAAGGTCAGTCTGACATTCTCCGTCCTAAATTCGGGACACTGTAGAGGTCAGGAATCTGCCAAGTCTGTATGCACGTTGTTTCATTGGAAGTACTGTGACTTGCACGTCCTTCAGCATGCAAGGGTGATTCGGAAGACTGATCTCAAGGCTTATTGCCATAAAGGTACAGTGAACAGCACCCAGTGCTGTCTCCTTGGACTGTTGTATCGGGTTCATGTCACAAGACTCTCCGTACGATATGTGTTGTCTTTCTGGTCCTCCTGAAGGGTTGCAAAAGAAAGCCCATAGTGCTGTGACCTCAGTAGCAATAAACAGTCAAATTTTGCAAACACCATGGATTATTTCCTAAAGGTGGAATAAATGCAACAGCTATTTCTGCTGGGAAATGGCAGTGCCCTTGGCTAATCACTGATCCAAATTTGCACTGATGCCAACAGTGTATGAGAGTGTATGAGAGTGCAGGTAGAACTTAGAGGTAGGTGCTGGTTTGACATTAAGACAACTTTTTCCTTTTTACTGTCTTACTGACTACTTGTTGCCGTCTTTCCCTACTCTCTGTTACTGTCTTTTTGAAATATTTTAAAGCTCTGTAATTTTTAAGACATTTACTGAGAATACTCTAGCCTTTTCTGCATCACAAAGACTTCACCTGAACACACTTCAAAATACAATAGCACACAGAATCACAAAACATCCTCTTCATGCCAGAGTTTGCTAGAATACAGTTTTGAAGGCTGCTAGCATCACAGCCAGGGTGCTGTAGGCTTGAGCAAGTGTAGGATGAGAGGTGACATGACTGTAGTCTGGTCCCTGAGTTGCAGATTCCAGTCTTCAACTTGAAGATCTCTTATTTATTTTAGATCACCCTTAATCCAAAGCAGCTTAAGACAAATCATAGAATCATTAGGGATTGGAAGGACCTCAAAAGATCATCCAGTCTAATCCCCCTGCCACAGCAGGATCACCTAGACCAAGTCACACAGGAACACATCCAGGCAGGTCTTAAATGTCTCCAGAGAAGGAGAGTGAAGGCAGGCTGTTCGTCCTACCCCGCAAGAACGAACAGGAACAGCAGTGGTGCTTCTGAGAGACACGAATCTCTCCTCCAGTTCTGTCCTGATGCCAGCTTGGTCAGCACTATGAGGCAGGTGCCGGTTTCTGCCAAAGAGGAGGGTGTGTTTCCATCAATGGCTGAGGTGTCCTCACATTTTGCTTAGCTTAGATGTAAAAGACGTTTCGTTTGCCCAGGCTGATGAATGCTAACCAAACGTGGGCTGCTACTATTGATTGTTAATGCAGAGCGCTTTGTAAAAGCCTCCTGATTGAAGCCGGTAGAACTAATCTTGTCTGAAGGGAGAGCTGATTGATTTCCTTTCAAATCAAAAAAAGAAAAATGCTGGAAGCAGCCGTCTTCTCCTTACATTTTTCTCATCTAAGAGCTTGCCGATGTTATAGATTCCTTAGCGCCACAGACCGAAACCAAAACAGCAACCAAAAACCAGCCCTTGTGGATCTTCAGCATTCGGCTAAACTCGCCATAAAAAAGCGCCAAGCAGCTGACAAAAGAATCTCCCCCAAACCACATGCATCACTCTGGGTTTTGCTAGAGGAGAAAATGTCTCCATTCATTTCCCAGGCAGCCCTGCTGGCGCTCTCCCATTTCCCCGGCAAGTGTTCCACAGAATCATCAGGGATTGGAAGGGACCTCAAAAGATCCTCTAGTCCAATCCCCCTGCCTAAAATCAGCTCAGACGCTCAAATGAGTGTCGTTCCCAGTGAAAAAAGAGATGCCCTTTGGAAAGGATCTGTGAGATAAGACCTGTGCAGCATTTTGCTGGGTTGCCTGTCCTCGACCACGTATCTGAATATGTTCTACACCAGGTAAGTCCCTGCACCCATTCTGCATCGCTGGGGTGCTGCTGCCAGCCCTGGCTTAGGGCACGGGCAGATAAAGGCACAGGTTGCTGCATCCTCCACCCAGAGGTTCCTTCTGGCCAGCCTGATCTAGGGTGGGGTGTCCCTGCCCACGGCAGGGCAGTTGGAACTGGATGATCCTGTGGCCCTTTCCAGCCCTGACTGATTCTATGATTCTGTAGTGACTTATGGTGGGGAAGGTACTTTCATCTTAAAGCCTGTGTTGCAGGCTTGTAGAAGACAATATGGATGTGTTCCTGTGTGACTTGGTCTGGGTGGTCCTGCTGTGGCAGGGGGATTGGACTAGATGATCTTTTGAGGTCCCTTCCAATCCCTAATGATTCCATGATTCTGTAACATCCAGTGTTGATGTTTGGGATGAAATCTACTGTACGTGGTAATTAAGAAACCAAGTTTAATTTATACTCTATATACTCATGCAAATGGGAAGGAGGAAAAGCAGCTTTTAATGCTTTTAACTCAGAATGTCACCAGAAACAATCCAGGCATTGTCTGAACTGTGTTCAGCCTTTTGATGCAGCTAAAATAATGTGTTGTCAAGCCAATGATTCACATGGCCACAAGGCTGGAAGATGAACACAGCCACCCTCTTCCTTAAATTATGTATTTTGATACCAGAACAGCACCCAGTTGAAGCAGCTAAGACTTTCTTCCTACAAACGTATCCTGAAAATGAAACTAATCCCAGTAACTTCAGGGAGACTTTTCGTTACCCATCCACGCACCCATGCAAATGTAATTTAATACAATTCAAAGGTTTATCAGCAGTTCAGAGCTTGATCCTACAAACATTCAGCTGTCAAAAAATTGGTGAACCACGCAAAGCTAAAAATCAGGTCACCTGCAGGATCAAGTTGTGGGGTGCTTGATTCTTACTAGTTTGAAATATGCTTGCCATTCGAAAACTTTTACTCAGGTGGTTTTTAAGACTTAATCTTGATTACAGCTTCTGTTCCCTCCATATAGGGGTTTTCAGGGGAGAGAAACCACACTGAACCAATACAAAAAGCTTCTCAATTAAGCTCTGATCACTGTAATTAGCATTTGTAACTGTTTTACAAAATCACAGAACATTAGCCATTGGAAGGGACCTCAAAAGATCATCCAGTCCAATCTCCCTGCCACAGCAGGATCACCTACATCCAGTTGCACAGGAACATACCCAGGCGGGTTTTAAACATCTCTAGAGAAGGGGACTCCACAACTCCCCTGGGCAACCTGTTCTAGTGCTCAGTCACCCTCACTGGGAAGAAGTTCCTTCTCACACTGACATAGAACTTCCTATGTTTACTATAGCTAAGAAAAAACAAGGTATTTTATTGAGGGTAAAAAACCTCCCCCTTCATCTGCAAATTACTCAATGCATTGTTCATCACACTATCCAGAAATTTTCCCTAGAAGTCCTGTTTACGGTACAAATTAGATGATCTCGACCAAATTATCAATTTTAACAGCTACTGTGAAATCATCACGGTCATGAATATACTGGGCAGAACTAGAACTTCAGTGGAGCTGACCTAAGTTAGCCTGGAAACAGGATATAGATTAGCAAAAGGGTTTTTATAAAACAAACCTCAGCAAGACGTGTCAGACGTGCTGAAAGCCTCCGAATTATTACCACGTCCTGCTGCACCTTCTATGCTAACAGAATAGAATATCCAGATGCACATAAGGGATGTGGGATTCCAAGCAAAATCTCCATAGCTTTATGTTCCTTTAAATGATTGAACGATAAATGAAAAATGGTTCCAAGGTCTTCACAATTAGGAACTAAACATAGCCCTGTAAGTGGACTGTAAAGTGATGGGGTGTGGGTCACCTGTGAGAGTCTGATGTTTTTATTTAACTCCACTCCTCTTAAGATATAAAGTATATAACATGGTATATTAAGGATCACCGTGTTATACTTCATGCTGTTTACACAGGAATGAGACGCATAGAATGGCTAGGGTTGGAAGGAACCTTAAAGATCAT
>JAOXOE010000506.1:15156276-15180999 GCA_028565055.1 Phoeniculus purpureus | reverse complement strand
ATCACCTAGACCAAGTCACACAGGAACACATCCAGGCAGGTCTTAAATGTCTCCAGAGAAGGAGACTCCACAACCCCTCTGGGAAGCCTGTTCCAGTGCTCTGTCACCCTCACTGGGAAGAAGTTCCTTCTCTTGTTTACGTGGAACCTCCTCTGTTCCAGTTTGCACCCATTGCCCCTCATCCTATCCCTAGATGACTTTGAGAAGAGCCTGGCTCCATCCTCCTAACACCCACCCTTCCCATATTTATCAACATTAATGAAGTCAACCCTCAGTCTCCTCTTCTCCAAGCTAAAGAGACCCAGCTCTCTCAGCCTTTCCTCATAAGGGAAGTGTTCTACTTCCTTCATCATCCTCGTTGCTCTACGCTGGACTCCCTCCAGCAGCTCCACATCCCCCTTGAACAGAGAAAAGTGTACGAAGAAATTCATAGACTCAGAACGTAAAATGTCTGTGTTTAGATACACCTAGTCCACATTTCTCTCACATTAGCTGATTTGGCTAAGCAAATGGCATTTCTCAGATGAGGACTCTGGTCCTCATGCAATCTGAAGTCTGTATGAAGTAATAGCTGTATTATCTCAGTGTCCCAAGCTTTATCCACCCAAGAGGGAAGTCAATGCCATGCACACCAGCTTTATTCTGAGACTGCTCATGCAACAGCTCTCTGGTGATGTGATCAGCCTGCTGTTGGTAAGATCATCAGTCCCAGAATTTCTTAAGCCACAGGATTGGAAAAAATAGCATGAGGTTATTGTTTATTCACTTTTAAGTATTAAATAATGCTTTTAGCAGTTGTCTCATTTTTCAGCTTGCTCTGCCAGCTCCTAATACATGCAATTCAGTTACTGCATCACCAACCATGATCAAAATGTATAGCAGCAGGTAAGAGATGTGTGACTCTACTAAAATACCTATGAGTGGACAAGTTCAATAGCAGGCACAAACTGTGTCCATGGGGAAACAAGCTATAGGCAGGTTAGTCATCTTGTCTATGTGATCCTGCTGGCAGGGCGATTGAACTAGATGATCTTTCGAGGTCCCTTCCAACCCCTAAAGTTCCGTGAGTCTGTGATTCTACAACATAAATTTGTCCAATTAGAGGAGTTAATTTAAAGCAGGATTTATTTGACCCTCGCTTCAAAGTGGCTGTAGAATATGAATACTGCCGTGAAAGGAATCATGAGGCATGCTTCTATGGCTTTGTCTCATTTCAGATGCATTTTAATTTGGCAATTATTTTCCTGAGCTTGAGCATATCTTATTGGGCAGTCCTCATCGTTTTAAGCAAGCTGTAGCTATGCAGCAGTAGAAATATTTTGCTTTGCCTACTAGATCCTGGATTTCTCCATACAGTGAAGTTTCTATCTTTTTTTTTTCCAGACCTTTTTTGCTCTTTTATTTTTTTTCCAGACCTTTTTTGCTCTTTTATTTTCAACACATCTCTGCCTTGCAAAAGCAGAGAGCAGAAAGAGCTGAAATACATTTTCAAATATTTTGTGAGGTGTAAAGAAGACAGAAACAGAGGGAACAGGAAAGGAAGTAATGAGAGAAAAAACAAATTATAAAGGATGTGTGGGGAGGAAAGATGTGATGAACCCAATATAGTAGAGACATATAGGCAAGAAAGCAACTGAGTAAATACAGCCACGGATGCTACCTGTGAGTTGGGGTTTCTGGATAACCTGGCAAACGTCTTAAATGTGGTTTAAGAGAAAGCTGTTCCCTTTATCATGCAGCAACTTTAAACACAGACTTTACAATCACATTATCTGGTGTTTTCCAGTGAACCTTAAACCAAGATATCTAGCGGACCAAGACCTCGGAAGTGTAATCACTCAATTTTCTGTGCTCGCAGTTCGGTAGCAGGAGAATTAAAACAACTTTTTTCTTCCCTTTTCCCTTTCTGTTTTAACTAGCAAAGGTGGATGTCGCAGCTTAGAACTGCAAAAGCTTGATTTGCAACCTTTGAACCAAGGTAGTGTAGAGTGGGGGCCCCAGTTTGTTTTTGCCATTTTTGGAAAATATCTTGTTATGCTACGAGAATGATTTAAGCTGCAAGCGCCATAAAAGTTCACCACAGCCCAGACCAACTGCACTGGGAGAAGCTTCATTCCTTGGAAAGATCTTGTCAGCGTTCAAAACACTGCGCTTTGCACTTTTCCTCCTTTATTCTCCTGCCATTCATGTGCATGTGGGTGTGTGGGAGGATGATGGTTTTTCCAAACCAGACTGGATTTTCTTTTCTTTTCCCCCCACCCCAGTCTATTAGAAAAAAAATTGTCAAACATTTTTTTAAGCTGAAGGGACCCAAACCACAATTTAGCTTAGAGATCTGATGGAACAACACAATACTTCGCTTTAAAATTAACTAACGAAGGAAGGCAGAAGGTTGCACTTGTTCACGTTATTCCAGTCTCTGGATACGCGGGATTGTCTGACCCCGCGGGCAGAAGCCCCATGGACTTTGGGCAGAGGACAAGCACACACTAGTAGACAGGAGGGCAGACCCTCAGAATGACACAGCTCATTATTGAGTGAAAATAACTGAGTCCCATTAAAAGTAAAACACCTTGTTGTTTTTGACTTGCACTTTCCCTCCAGCCTTTTCTAGCCGATATCTTTCTGTGTGTCTACAGTTGGGCTGATTGATAGCCGTTAGTCAAATCCACTAAGTTTATCAGTCTGTGGTTGGAGATGAGTGGAAAGTGAGTGCCAGGCCATTCACTTGTGGTTTTCCTTCTAGTTTCCAGCTGTGCCAGACTTTCAGCCAGGGGAATAGATCTGTTGGGGAGGGAAACAGTTGACAAACCATAGAAACCAAAAACGGTCACTACCCGTGACAAAGAAACCCAGAGGGGAACCTTGAGGCAGGGCTAGGAAGACCCACAATTAGCTGACAGAGTCGAATTTGATGTCTGGGTTCAGGTGTGGGGCTATGCAGCCAATCAGTGACCAAAGGACCATGGCTAGGTGGCTTTGGGCTGGCAGGTGGTGGCCACACACAGCTCAAGCCTGGAGGTAGTAGTTCATGAGAGATCTGCCCTCCTGGAAAGCTTCCCGTATTTTCTTTACTTGCAGGTGGCACAGCACTAGTCTGAAATCCCCCTGAACTTCCCTTAAGTGAAATACACTTCCTTTAGAAGGGAAACCCTACAGGAAAGCTGGTGAGGGGCTGTTCACAGGGGTGTACAGCAACAGGATGAGGGTCTGAAACTAGAGCAGGGGAGATTAGACTGACTGTTAGAAAGAAGTCCCTTACAATGAGGGTGGTGAAACACTCGTGCAGGTTGCCCAGAGAGGTGGCAGAAGCTCCATTGCTGGAGGCATTCAAGGTCAGGCTTGATGGGACTCTGAGCAGCCTGATCTAGTCAGAGATGTCCCTGCTTACTGCAGGACGTTGGTCTAATGAGATTTAAATGTCCCTTCCAGCCCAACGCATTCTTTGACTCTATGATATTCCAGTCCATGGCAATCGGAATTAGCCTGTCATGACCTTGTGGCTAGGAGAAAGATCACAGCATGTCTCTTTTTGTGTAGATATTTTAAGTCCTTTAAGTGTTAGCATCATAGCATTTGTGATGGATATAGGGGAATGCAGGTGGCACCAGAGACACCTAGGTCTCTCACAGCTGTTGTCTGGTCAATGTGAAGATGGCTCCCTTTATGTCTTCTGGAGCATCTCAAAGACAAGTTCCTGAGATAAGCCAGAGCAGCCCAAGGGCTGCTTTGATGGTATCTCCAGCTGCAGGCGGCTTTCAGCAGTCACTCCACCAGCAAGAAAGCAGGAGAGAAGTAGAGTGATTTTACCCATGTCCCTTCTTCTTGCAGAGAGGGACAGCCAGCTGTACACTGCCCAAACCCTTTCCTTTTGAAAGGGTCTCCTGGCTCTTTCACACATCTTCCCTCTCCAGGAACTTGCCTGAGAGAGGCTTTGCTTTTTGCCTAGAGTTTGGCTGGGGAAAACTGTGTACTCTTGTTTGACTCGTCATAGAACTAAACATTGTTTTTATTCACTCTTCTCTTTCATAAGAAAATAGCTAAAAAAGGTAGTTAAACTCCAAGTAGACGTACGGGATCCTTTCGTGGTGCAACCTAGGTTTTAGCTGCGGCTCACGTCGCTGAGTTTCCAAGTGTGGAGGGTTTCTTTCCAAAATGAGTGTCTAGTCAGAAATTTTGATCTAAGCACCTTTACTGAGTTCTCTGCATTTGTCCAGAATAGAAATCTAATAATTAGCTACCTCTGGTCACTCGTAAAACCAGTATGGAACAGTTCAGATGTCTGTAAGACAAATCTGTCTCACATGTGTGTCTTTTGTTTTCAGCAGTTTCCCACTAGTGCTTTTCCATATGTAGGTGCTCACCAAAGCTGTGAGATGTTCTTTACATCTAAAAATAAGTCGTAAATCTGCACAAGAGAAGCAGAGAGTGCACCAAAAGCAACAGGCAACAGCACAAGTTTGAGAGCAGCCAAGGACAGCAGAGCAAAACACAACAGCCTTCCGAAGCATGGTGCTTCCTTTTGCACCAAGTAAGTAATTGGCAGTGAGAGGAGAGCTCAAGATGTCACACAAAGCAAGAGGAAGTTTGATATTTCAATTTCTGGAAAACCATTTCTCTGAGAGAACCAGACTGCCCAGAGGCAGCTCCCCGCTGCCGTTGTGGAAAAGCTGACCATGGGGTTCAGAGCGCTGTGGAGAACTTGCCAGCTGGTCTGAGAGTCTGTGCTTTGGCTGTAGTTGCAGATGTCTAAGACCTAGATGGAGTCCTTTTGAGCAGGAATGGAGCTGCACACATCTTCTCCTGCGTGTGCGTGTTGACTGACACAGAGCAGCACAAGTGGTACCCACAAGTAGCCTTTGCCATCAGTTCTCAGGGTCCTAGTGTCTGTAGTCTGAAAAAATAGAGAAGAGGTATAGAATCACAGAATCATAAAATCATCAAGTTGGAAAAGACCTTCAAAATCATCAAGACAAACCATCAGCCCTACAACCCCTAACCACTAAACTGTCTCCTGAAACACCATGTCTGCCCCTTTTTTGAACCCCTCCAGGGACAGTGCCTCCATTCCCTCCCACGGCAGCCTGTTCCAAGGCCTCCCCTCTCTTTCTGGGAAGTATCTCCTAATATCCAATCTGAACTCCCCTGGCACCACTTGACCCCATTTCCTCTTGTCCTACCTCTGGTCACTAGGGAGAAGGCATGGCAGGATGTAGCTCACACAAGCTCCTGTCCCTTCTTCCTTTGAAGCCAGTTTTCCTTGTGACAGAACATGGGTTGTGCCTTGATTGTCACTGTTCTTTGCACACCACGAGTGGCACTGCCATCACATTTGCCCATGTGCTCTGCTTGACCTGACATATATGGATATGGGAAGGGTGGGTGCCAGGAGGATGGAGCCAGGCTCTGCTCAGTGTCATCTAGTGATAGGACAAGGGGCAATGGGTGTGAGCTGGAACATAGGAGGTTCCATATAAATATCAGAAGGAACTTCTTCACAGTGAGGGTGACAGAGCACTGGAACAGGCTGCCCAGGGGGGTTGTAGAGTCTCCTTCTCTGGAGATGTTTAAAACCCGCCTGAATGTGTTCCTGTGTGACTTGGTCTAGGTCCTTCCAATTGCTGATGTTCTGTGATGTATATAGGCTCTTTAAGTTTGTCAGCTGGGCCTCGGGCAGTTGAGTGACCCTGTTTAATGGGTCTGTTTGTTTCTCCAAAGTGCAAATTTCATGGATTTTCCAAGTCACGAGCCTGGAATCCTTTTTTCTTTGCGTATCCTGAAGTCCTCTAATGTACTTGAAAAATGTTATTATATTGCACAGTACCTTGCAATTGAGGGTGGATTTTTCTAGTCACATTTGAACTAGAAAGAACAGAATTGCAGGTGTGTGTCTCATTAACAGGAAGCAGAAGGCTACTCATGGACTACGCTATGTGTTTCTCTTTTAAAAAGCACAAGATACTACTACTGTGACTGCCAGCTGCTCTTTCTGCTGATGTAGTTACTTTAACAGAATTGTTAAGTGCTACTCAGCAAACCAAGAGAGCGGTTGGTTGGTTCATGTGGCAGCAAAGTCTAGAGCTTGACCTTAGGCTTGACCTAAGGCCATTGAGGATGTCTTGACGTAAAGCTAGGTCAGAAAAAAAAAATCGGTAGGAAGCTGTCTGGGGAAGAAGCAGAGGAAGTGAAGTTCAAATAGCCTTTGCATCTGCAAGTTCAGCTGTTTAGATTGTGAACTTGGGTTTCAGCATGTTTTCACATCTCAAATGCATCGGGAGATCTATTTATTTATAGCTGCTGTATGGAAAACGAAGCTCTCAGAAAACCTGTCTGCAGTGAGTGCACTTTTTCCAGTTGGTGTTTATTTTATCAAGCAGATTTGTAGAGTTGACAGTGGTTTTTGTGAGGTTTTACATTGTTTTGGCTGTGCCTTGCTGTAGGCCAGCCAAAGATTTGGTCCTGTAAATGCCAGGCGTGTGAGTAGCTCCATTAGTGTGAGTAATCCCACGGGTTGAGGCTAAATATAAGAGTCTGTAGCAGCAAATCCTAAAGAAAATTATGTCTAGCGTTAGAATATAACAGTAGTTAAGAGGAGACTGAGGGGAGACCTCATCACTCTACAATTATCTGAAAGGACATTGTAGAGTTGTTGATGCTGGTCGCTTCTCACAGGTAGTTAGCGACAGAACCAGAGAGATGGGCTTCAGGCTTCAACAAGGTAGGTTTAGATTAGACATAAAGAAAAAATTCTTACTGGAGAGAGTGGTCAGGCACTGGAATGGGCTACCCAGGCTGGTGGTTGAGTCCCCATCCCTGGATGTGTTTAAAAGTTGCTTAGCTGTAGTGTTGGGGGA
The DNA here is from genome assembly GCA_028565055.1 of Phoeniculus purpureus. Classification (NCBI taxonomy): domain Eukaryota; kingdom Metazoa; phylum Chordata; class Aves; order Bucerotiformes; family Phoeniculidae; genus Phoeniculus; species Phoeniculus purpureus. The sequence continues at coordinate 15,174,145 of JAOXOE010000506.1, read as the reverse complement.
TGTGATTTAGGGTCGAACTTGTAGAGTAGGGTTGGCAGTTGGACTGGATGAGCCCCATGGTCTTTTCCAACTTGAATGATTCTGTGATTCTGTAATTCTAAGAGTTTCTTCCAAATGGTTGTTGTTTGTGTTGTGTTCCTGAACTCTGTTCTACTTTCCGACAGAGGTAAAAAGGTATTTTCAGATCAGTGTCACTGGATTGTGCCCTGTAAGATAGTTTGTAAGCATGTGCAGTTTTATTTCACTTTGCTTCTGAACTGAAATCGTTCAGACTTCAAAAACAAAGCCAGCTGATTAGTTCTGCATTATTTCATTTCAGTGCAAGATTTCAACCTTGATCACTAAAGCTAAGTGGAAAACCTGGGTCTGAAGGACTACTGTAGACAGAAACCTCTAACCTGGAGCACAGGATTCAATAATCATTGATTAATGCCATTTACTGCTGATTTCTTGTCTTTGAAAAAGCCAGTTGTTCTTGCCAGTGTCTTTTGTACATGGACCTTCACTTAGAATTACAAAATGTAAACTGTAGTAATAGCATTGAGAAATGTAATGCTGGGGTAGGAAGAGTGGTGCTGGGGGAAGAGGATAAAAGTGAGACTTACTTAACACTGACTCCAAAAGGCTGTTCCATTGAAGCAAAACCTGAAGTAGGTGCATGTATTGCAGTAAATATTAAGTAGGTTAAACTGCCTGTCAAGTACAGTGATTTAATTTTTTTTTTTCACTTAGAGGAAAATTGGTTTAGGTGGAGTTTCAAGAAGACTATTCTGCTGCTGTTTGCTCTGTGAAGGACATTTACTGCTAGAGAATCAGAGCAAATATGCTTCCTTTGCTGTGGAGGCCAGTAGGGATGCTCAGGTTGCAGTTATGGGCAGGAGCTAAGCATGTTTGTGTGTGTACGTAGAAAATGCACAGGTGGGTAAGTAACACTTTTAGGGTTTTTGGTATGATGTAAAAGATTGGAAGCAGCAAAAAACTAGCTGTGTGTTTATATTGATCTCTTTGTTAGAGCAGCTCAGTGTAGTTTCTTCAAACGTGTAAGAAGAAAGACCTAAAGAGCTTGCAATAAATCACAGAATCACTCTGGTTGGAAAAGACCCCTGGGATCAAGTCCAACCATCTACCCTACATTACAAGTTCATCCCTGAAACACATCCCTCAACACCTCATCCAAATGATCTTTAAACTCATCCAGGGATGGCAACTCAACCGTTTCCCCAGGAAGCCCATTCCAGTGCCTGACCACCCTTTCTGTTAAAAAAATTTTCCTAAAATAAAGCAGACTTCTGAGGTGCAGTCACTGTGGAATAAATCATTTAAGTACAGAGTTAGTGTTGAAGTGCACAGATCGAACACATAAAGCTTGGGTCTCTGTGTCTGCAGTTAGAATTAAGTCTGATAAAGAAGTGAGTGACTACATCACCACTGTGTGAAGGTCCCAATGTTTGGGGTGGAGAGGGTGGCATGGCCACTCCTTCCTCTGAGCTTTTCCTGTAAGAACAATTATGAGGGGGGAAAAACACTTGATGTTGAAATTTCGACTCAAATATGTCTGTGTGTATAGATGTATGATTTGGAAACCATACTTTTGAGCAGAACAGGAACACGTAGCCACCTCAAGCATGCACAAAATCCCACTATGCTGCTCTTCAAGTGCAGATAAGCTGTATTTCCACACAGCAAGCCTGCATGAATTGTTGAGAGAGGGGGGGAAAAAAAAAAGAGCAACTTCCATAAAAGGCAAAGTTCCTCAAGGGTTATGACCACTTCAAACGTTTCTATCTGTAAATTATTTCTCCAGCTCCGTATTTTAGCCGGAGAGAATAAGAAAATAAATATTTAATCGACATGAAGACATTCTCTTTTGCATTGCATGTGTTGAGGATGTCTCTCTCCTGGGCCTGTCCACCTGGGACAGACAGTAGGCTGGCTGACTGTCCCCTGGGGTTGATGCTTGTGTGCTGGTCATGGTCTGATGGACAGAGCTATTTTGCATGTGGGGACACTAGCAATTTCTTTTGTTAATAATTACTGATGGTTTATAAGGACTAAAGCAAATCTTACTCTGTCTTTTCTTAAAGAATGATTTAAGTGTTGGAGAAAACTCAGGGGTTTTCATTTTTGGTTGTCAAAGCGCACTTTTAAAACTGGTAGGCTGTATATTTCTGCTTTTTACAGTGGGAATTGGGAGCAGAGGCACTAGATGAGAAGATTTCAAAGAAAGGACGTTGTCCATTCTCATTCCATGCCCACCTCCACTCGTTAGCAAGTGTTCTTTTCCTAGATGTACCCTAGCACCAAGGCTGGTCTCTGGCCACCTTCTCCTTGGGCACACCAGATACAGACCTACTGAAGACAAAACTTGTTTTGGTTTCTGTGTGTGCTTTGGTTTACCTTGACATACTGATGAACACCTCCCTGATGAGGAAAGGCTGAGGGAGCTGGGTTTGTTTAGCTTGGAAAAAAGGAGACTGAGGGGTGAATTCATTAATGTCTACAACTATGTGAAGGGTGGGTGTCAGGAGGATGGAGCCAGGCTCTTCTCAGTGTCATCCAATGACAGGACAAAGGGCTATGGGTATAAGCTGGAACATAGGAGGTTCCACAACAATATGAGAAGGAACTTATTCCCAGTGAGGGTGACAGAGCACTGGAACAGGCTGCCCAGGAGTGTTGTGGAGTCTCCTTCTCTGGAGATGTTTAAAACCCACCTGAACATGTTCCTGTGCAACTTGGTCTAGGTGATCCTGCTGTGGCAGGGGGAATTGGACCTGGATGATCTTTTGAGATCCCTTCCAATCCCTAATATTCTGTGATTCTGTGAATTTGAAAGCCAAGAACAGTTTTGTCTGCACAGGATTTCATGAAGTGTGCAAAGTGGATGCAAATAGATCGGTTTTTTCCCCCACTGTGGGTATTGATTTCTGTACAGAACAGTGTGTGTCAGTCTACTCTGGGGAAAATGTTTGTGACTTTTGGGTAAGCTTTAACTCTAAGAACTATTCAGGGATGGAGAACTGTGAAATGATTTTAAAATGTCAATCTGTCTACAACTTATTTTTTAAGCATTGTAAGGTGAAAAACTGCCTAAAAGCGTTAACATTTTTGTGTTGGAAACCTTGATTTTTACTAAGCCACCAAGTGAGGCCACCACTATTGCAAAGAATGAAAATGACTCACTTTATTGAATTTGAAACCCAAATGTTGAAAAATATGAGGGAATGAGTTTTACTTCTACAAAATTTAAGCTAACTAGCCCACACAGACCCTCAGGCTAGACTGATGAGTGGTATAAAATGATTGTGGAGCATTGCTGTAAGCTGGTGTGAACAGTGTCCAGCAGAAAGCTCAGGCTTCCTTCTGGTGTCTCAGCCACACGTTCTAGCTTGGTCTAGTTGAGGGACTATGTTGTACCAAGGATTAGACCTGTTGGTTTTTTTCCAAGCTTTTCTTACTGCTTGAAGCCTCTAGCACATACCTATCTGCAGGGAGTCTCTAGAGTAGATCTGAAGTAGGACATTATATTTTATTTATCCGCTGGTAATTCTGACCACCCAATCCAACCACCTTCCTGCCAAGAAAGAAGTTTGTGACAGGCTCTTTCTGAAATCTGTTGTACTGTTGTGAACACAGTATGTTCGTGGGGCAAAGTTATGAATTCTCTGTGTTAAGGGGATTTGCCTGTAAAAAATACTTAGTCACAGCAGTGCTCAATGTATTTGTAGTACTCAAAGACCTGTGTTTTCTCTTAGTGAGAGTGCCGAAACAAATCAGTATGACTTTTTTAGTCATATCTTGAGATCTGAGGGAGACTGTGGCTGCTCCATCCCTGCAAGTGTTTAAGGGCAGGTTCGATGGGGAGACATTCGGTAAACTGATCTAGTAAGCTGTGTCCCTGCCCAAGGCAGGGAGATTGGAATTAGGTGATTGCTGAGGTCCCTTCCAGCCCTGACTGATTCTATGATTCTATAGAGACTTACGGTGGAGGAGGTACTTTCATGTTAAAGCCTGTGTTGCATGTCCTTAGAACTTCTAGGAAACAATATGAACGTGTTCCTGTGTGACTTGGTCTGGGTGGTCCTGCTGTGGCAGGGGGAATGGATTAGATGATCTTTCGAGGTCCCTTCTAATCCCTAATGATTCTGTGATTCTATCAGTGTTGTGCTCATCTGACACAGTTCAAGCGGTGGTAGGAGCTGGGTGGGGCTTCCTGGCCTCCAGCAAAGGCAGAGGGATGTGTCCCAGCCACTGGAGTGGCTGCATGCAGGTACCCTGTCCTGTTCTGAGGTGGCTTTCTCTGCCTCTGCCTATCCCAGGTTCTCCCTCATCTCCTCTTTCCGAAAGCCGCATTAGTGGGTGGGCACTGATGATGCAGCAGCTCCTATTTTTAAACTTATTGGGTCAAAGCAGATGTCGTGCTTACTCACCTAACTGATACTTCCTTAAGAATTAAGGGAGAGTACATTTTTAAAAATTTATAGAAAAAGGACAGTTTTGCTGAAAGTGGTGAGGAAGGGAAAAAAATAGTGAATTCTAGTCAGTAAGATGTCTTTGTAAAATGCTTGTAGCTGTGAGGTTTTTTTTGTCTAGTTACTGCTGGTTGGGTGTTGACTGTTTGTGTGACATAACTTATTTTTTTAAAGAGATGCTGGCTGAATTAAGGAAAATAAATAAACCTTGCAATTATTGTGTTTTAACCATGGATATAGTTGGCGTTTTGATTCACTACCTTTTCCTGCACTGACTGGTTGGCCTGAATAATTTATATCTGTCTGCATCTATTTGTGCCTGAGTCAAAATTCTGTCTGTGAGAATAAGATATATTTATTTTTATATGTATATTAAAAAATATGTAAAATTTTAAATTTTTTTCAACAATGATCATATTTCTTACTTTTGACTTTGAAAATGGCTGGACACACTCGGTGCAATTAAGTTCAGGTTCAGTGATTGCAAAGATGCTCTTCTGGAAAATTTAATGTCAGACCATGTAGAGAATGCCAGAAGTATAAACATTTGTTGATATCAGTTTTCGGGAAATCAGTTTAGGTGATGGTGGATTAACTGAAGTGGTTTTAGATGTCTTAAATAATGTAATTGTTTCCAAGCAACTAATGCCAACTGTTGAGAGTAAAGTTAATTTGCTAATGGCAGTACTGGACCCCTTGAAAAGCCATTCCAAGCACCAAGTTTGTTTCAGAGATTTAATAATTAATCAAAGTGACTATATTAAATGTCAGTGGATATATCTGTACGTTGCTATCATACCTCTCTCTTGACGTGAGTTTCTAGGCTGTTAATGATTAACACAGTGAGATCTGTAATGCAGTAGTAATGCTAGTGCACTGGAAGGGAAGGTACCTCTTGAACTGCCAGTACTTTAGCCTGGACTTTGTTGCGAGCTGTGGTTATAAGGTGTTCACTATACCCACATCCTGCTAGGAGAATGCTTTTCTTTCCAGAATTGAACCCAGATATGCAGGGCTAGATCTTCAGCTGCCACCATCATTCCCCCATTGCTTCTCTGTGATATTCTGATGGAGTAGCAGATGTTGCAAGAAGGATGCCTGAGTTGCAGAGCGCTGCCTTTAGCGTAGTGAAGTTGGCTGGTAAAATGTGGCTGGGTCGCTTCTGTGCATTTCAAGTGCATTGGTTGTTTGTTTAACTATTCATGAAGTCTTTCAGAGAATGCTTGAGCTGTGGAAAGGTGTTAAAATGATGCAATATCTCACTTACACACAGGCACGTGTTGTTGTGTGCATGATAATACAAGAAATTTCTCATCTCAGTCTGTGGCACAATCTGAAATTGCAAGGGCTATCATAACTCTGTGATTCTGGTCACAGAAAAGAAGTACATCTTAGAATCAGTGAGCTGTCCAGGTTGGCAAAGACCTTAAAGATCATCAAGTCCAACCATTAACCGAACTGTATCAAGCCCACTACTAGACTATGTCCCTAAGCTTCATATCTAAATGACTTTTTAGGGATGTTGATTCAACCACCTCCCCTGGTAGCCTGTTCCAGTGCCTGATGACCCTTTCCATAAAGAAGTTTTTCCTAATGTCTCACCTAAACATCCCCAGGCACAGCTTGAGGCCTTTTCCTCTGGTCCTATCACGTTTAGGTAGTTGTAGACAGTGATAACAGAGGCCTCCGTGTAGTTGTGTGCTGCTGATAGTAGCCCAGTACTGCAGTAAATGACTTTGTGTGTGGGTGTGCACATGTGCACACTTGAGATATTTTAAGAAGTCTTCCAGCCTTCTGGGAAGAAAGAAATCACTCAGTTCCTAAAAATCCACTTACATGCATGCGCTGTCTGCAGTGGCTTGCAGCTCTCTGTAGAGCATCATTAAATCACTGAGCATTCATTCCAGCTTCTTAATAATGCTCTTTTTTTTTTTTTGAGAGAAGCATGGATTTGATGTGTGAGGATAAAACAGTCATGCTGCTAGTGAATATTTGCATAATGTAGCTGACTTATAATTATGGGGTAGGCAGGTCAGAAAGGACTCCAAAACATAAGGTTTGCTGGTGGGTTTCCTGTAAGCTTGTGGCTTAACCTACCACTTGAGGGAAGATACTCTGGGCAGAGAGGATACTGAGTCGAGAGAATCAGTGCCATAATGGGCTGAAGAGGGCTAACACTCTCAGCTAATAGACAGCTTTGCTTCCCTGAGGACTTCAGTTGCTCAAGGTAAGATGCTAAGTTGTATTCATTTGTTACTTCCCATAACGTCTCACCTCAGACCTGGCAGTCGTATTGCACAGCCCAAAGGAAAAAAATAACCCCTGGACTTCTAAGTGATAGAAAATTATTGGCAGTCCAGCATCAAAAGGCAAATTCTAAGGCAGTAGTGATTGTTTTCTGAGATACGTTTTTGATTTCTCAGAAGCTGCTTCTTCAGAGGCATCATCTGCCCATGAGTCGGTTCCTATAACCTTGTAAGAATAGTGTTACAAACTCTTTGCAACTTAAACATTGATTTGACTTTGTGGAAGCTGAAGATCCTGGGTCTCTTTAGCTTGCAAAAAAGGAGACTGAGAGGTGACCTCATTAATGTTCATAAAAAATATGGAAAGAGTAGGTGTCAGGAGGATGGATCCAGGCTCTGCTCAGGGGCAACCAGTGATAGGACAGGGGTCCAATGGATGTAAGCTGGAACACAGGAGGTTCCACATCAATATGAGGAGAAACTTCTTCATGGTGAGAGTGACAGAGCACTGGAAGGGGCTGCCCAGGGGGATTGTGGAGTTGCCTTCTCTGGGACATTTAAAACCCACCTGGACGTGTTCTTGTGTGACTTGATCTAGGTGGTCCTGCTCTGACAGGGGGATTGGACTAGATGACCTTTTGAGGTCCCTTCCAATTCCTAATGCTCTGTGATTCTGTGAAACACAGCATCAACAAGAGGCCTTTGAAGTAGATAAGAGTAATAATTGCATTTAGTTTTGCAAAGATCATAGTTAATCCAGGTAGTCAACGTATGAAAGTAGTAGTCAATGTAGTCAAAGTAATGAAAGAGTTTCTTTTACTACACAGCTGCATGTCTCCTATGAGTTTTGTTCAGAAAGGTGATTTTCCAGGCCTTTGGAAAGTCAGTTACTAACCCAAATAAAATTATGGATTACTTTGTATTTTTTTATTAGACAGAATTTAAATACAGAAGTGGTTTTTGTTATGGCAGTAGCACTGAGGTCCCACCTTTCCCTTTTTGAGGGAGCCCAAAACTGCTTTTCTATACAGTGTGTGCTCAGTACTTGCAGAGGTAGGTCGATGTGGATCATAACTGGGTTGCTGTTGAGAAGCCAGTCAGGCTCTACCCAAAAGGCACCTGGAGAAGGGGGCACTGGGCTGCTGCACCTCATTCTGTGTATCATTCTGGGGAGCCATAGATTCAGCTTCATTGTGACAGCTGAATGCGTTGCAAGGCTTTAGCAGTAATGTGAAGAATAGCCTGTTGCGAGAAGTCCATTCTGAAGAACTGTTTTATGACCCAAGAATAAGAAGCCTTATTCTTAAAAAAAGCCTCACCTATAAAACGAAGTCAAACATTTGGTTTAGTATTCAGATGCAATGAAGGAACAGTTCTTTCTTTTGTATTCTTTATGGTCTTACAGTTCAACTCTTAGATATATTGACTCAGCTATGGGTCCTGAGCACAGGTTTGCAGAAATCGAAGCACTAACTGTTAACGAGGAGATCTTGCTAGATGAAGTGGGAATTTTCAATGCATCTTGAATGCTAATTTAAAGAGATTATCCAATAAAAGCGTAAGAACCAGGAGTTTGGTGTGTGTATATATCTCTCTAATTAAAAGCAGACTCTGGAGAGGTTTGTTACAATACAAACAATGCAGAGGGTGATTGTGGTGTCAGTGGGCAAGAATTAATTGAGTGCAGTAGAGGCAGTTGTGTGCTGCAAAACCATAGCATTTTATCACTGAAGCCATGCTGCCACTTGAGGCTTTGAAAGTGCTTTGTGACTGTGGGAAAAAGTTTTCTTCTTTCCCTGAGAAATGTCTCAGCTGCGGGTGCATCAAGGAAGTACATTAAAACAAGATGCAATTAAATGTTACAGTGCGACTGTTCAACAAACCCAAACTGGAAATTGCAGTAATTATTTTTTTAAGCTTCACTCTGCTGGAATTTTTCATAATGCAGAGATACTCAAAGTTTTTCCACTTTGCTCTGCTGAGAACAGTGTGTCGCTTCCATTTTCATACATGGTTTATGTTTGTACAAGATAATGCAGTATGGTGAAGCAGGAATTGAAATATCAGAAGCCATTGTTTTATTTTCACTCATGCCCCCCACTCTAGACTCCCAGGTTTTATTTGCATCTGTGAGTTTAAAATAAATAAATAAGACGATAGGATCTGAATTTATTGGGTATCTTTATAATTTTCAGTTCTACATCCCTTCTTTTTGTTCTTCTAGTTTCTTTGATTGCTGTGTACGCTGATACACAGATTCTTCTATTTTATCATGATGAGAATACCTCAGTCTTTTAAAAATCAAACTATTTCCAAATTAATTGAGAGAAGTGTCTAGAGGTGACACCTTTAGACCTCACCACTGGTGAGATCACACCTTGAGTACACAATCCAGTTTTGGGCACCTCATTACAAGGGAGACATCGAGGTGCTGGACCAAAATGCAGAGGAGGGCAACAAAGCTGGTGAGGGACCAGGAGAATAAATCTTAGGAGAGATTGAGACACTTGAGGGTGTTTAGTCTGAGGAAGAGGAGGCTAAGGGGAGACCTGATCGCTTTCTACAACTCTCTGAAAGGACATTGTAGAGATGCTGGTGCTGGTCTCTTCTCACAGGTAATTAGTGACAGAACCAGAGGGAAAGGCTTCAATCTTCAACAGGGTAGGTGTAGATTGAGCATCAGGAAGAACTTCTTCATGGAGAGAGTGGTCAGGCACTGAAATGGACTGCCCAGGGTGGTGGTTGAGTCCTTATCTCTGGATGAGTTTAAAAGGCACTTAGATGTAGTGTTGGGGGATCCGGTTTAGGAGTGAACTTGTAGAGGAGGGTTGATCGTTGGACTTGATGATCCCCAAGGTCTTGTCCAGCCTGAATGATTTAGTGATAATTCTGATATACTTTTCTTTTGTAAGTACCTGAGCTTTTACTTTTTTTTGTAAGTCTTTGCTTTTACTAACTTATGCTGTAAAATTAGGAGACAGTATTTTAAAAATACTATCAAAAATAGAGAACAAAAAGAGGAGTTTTTTGTCCACTACTTCAGGTAGAACAGAACAAGGTGAGCTTGGGTCTGCTTGCTTTTACTCATGCAGCTCTATCGCTGTTTCCCTTGAAGTCTGACCCTTGTGTGTTATTTTTCCTTCTTGCACATGTGATTATATACATTCTATATCTCTGGACATTTTCAGCACACGTGTATGAGAACACATAAAAATGCAGTGTGCCCCTTTTCTATGTGTGAGGAGAGGGAGTAGGCAGAGCTGAAACAGTGCCGGCTGCGTGCCCGGGCCCCAAGAAGTGCAGCGATGCGTTCCACTGAAGCATGAAGCAACGCCAAGGCATCGCTTGAACCTTGACTGCCAGACGTGACAGTGCTTTTGCCCGGAGAACATATCAGAGTGCCTTGGAAGACTCTTTTGTCAGGAAATCCTCTGGGATTAATTTCGTTTCCTCAGAGCGTTTTTCCTTTCAGTCAGATTTGTCTGTGCTTCCCAAATTTCAGGTGTAGGAATTGAGAGGGGAGATGAATTGCCAGAGCTCATTAAGCTGCAGGAGAGCACAGTATAAACCTGTGGTCTGCAAAGTGCTTCCTCCCCGCAGCGCTTGAAAGCAGCCCCAGTTCCACAGGGTCATGTTTTGCATTTGCCAGGTCAAACTATGCACTACACCTACAAATAAAAGTAAATTCCCACCTCGCTCTCCTTTTCTACTGAGTGTGAGAAACTGTTGGGCATAATTTTCCTCTTAATTTCCTTAAAGATCTTCCTAATTTTTTTACCTGATTTCATTCCAGCCCTGTTGACCATCAGTTTAAGAAATGGTACAACTGGGAAGATGCTTCTAGAAGTAGTTGTTCCCATTGTGATGTGTATTACTGAAAGTGTAGCTGCTGCCCTGAGCTGCTTTTAGTGGGGAGGAGCCTGTCCCTCCCAGTAAATGGTGTGGACGTTAGGTGGCTGTATGCACGCAGGTGTACACATACAGTGTAGGTACCTAAACGTGAAACTAATTTTCAGTTCTCTCATCAATTAAAACATTTTCCAAGTACTCCTCTGAGAAACTCTTACTCCTTCTTTGCTCTGAAGATTTCACCTCAGTTCCATAGCAATGGGCCCTTATCAATCAATTAGTTGGTTTGCAGTCTGTCTCGGAGAGCCAATTCTCATTGAAGAAATAGGAGTAATAGCATAAACTTCTGTGATTGCTTGTAAAATATAAATACAGATTATAGAGACTAACACAAGTTAATTCCTCTGTGGTTGCTAGGGGGTTACCTGTTGGTTTGTGTTTGCTTTCCTCCTGCTGTAGTCTTTGGATACCACAGCTGCCAAAGCCCCCATTGCTTGGAAGAACTGAATTTCCTCTTGAACATCCTTGTTCCCTTCCAATGACCTTCTGTTGTGCTTGACCTACTTTTCAGTGTTTTCCTCATTAACAACAAACATTCTCTCCAAGTGTGGATCTATGAGGAACAGCTAAATGACCGTGACCACCTGCTTTCAAGACTGGGCATAGCTGGATATTGCTGAAAGTACATTCCAGTAGTTCTTGTGGAGTAAAAAGTGAGTCTGTCCCTAATGAGTAGCGGTAATTTCCCATGGAAGTTGGTTTTAACAGCAGTGCCCATAAAGGAAGTTGTGATGGTTATCTTCAGATCTGTCTGTAAGGTGTGCACTCAGCTCTGCTAGTACTGAAGATAGTAAGGCAGTTTGTAAGTGGAAGAGGTGAGGAAACTATCAGCTGAACTCTTTGTAACTTCGGTTTTTGAGAAATACTGCAAGCCACTGCTCAGGCAAGATGTTGTGAGAAAAAGCTTGGTAGCTGTGGATGCCAAATCAAAAGGAATTTTCATATTTCAAGTTGACACTGAGAATCAGAACAAATGGTGTTGTGAACTAGATGCAAATGTCAAAGGATTTCCCAGATGTACTTTTTAAAGAAACTTATGGATGCACCTCCTAGTCTGGTTGTTGGCCTGGAAACAGGGCTGGGTTCTTTGCCTATATAAAGTTTTCCCAGTTTGTTAGCACAGGTGGGCTTCTCAAACAGAACACTAGTCTAGTCTGTTGAAATGTCCATCATACTTCGTGGGTATATGTGGGACTCAAGCTGTCCTCATGCCATGAAACATTCGGTTAGCCAAATGGTAGGGTGGCAAGTGCCTCCAATCAGTAGATTTTGAAACAGATGCTCCCCAAACAAGAGTCTCATGGATGCTGTATGCTCCAGGATGGGCCTGTGCTTTCCCTATCATCCTCCTGTTTGGGGCTTAAAAATGCAGTGCAGGTAGTAAGCCTGCCGTTGTCAGAAGAAACTCCTGCAGGTTTGCTCCACGCACATTGAATTTCAAGACAAAGGCATTGCAACCCAGTGGAATTTCAGCTTTTAAATTAATCCAGTGAAGAAGAAAAATTCTTTGGTGTATCCTCAGTAGAACTGTCTGCTTGAACGAGCAACAGAGAAGTTTAAGATGATATGTTAAACTTGGGGAGATAACTCGTGTGATGTGACACTTAAGGTTGTCTGTCAAAGTCACCATAAAATTACTATTGTGATTGAGAGAGCTGAAGTATGACAGCATGTAAGCTTCTACCCACTTGTAACAGGACCCTTTTTAGTAAAAATACTAACTTACTCGTGTGTTCTGAGCCTTGCCTGCAAAGATAGACTACCATGCGAGCTGCTCTGGTGATATCTAGTATATATTGTCTTTCTAGTTATTGAATGAATTAGAGGGTTGTAATGAAGAGATGGATCCTGCAGCCAGCTGGCAATGAAAGGATGTGGTAAATTATGCTGAAATCCAAGAGGTTTCCAGTATCAAAGCAGAACCTGTCCTAAATGCATGAGAAATTTACATGCATACACAGAGTCTTACCTGTGACAGAAACTAAAATCTGCTTTTCTGACTTTCACAGAAGGAGAAATGGGAAATACTTGGACACCTGTTGGCTCAGGTGCTGGAACTACTTGCCAGTTCCCCAAATTGTTATGTTCATTTAATGCCTTTATTTTCCTTCTGAGAAGGAAGGCGAGCTACACCTGTCTTTGGTTAATGAGTTAACTAGTTATCCAGTTCTCACTTGGTGATGAAACATTATTGCAGCCCATTACGGGGATTAGTTATGGTTTCATTATGAATACTGAAGCGTGTAGCAGCGTCACAAAGGTACTTAAAAGTTGCTAAATTAGTAAGTACTCCAAATGAAGCACATCTGGGATTCACTTATCGTTGGAGAAATTGCTTACGCAAGTGACTATAGTCAGGGAAGGTGGGGAGAGGCTGCTGCTCTTTGTTTTGAAGAGCAGTGGTGATGCATAGATCTCTTCAGATTGATGATCAGTCACCTGAAAGCTAGTGAGTCAAAAGTAGAACACAGACCAGTGCAGCTGACATCACGAAGAAGCCTTACGTGGTACTTTCTTTGAGCAGCTGGAAGAAGCCTCACATTTGCAGGATCTGGTCCTCAGGGGGGCTTTAACTGCCTTGATATCTTCTGGAAGGGCTAACACATCAGTGCACAAGTAATCCAGAAGGCTTCTGGAATGCTCTGGTGCAAATTTGTGATCTCACATGATTGATAAATTGGTAATGGAAGGATTTACCAGTTGGGAAGAAATGGGCAGACAACTGAAGGTTGACGTAGACTTGGCTACTATTTCCCTAGTGTTCTGTCTTGTTCTATGAGGAGAGAGCAACACAAATAGCAGGATCACAACCCTGCACCTCAGGAGTGCAGGCTTCAGCATGTTTAGGGACCTGCCTGCAATCTGATCCTAGAGAGAAGAGGGATGGTAGGTTTTGAAGGATCACCTCTTGTAAGCTCAAGTATGGGCTGGCTAAGAAGGCCTGCATGAATGAGCAAAGAGCTTAAGAGATGGAGAATCCAGGAAACCACAGGCTGGTTACCTCAGTGTATGGAAAGGTGATGGTGCAAATAAGCTGAGAAAGCATTTCCAGACATCTGGTGGACAAAAAAGTGACTGGGAGCAGTATGCATGACTTTCAGAAGGGCAGGTCATCCCTGACCAACCTTCATAGCTTTCTACAATGAGAAGACACCTGGATGGTTGAGTTGAGAGCAATGGATGTTCTTTATTTTGACTTTTGACGGTATCCTCCATATCATGGTAGTGAAAAAAAACTTGCATGGAATGGGAGCTAGACTGAAAATTGACTGAACTGACAGCCTTAGCAGATTGCAGAATACCTGCAGGTTCTGGTGGACATTAGGACCACAGTCCTCAATTTGGCCATTACATGAGGCAGTCTTCTTGTGGAAAAGACGACTGGCAGCCTTCTAGGCTGCATCAGGCTGAGTCCTGTCAACAGGTCAAGGGAAATGATCATTCTCCTCTGCTCAGCCCTGGTGAGACATGCCTGGGGTGCTGTGTCCAGTCCTGGCGTCCCCAGTACAGGAGAGACATGGGCGTATTGGAGCAAGTCCATCAAAGGGCCATGAAGGTGACTGTAGGCTTGAAGCATATGATGCATATAGGTGGTGAAGGTGAGTGAGTTGAAGCTTTTCAGCTTGGAGAAGATAAAGTTCAAAGGGATCTGTTTAAGGGTTGTTTGGATGAAGTGTTGAGGGATCTGGTTTAGGGGTGAACTTGTAAGGTAGGGTAGATGGTTGGACTTGATGATCCCAGGGGTCTTTTCGAATCAGAGTGATTCAGTGTGATCAATGCGTGTGAGAAAAGTGAGTAAAGAAGATGGCTCTTCTCAGTGGTGCCCAGTGGCAGGAGATAGGGCAGTGGGAACAAATGTGAGAAATTCTACTTAAAGAATAAGGAAAGTGTCTCACAAGTGTAGGGTGAGAGATGGCCACAATAAAATATTAACAAGCACACTGTAAGCAGACACCTTACAGTACTGCTATGGACTATCGTGCCTGTAACAATTTATAGAGTTCCTTGTCAAGGACAAGGAACTTATTAATCACTTTAAGTAGCAAATTGATCTTGGTGTTACAGACCCACTGAAAATAAATGTTCAGCAGAAAATGAGCTGATTTTTTTTTTTCATTTTGCTGTTGTGCCAATTTCTGCTGAGAATGCTGACATGATTGTAGTGGTGTTTGTCAGAAAAGAAATTATTACATCCTAAGTGTACTGTCTGGAAGGATATAAAGTTCAGCGGTCTTATGAGTGAAGTAAATGAAAGTATCTTGTTCTTATGAGTATTGCTTTCAGAAAAGGCATGATGACATCCAACCAAAAGGTGTTTTCGTTCAGCTTGTCTAATAAATTCCAGGTACTTGTTACACTAATTATACTTAGGTTTTATTTGTGGTAATTATTTATTCTTAACATACCCCTTTCTATTAAATAGGATGTATGTACTTCAAAATTACGATTATGTCATAATGGAAGGTTGTCATCTTTATGGGACAAAGGGAATAAAATGTAAAGAAGAAAGATTAATGTACCTACATACCGTCAGGTTGCTCAGAAATCACTACAATCAATTTTATAAAGGTATACAGAAGAAAATAGTTCTCTAGTCCAAGGTACAAATCAATTTGCCTTTTTCTAGCATCTTGACTGCTTAATCCAAACTCTCAACTGTGTCCATTCAGTAATAAAATCTGGTCATGTCTAGCTGACAGATTGAATGCAGATGATAATATTGTGCCCAGTTCTGGGCCTCCCAGTTCAAGAAGGACAGAGAACTGCTGGAGAGACTCCAGCGCAGAGCTGCAAAGATGATGAGAAGAGTAGAACACCTCCCTGGTGAGGAAAGGCTGAGGAAGCTGGGTCTGTTTAGCTTGGATAAAAGGAGACTGGGGGGTGACCTCATTAGTGTTTATAAATATGTGAAGGTTGGGCGTCAGGAGGATGGAGCCAGGCTCTGCTCAGTGTCATCCAATGATAGGACAAGGGGCAATGGGTGCAAGCTGGAACATAAGAAGTTCCACATCAGTATGAGAAGGAACTTCTTCCCAGTGAGGCTGACAGAGCACTGGAAGGGTCTTTGCAGGGAGATTGTGCAAAGTCCACCTGGATATGTTCCTGTGCGACTTGATCTAAGTGATCCTGCTGTGGTGGAATTGAACTAGATGATCTTTCAAGGTCCCTTCCAATCCCTAATGTTCTGTGATTCTGTGATAAACTTCTGTATAAAGTGTAACAGCAGTGAAAGCTAATTCCTGATGCCTTATTTATGTATTGCGTTGGGTCTTGCCTTCACTATTCTGTCTAATTCTATTGCTTTGGTAAATAGCTTGCTTAAAAGATAGCTGGTGCTTGTCTTCAGTTACATCCCCAGGGTGTGAATTCAAACAAAAAGAATCAGAGTAGAAGAAATCTTTAGTTCAAAAAGTGTGTTATTGTGGCATTTGATCTTCTGTTCTCTCTTTGGGAGGGAGATGAAATAGAGATTATAAAAATGGGAAGAAATGCAATTAGAGACAGACGACCAAATCAGATTTTGTACGCCAAAGTCATCTTGGCTGAGGTTGGGAGGGCATGAGTCCTGTGTTTATAGAAGGTGACTGCCCTGTGTTTGAGTCATTGTTCAACATCAGTGGTTAGACCATGCATTAAAGCCAGCCTGGATATGTTCCTGCGCATCTTGGTCTGGGTGATCCTGCTGTGGCAGGGGGATTGGACTAGATGATCTTTCAAGGTCCCTTCCAATCCCTAAAGTTCTGTGATTCTTTGAAATACAAATATGAAGACGACTTGAAAAGTCTGTCATGGTTTGTTAATAAATGCTTCAGCAAATGAAAACCAGGCTTGTGTTTTAACCTGGAAAAGCCATTTTCTGTTGCCAGCCTCCACTGCACATCTGCACCTTCATCTCGGCACAATGGGTAGTTAGGGCTGTAAGCAGCCATGGCACTGGCATTTGTCTTCCTGAGGAATGCAAGTGCCTGCTCTGCTACTTTATAATTTATGTCACTTGAATAGAAAAGGAAGACTTAGCAAGTTTTAGAGGCAAAAATGGAAAACAAACCCTTTGGTAATCCGAGAGAATAATGTGTGCGTAGCAGCTGGCAGTGTCATTTTAGATTTGTATGTAATTATTACTCAGTTTTAGGTGGTGCTTATGTTCTTGCTCCTGATGAGAAGATTCATTTGTGTGCATCATTATTATCTCTCTTGACGTGTACGTTAGTGACATTAATCTGTGTTTCATTTTCTGCAGCGGTAATAACGGGGTTGTCTCTCCCTAGCTTTATTATGCTGTCCTGCTTTCTGAAGTTGTCCTCATACACAAAGGGAAAGTATAGTATAGGGATCCAGTGAGAACCCAGTAACGTTTAGCGTGGGGTGAGGTAGCTCCTCTCAGTTTTCCTGCTTCCTCCTTTCCCAGCTATGCTCTATTTTCCTTACTGCTGGGCTAGCATGCAAAACTACTCCTTTTTGAATCGTGCCAACGTTGAACGTTGGTTTATTAAATATCTCCAGAAAGGATGCGGCAATAGAAAGTTTATGCTCCTGATAGAAACATTTCAGTCCTTTTTGTGTTTGGTTCTAGTAATGCGAAAGATTTGTTGGGGGCAATTCATGGTGGCAATCCACTTCTAGCTGGACTAAAATAGCCTCATTGCTTTCAAAATATGAGCTGATAAAATGAGTCACTCGTCTGAAATCATTCAAGTGACAGCTTTTTTGGAGTCTTGTGATGTTCTTTGCCTTGTCACAAGAGGCTAATTGGTCTTGCCAGGCCACTAAGGAAACTTGGGGTCCACTGTGCTGTGACACATCTTGGCCAGTACAGTGGCTAGCAAACTTACACTCTCTTCTTCATTTTTAGTTGCCTGGTTTTCCCATGTGTTAAAGACTTCATGTATTGAGATCTTTCCTCTGTCTCTATTCAACAGCACTTAGGTGAATGTCAGTGAATAGATACAACCAGATATGTAAGTTTTTGTATTAATATTAATTTAACAAAGCCCATGAGGTGAAATGTAAATGGAGGATGGATGTTTCCTGAGTATTTCTGCCTTGCTGTTAATGTTCCTAATCTCATATTACATACTGTAATATGAGGTTATTTGAGGAAGACAGTGAAATACTAGCACAGTAGCCATATAAAATACATATGTCAGTGAGAGTGACAGGGCAGTGGAAGGGGCTGCCCAAGGGGGTTGTGGAGTCTCCTTCTCTGGAGACATTTAAAACCCACCTGGACATGTTCCTGTG
>JAOXOE010000506.1:15134228-15147932 GCA_028565055.1 Phoeniculus purpureus | reverse complement strand
ACCAAGTTGCACAGGAACATATCCAGGCAGGTTTGAAACATCTCCAGAGAAGGAGACTCCACAACCCCCCTGGGCAGACTGTTCCGGAACTCTGTCAACCTCTGATATCAGTTCCTTCTGATATTTGTATGGAACCTCCTATGTTCCAGCTTACACCCATTGCCCCTCGTCCTATGACTAGATGACACTGAGAAGAGCCTGGCTCCATCCTCCTGACACCCACCCACACTTACAGACATTAATGAGGTTCCCCCTCAGTCTCCTCTTCTCCAAGCTGAAGAGACCCAGCTCCCTCAGCCTGTCCTCATAAGGGGGGTGTCCCACTTCCTTCATCATATTCGTTCCACGTACTCATTCAGAGGAAGCTATTTCGTTCATGTTAAAGGATGCAATGAGATTTTCCAAAGTAGCATGTTCAAAAACACGTCTCATCTGTTCACTTTTTTGTCAGCTTTAGTAGAAACTTGCACGGTACTTTCACAGACTGGATGAAATATGGAGGCAGAAGAACTTGAGGTCTCAAAAAAGATTAAGATCTTTTTCACCCTACGTTGGCGGCTGCCAATTACAAACACAAACTCGCATTCATTAAAGCAAGGCACATCCTAACAATATTTCTTTCTTCTTTCAGACCACTCTTCCGTGGAAATTCAGATGTCGATCAGCTAGGAAAAATCTTTGAGTAAGTAGAAACGAGCTGCTTTATGTCGGTGTTTAACATTGAAGCTCTGTGAGGTTCCTCAGCCATGCATTTATGCAATGATGTGAACATAGAGCAAACTTCTCCTAGGACATGTTTCCTATTGCTCCTGTAAGCAACATGATATTTCCGCATATTCTGCGTCTGAGTGGGAGGAGGAAGCACCACGGGATAGAGTTCTGCAGGACTAACAGCCCCCATCAGGGAGTTAGGAGAGACTTCTAGTTTGGGCTTTTAAAACATTTGGTTTTAAATACCTTTTTTACAATTAAATATGCATTTTTATCATTATTTTTAAATACCTTCAGCATATTTAAAGGTATTTTTAAATATCTTTCAGTCATTTGAGTATTTGAGAAAAGAGTATTAAAACACTTCCAAATTGTTGTTAAACTGAAACCTCTAAGATGATTTCTGAGAGTATCTTTGCAGAAAAGACCCCGGTACATAGGAAAATAGTTTAGCTTTTAAAATATACTGTGTAGTTGGTTAAAATTATTAACGGTTCACGTTTCCACCGGGAAGATAAATGTGAAAACAGAGTGAATATCAGCATGTTAACACTTCCTTTGCCAGAGATTAAATAAATTGCTTTATTTTAAAGTCATTTTACAGTTCTAGGAGTCTGTGGTTGTGTTCTTCGTATAGATAGCATATGATATGTGAACACATTTAGGAGGTGGGGAGAGTCTGAACTCTCTGAGGTAGAATAAGTCGCTTCCAAAACATGTTCTTAGTTAAAAGTTCAAAAATTAATGAGTTTACCAATATGATAATTAAGTAGGATTACGTCATTTATTCCTCTAAAAGCTCTTCAAAGCAAGGCATGTTTCTGAAGTTCAAGAACCACTTAAATTTAAGATCTGATGGCAAAGCTACATAAGGCTGATCCCACTCTGGACAAGGAATGCTGAATGCCTATTTACTTCTGCACCTCTGTCTTCTCTTCTTATCTGGCGGGGCTGCAGTGATCACAGTATCACGGGACATTAGGGATTGGAAGGGACCTCGAAAGATCATCTAGTCCACTCCCCCTGTCTCAGCAGGATCACCCAGGTTATTAAGTGCCAGTCAGCCTGAGCTGTTTGTTTTAGGCATTAGTCGTATGGGCACATGTCCAGGCAGGTTTTAAATGTCTCCAGAGAAGGAGACTCCACAACCCCCTGGGCAGCCCCTTCCCCAGGCCTCTGTCACCCCCCACCATGAAGAAATTCCTTCTAATCTTTATGTGGAACCTCCTCTGTTCCAGCTCACACTTATTGCCCCTTGTCGTATCACTAGATGCCCCTGAGCAGAGCCTGGCTCCATCACCCTGACACCCACCCTTCACATACTTATAAACATTAACGAGGTCACCCCTCAGGTCTCCTCTAAGCTAAAGACACCCCCGGCACCCAGATGGTATCAGAAGTAGCACAGAGAGAGAAGACCGAAACATTGTTCTCTTGAAGCTATTCCAAAGAGACGATAGTAGAATTTCTAAGGAGATGAGCTTAAACGGAACAAATCACTGATTTCTCTGTTTAAACCTTTTTGCAGTACTCAAATCATAACAGATCAGTTTCTGAGCATTTTCATCATTTAATATGAGGTTCCAAAATTGCAGGTCTTGATTTCACACAGTTGACTTCCCTTTCCTGCATACCATACCAGTGTATGTGACTCACTCGCGTGGTTAATTTGTCATGCGCTGAATAGTTCTTCCTGCCCAATCCAGAAAAAATCAGTCCTTAGAATTTCTTCTGCCAAAGCCCCCCCTTGAGTTTACAGTGCTCTGCTGTATTAAATAGAAGCCCCTTCTGATTCATGCAGCACGTTCTGCAATTTAAAAAGACATAGCTGCGATTAGTTTTTTTAAAGGATTTGGCTCATTTATAACACTTAATCAAAATGAGGATTAAAAGCAGCTAGCAGCAGCCTCCAGCGGGGATCTTTCCATCCCTGGGGGCTGAGATTACCTGCGTGGAAAAGAATTCATCAAGAAGAGAAAATGCTGTGCTAATTTTAGAATGAATTCCTTGTTACCCGGCTACTTAAAGAGAAAGTTTGGGTTTCCTTCTTTTGTGCAATTCTCCTTAAATAGTTCAAAAGTTCCTTCCTTGGGTTCTGCGGCGGGGTGGGGGGGGTTGTGCTAAATAGTGTTTATTTTGTGTTTTCACAGCTGGAGAACCCCCTACAGTTAGGCATAGCTCTTCTTGCAGGAGGATTGTTTCTTTCTGCAGTAGTGACTCACTCTTCAGGCTAATTTGGACAGGAAGTAGTTTTGGATTTGCATGAAATGCGGACTGATGCATTCTGTCAGATAATGGGGCTGTGGTCTACCTTTGCTTTCCATGTGCGTTCTGATTTGCATCAGGTAAAAATCCCACCCTGACTGAGGGCAAAGCCCTCGGAGGTGGCTCAAAGCAATTTCCTGCTTCTCCAGGATGCCATCAGCATGTGGGATATCCTCATAGATTTCAGGCCAAGCGCTGCGATGGTTTGAGCAGACTTGTCTCCTGTTGATCACAATGGGAGTGGGAAGTGCTCAGCCTTTCTCAAGAACAGACCTGAACCTTTGGCAGAGGTGAAACTCATCCAAGATACTCCCAGACTTAGTCACTGCGATGGTCGAGTTACCAGACCAGAGTCAGGGCGTCTACTCAGACGTTCATTACTAAGAGTTTTGAGTCCTACGTGAGCGCGCTCCTCTGCCTTCCAGTCTTGGTCTTGTTCCGCCCTGCCTGACAGGCTGCCTCCTCGTGTTTTCTGGTGAGCTTTGCTCATTCTGCCCTGCTTCATGCTCCCTTAATGTTCTTCAGTCAAAAGACACAAGGACTAACCAAACACAGCTGAGTGGCAGGTTAAACACCACTGTTATTAAAGTATTTACCTCCCCCATCTTGGCAAGGTGCTTTTTATATCTATTTAAATTTATGTTTAGATTTTATTAATCTACTAGTTTTAATTTTTTAAAATATTAATGTTTGATCTTTAATTAATATTAGGATGGAGTAATTCCACTAAGTTCACTGAGGTGCCTATGATAGACTGATATCAATGTGTGGTCCATGGCCTCACCCGGTCTTACCGCCAACCTCAGTGAGCAGAACGGTCAATGCTGCTCTCTAGTGGCTTTTGCCTTTGTGCAGACCCAAGTATTCGCTGACTTTTCTTCACGTTGCTCCTTTCATTAAAAATCTCGATTTTACAGGTTGTACAAATCGATCTTTCCCTGAAATCCATGTGGTCTTCCCCAGAATTTCTGTCAGAAGTTGGTGTTACAGCTCCACAAACACCAGCATCAGTCTGTAAACATGAAATACGTGAGACACAGAATCACAGAAGCGTTCAGGTTGGGAAAGACCCTTGAGATCATCAAGTCCAACCAATAACCCTACTCTACCAAGGTCACCACTAGACCAGATCTCTGAGCACCACATCTAAATGATCTTTAAACACATCCAGGGATGGTGACTCAACCATCATTGGAGCTTTACCTACTATTTGATTTATTTGGCTTTTACACCTTAGCATGATTATTTAGTAGGTATAAATATCTTCTAGGACTTACAAAGAAATCACAAAACCAAAGTAAAATAGTCTGCTGGACGGTAAAGAAGAACTAAAATACAACTGGATGTACAAACACAGAGACACTCATTTCTTGTGCCACTTCTGAACTGAGACTTTAAAACCTGCATTGTGAGGCACATAAATTGTTTGAATCTGGGCAACAATTGCTGCACATAGCTTTGAAGCATTATGAAACATCCCTTTTATTGCCTTACCCTCATCTTGACCCACACTCTTCTCTCAGCCTCTATTCTTGTGAATAAAGATCCTTGCATGCAAGTCCCCTTTGAAACTTACTGCTTTTAATCATCCTGTAGCGACATGTGTTGCACCATCTAGGCGAGAGCCGAGCCACTTTCTTCCAAAGCACTCAGCTCCTTTTTCAACAAAAAGACTCAGGAAATTGAGACTAATGCCAGAAGATTGTGCTGGCCACAGAGTTATTGAGATGAAGCACACTGAGGACCTACCCCACAGCCTCTATTCACAGAGATCAGCGCACTACTGTACAACTCATCTCAATCAAACAAAAAACCTTATCAAGTGCCAATCAGTATAATCTATACACAGAGGAGGCTGCATAAATATTCAGCTCTAACTTCATGTTTTCCCTTTAACAGTGTCATTGGACTCCCAGAAGAAGAAGATTGGCCTCATGATGTCGCTCTTCCACGAAACGCTTTCACTTCCAGACCCGCACAACCTATTGAAAAATTTGTACCAGATATCGACGATCTGGGCAAAGACTTGCTTCTGGTGAGGTTCTATTTGTTGTTCTCCAAGCCTCATCACTCTTAGTTCCCACTGGATGCAACAAGCCAAGAAACATTGATGTTAGATGGAGTTACTAAAGAAAAGCTCAGAAGAGGGGAAACAAATCCATGTAAATCTGTGAAACATCGGCACCAAGATTTCATGTTCCGGTCAGGAGGTGTCAGAGCTGAGAATAGTTAGACTAGGAAACTGTGTCAAGTAAAAACCTGTTTGACCTGGTTCTAGACCTTATGCCTAGATCTTCATTTCTGACCACTGATTCAGCCATTCTTGTAGTTTAAACCTGACGTGGGTACAGAAATTAATCTACCATTTTTAATGGTACAGCGGACCCACTATGAAGCACCAAACAGGCTGTAGAGGCCAATTCCATCTTCATGCCTTCTGCTGAATGCTGAAACCTTGAGATTTGGAATTCACCCACCGTTGCCTCTTACAAACAGCACGATTGAGCCTGTTAGGCAAGGTGGTACCTGGGAGCCACACGTGAAAGGGAAGTTTGGGACTGGAAGTCACTGAATCGGCAGATGTTAAATGATGTAAATTTTCGTACAAGAAAACAAATTAAGAGTAGGAAGTGGTTGGATAAGGATGGTAGGAAGAATACTGTTTGGATGTGAATGAAGGAAAAGAGAAAAAGATATAAAACACAGGGCTATGGGATGTACTGGGTGGGATGAGAGTCAGCAAAGACTAGCAAAGTACCGCTAGGAAGAGGGAGAAGCTGAACACAAAGCATGAGCATATTAAAGCTATCAAGACCCAATCCCAATAGACCCAGTCCCAATGCTAAGCCTAGGGACCCTAACCACGCACCTTATGATACTCTCCATGTTTGTGTAACCACAAAAGAACGGTGCATTGAACAGTGAGTGGATTCCAAAGCTGTTCATGAAGAGTTGTCCCGGTACTCTTTGAGACAGGTGCTCCCTGGATGTGAATTCAAGAAAACCTCATTTCTGGGATTTCCTCATCTTTGAATACTTGAATTTTCTGATGTTATTTTCTATTAGCTTGGAGGATACCACGTTCACACACCAAGACCCCGCTGCTTGTTTTAATATGGGAGGTCATCTAAGACCCTGTTGTGTCTCACACTGATCATGAACTGAAGTCGACATGCATTAATGGATGTATGCTCAGAGTGTTAGCTCTGTCAGATGCACATTTCAGTTAAAACCAGCCTCTTTTTGTACTTTCAGAAATGCCTAGCGTTCAATCCAGCCAAGAGAATATCTGCCTATGCTGCCCTCTCTCACCCGTATTTCCATGACCTGGAGAAATGCAAGGAGAATCTGGACTCCCACATGGCATCCACCCAAAACTCCAGCGAGGTGAACGCATCCTAATGCTGACTGAAGATGAACCCTAAATGAACAAGACGTGTAGCTGACAAAGCCACTGTGGCACGCAAACCACATAGCTGTTCATGTGAAGATCATTCTTTGGAGGTTTTATGCACTTATCTTTTCTCTTGGGATTGTAATGTTCTTATCCAAGGAAATTAATCTAGTTTACTTTCATCAGAGCAACACAAGGGCCAGCAGGGCTTTGACCTGCTCCCACTGCAGCTTTATGTTTGGTTTCATTTTCTTTCGTTTATCTGCCTGGGAAAACTCCAGACAAAGAGAAGCTGCTGCCTAGTTTTGCTGCCTTTTTATACTTTTAATATCGAGTGCTGCCAGTATGGAGTAGGCTGACCGAGTCGCCGCCAAAACATGATGCAGTCTGTCTCTCTAGCTGCTGAAGCATGATTTGGTACTTCTAAAAATTATTATCGTTATTATTATTATTATTATAATTATTATGTGATCTCTTACAGTGATATTTAAAGAATGGCATTGAAATATCAGATCTCTGCAACCTGCAGTTAACTGAGACATGCATTAGTACATCCAGCGACTTCTATTCAGAGCACACACGCAGCTGCTTCCCCACTTGGAAACTCGGCCGGATTATTTTATCATTCCATTGCTCTATAAAAATAACAGTGATGGTGGTGATGATAACTGTTTCAACTCCTAGGGTTGGCTTTTTTTTCATGAACAAATGTGTTATTACCCAGCTGGTTTCATGTGCATGCTGCAAGAAAACAAGTGTTTTAAAAAAACCTTCTAGAACTCTGTTCTAAAAGACTCCGTTTCCAAATGGTTTGTATGGAAATCCAGGCACACTCTAACCAGTTCATCCTTCTCCCCTGGAAAAAGCTCCAAGCACATTTTCTCTCTCTCTTTTTTTTTTCCCTTTATCTCATCAAAATTTTCTGATATGCAGCTCCAAGACAAGCGTAGAGCCAATGCAAATCAATGCAGATTTTCCCCTTCAACCTGCTCTGCCAAAAAAAAAGGAAAATAGAAAAACTATTTCCAGTTCAGAAGCAGAGAATCCAGTAGCTGCCCGGTTATGTGCGAGTGCTGAACTGCATGCTGTGTACTGCGCTGCCTTACCTGCATCACCCCCTGTGCATCACGAGTGCATGAGCACCGCTGCCTCAAAGTCCCTCGGATGTCATTTATTCAGCAGACTCGTTTCCTATGCAGAAATGCATGAACTTATCTCCTAAACCACCATGTGGGTCTACTGGCACGGGCCTCCCCACTAGGGCTTCGCGTGCCGTTACTGAATGTCAAAATAACTAAGAAGTTCACATGCCTTTATAGCACACTTATTTTAAATGAGTATGGAAGTTTTATATTTAGTATTTTTACCTTAATTAAAATATATTTTCAGTATTTTAAAAAAGAAGCTTTTATTTTTTTAATGCTGTACTGGGGAGAAGAAAAATTGTAAATTCATGACAGCCCATCCCCAGGATGACTTTAGTACATTTCCCTGGACGTGATTCGGGAGAAAATAATTGGTCCAACAAGTTAGCCCTTACGATACAACCATTAATGTACAGTATTGCCCTGTAACTGAGGATGAGTGAGGCAGCTAGCTTTGCTTACACCTCTGATAGCCCCTTGGCTTCACCCTTTCTCATCTATTTCATCTTCTCTAGCTAGTGAGCCAGCTTGGCATCATCATGCTTGGCAGAAGCAGGCCCTCAGCAGTGAGTTGAAGTACGTAGTTTTCCCAGCTGTGGCACAGGAACTTGTAGCTCTCTCCCTGGAAAGCATCTCCATCTGGTCATAGACTGGCTGTTGTGGCAAACTTTGCCGTTAAATCTGTTTCGGGTGTCTGCACTCTCTGGGACACGATCCATTGCAGAGCAAGAGAGGGGATTCTCCCTTTTGACTCTGCTCTTCTGAGACCCCACCTCAAATACCTGTGTCCGGATCTGGTGTCCCTAGCATAAGAAGGACATGGAACTGTTGGAGCAAGTCCAGAGGAGGCCACAAAGATGATCCGAGGGCTGGAGCACCTTTACAGTGAGAAACTGAATTTAGCCAAATGAAAAGAAGAACAGTGGGGAACCTTCTGGCTGCTTTCCAGTACCTGAAGGGAACCTACAGGAAAGCTGCAGAGGGACTTTTCCCAGGGGAATCCAGTGACAGGACAAGGGGAAATGGTTTGAAACTGAAGGATACTAGGGTTAGACTAGATCTTAGGAAGAAGTTCTTTAATACAAGGGTGGAGAGACTCTAGAATCAATTGCCCAGAGGAGATTGTGGCTGCCCCCTCCAAGGCCGGGTTGGATAAGGTCTTGAGCAACCAAGTCTAGTTGAGAGGTGTCACTGCCCATGGCAAGGAGGTTGGAGCAGATGATCTCTGAGTTCCCTTCCAACCTGAGCCAGTCTGTGATTCTGTAGTGAGAGGATCTTGCCTGTCTCTTGGATGAAGCCTTTGGGCACAAAAGGATGGGACATTTGCTTAAATCAGGTCTCTTGCCCTGGTGCTGTCCTAGTCCTGTTCCTCCACAGGCTATTGGACCTCAGTGTGAACAGGTTTTAATATTCATAGAAACAGACAGGCCAGCATGAGATTCTGTTAATAATTTTTAAACACTAATTAGAACAACGAACAGAGCCAAAATGTGGGAGAATCTTAACGACAGTAGCAAACAGAAAAGTTTCCTAGTCAGTTTAGCACGTTGAAAACATTCCTCATTGTACCTACCACCCAGCTCTCGCGCACATACTTTATCGCGGCGTTCAGCTAGGGTGGATTTCCAGCAGCTTTCAGGGAACTTTCCCTGGGGAAAAAAACAAAAGAAAATATTTGAAAAGGAGAGGAGGAGAGTGTTTTCAAATTAGGGCTCAGTTGTGCTTCCGTTCTGTGTCAGAAGAGCTTGCACTAAGCCTAGGAAGCAAAGGGTGGAAGACAATATGATCCCGAATGTAGGTATGTTAACAGGGTAAAACAAGAAGGAGGGAAGAGAACACTTTAAGCTGAAGGTTAGATTTGGCCCAAAAGTTAATGAGAATATGGAAATCACAAGGACATCAACTACTGGGGCAGCAGTTTCCCAAGCAGTGGTATCAGCAGAAGCATTCAGAGAGCAGCAGAGAAAAGCAGAGGCTGGCTCATGGAATCAGAAGCAGAGCTTCAGTAACGTGGTGCTGTATGTTGTCCAGTATAGGGTCAGGTTATAAATGGGGGTATTCAGAACAGCTTGAGAAAGGCTGCATTAATGGTCACATCCTGGAACATCCTTTCAGTGGGAATGGCAGGAGCAAAGTAAGAAATCTAAGTTGTGTCTTGGCAGGGCGGTAGCAAGGTCCTAGATTCAAACGACCAAAGACTTCTCGAATGACCTTCTTTTGAAACTCTCTTTAGGAAGAAATTCCATTTGCCGTGCCATAGGCTTCCTCTTATTCCAGTCTTGCCTGCCAAACCGTGGGGCTCCACTTACACTAGTAAACTGAGACAGCCTGTTCTCTGGCCGGGCAAAGCACTGGCTAGAATCATGCCAGGAATCATGCTTATAGTCAGACAGGTCAGACAACTGTGGGACTGTACTCGAGCCAGTGCCCTTGCTCTTTTTTTTTGCACTGGTAAAGCTCTAGTATGTCAGTACTTTTACGTGTCACTGACCTATGTGTAGGGTGAAGGTACCTCCTGCACCACTGCTGCAGCCCTCAGTGCAGACCTGACCTGGTGCCTGATCAAAGCAAACCCTCCCTGCATTAATGCTTCCCTGTCAGGTCACGGTGCTTGTGCTGGGGGGTCATCTCCTTCCTTTCATCTCCTGTGCTGCGGGATCTTGTGAGTAGTTCCTTTCCTGGTAGATTTTATTGGTCTAGGGGTTAGGGAGATGCTGGGCTGAAGGCTGGACTTGATGATCCTGGAGGTCCTTTCCAGCCAGGATGATTCTGTGATGTGAAACACTGCTCCTTGGCCAGGCTATGATGAAAACTCTTTGTACACCCTTTAAATCAGACCACAGAGTGCAGGTCTCCCTGGTGATAACTTATGTCTGGATGTGTTCTACAGAAACAGTTCAACAGCAGCTAAAACTCAGTGAATGAAAGAATCAATGAACCAAAAATACATTAAAAATAAGTATAGATGGTTGATGCTCCTAGAGCACCCACAACCAACCACTGTGCTCTTCTCAGCAAAGAACAGAGTGTTCTAATGGAAGGAGCAGTTTCTATCTCTAATATTTATTTTATCACAGGAAAAACAGAAAAAAAGGCAGCTAGTGAGGTGCTAAGTAGTGACCCATAGCAATCAGCCCTTCTCTCTCTTCACCTGGTCTCCATGCTCTCCAGGTCTTCTCCTTTCACCTCCCTTATTTCCAGTAACTCCACAGTTACTGGTCAGTCCCTGCTCTGTCCATAACCAAGTGCCCCTATGGTCCAGCAGCCCAGAACTGATGTCTTTGTTCACCTCCTTGCTTACCCTGAGTTCTGTGTCACCCGTATCGCCCTCTGTGTGCCACGTAAAATTCTGAAAACAGGGTTTGTGCATATTGTTGTGTAAGCCGTGACCGGTTCAGCCCAGTAATCCACACTGGCAAATGCTAAGAGCAGTTTTCTCTGTTGTTTCTGTCATAAAACACCAAAAATGAGAGCAGTGTGTTAGCAAAGCACTAAAATTTGGTGCTATGTGAACAGAACTTTTGCACAAAAGGAATTTGCAAGTCGTAGCACTGAAGCTTCTTCCCGATGAGGGTGACAGAGCACTGAAACGGGCTGCCCAGGGGGGTTGTGGAATCTCCTTCTCTGGAGATGTCTATATTCCTGTGTGACTTGGTCTAGGTGATCCTGCTGTGGCAGGGGGATTGGACTAGATGATCCTTTGAGGTCCTTTTCAACCCTTAATGTGCTGTGATTCTGTGAAACCTTCAGTAGCCAACTGCTTCCAAACCCATCTCTTTTACTTCTTTTCGATTGCTAAGTATTGGAGTATATGGAGGACTATTTGCCATGAAAAACCAATCAGAAGCAATCTCTGGAAAAGTAAATGGGATTTTATGTGGTTAAATTTCCAAATTTCATCTTCTTATCCATTTTTCTTTTGCACAAGTGCAGCTCTGGCATGAAAAATCACAACTACAATTTTAAAAGTCTGTCGTGCAGTACAGCTCCAATACAAGGTTTATCTGTGATCTACTTCTTTTACTACATCTCTTTTGTTTTGCAAGTTGTTAGATAGCGGCTGCAATACAATTCTAGTTTCTGCACCGGGCTCTGCAACCATCAAATCCCAGTAACTTATGTAAAACAGTAAGAAGCTTTCTCACCAATTTTATTTAACTAGGCCATTAAAAGAAGATGTGAACATATGAACTGACAAATATACTCTTATCGAGTGTCATTTCTTCCCTCTAGGCTGAAGCTGAGTAAGTATTGCATAATTATATGCAATAGCTATACACTGTGCGAACCATCAGAAACCCACTTAGGAGCAGTGTGCACTGGTAATGTAAAATACAGATCGGATCAATCGGTTCCTGCAGAAAACAGCTAAAAATAATCCTTTTAGCTGAAACTCTCAACATTTTAAAGCCGATCTAGTTTTCCGTTAAAAATATTCCTGAACATTATGTTTTTAATTCAAACAGTGATAGGAACACAAACCAAACTGAATCAAAGAAGAATTAGATGGGAAAATTGATTGTGAGAGGCCAAACAGAGACCGTCTGTTCTTCATGAGTTCAGCAAAAGCAGAAATTAGCCAGCGTCGTCCTTGGGCGAGCCCTCTGCTGTCTGGGCAGAAAAGCCCAAGGTTGCTTTGACTTTAAAAAGTCCTTTGACATCTTCTGTAATATTCGTTGACAGGCTGTGCAAAACAGCTAAGAGAAAACAGGTCTCCTTCTCTGGAGAAGTTTAAAACCCAGCTGGATGTGTTCCTCTGTGACTTGGTCTAGGGGATCCTGCTGTGGCAGCGGGATTGGACTAGATGATCTTTCGAGGTCCCTTCCAATCCCTAATGTTCTGTGATTCTGTGATCTTCCTGGGAACTCAGTGGTAGCTGGGGGAACGATGGCTTTTTTCATGGTTTCCTAGCTGGGCAGCTGGGACCTCACCAGCCACAGGCAGCAGGTATGGCACAGCTTGGTTAGAAATACTGTCTGCAAGAACCTCTACCTTCATTGGCTTTCTTGGCCACAGG
The DNA here is from genome assembly GCA_028565055.1 of Phoeniculus purpureus. Taxonomy (NCBI): domain Eukaryota; kingdom Metazoa; phylum Chordata; class Aves; order Bucerotiformes; family Phoeniculidae; genus Phoeniculus; species Phoeniculus purpureus. The sequence goes on along the minus strand of JAOXOE010000506.1, from coordinate 15,135,400 downwards.
GCCATTGCAGGCTCCTGGTCATCCTGCTGTCCTACTTTTCCAAAGCAATTAAGGCACACAAGAGTCAGATCTTATCCAGAATCCCCCGGAATTAGTCCCAGACCTTAGTTCTTGTATCACCAGCTTTAGTTATTTAGGACTGTGAAAATAATGACTTCTCTGAGCAGCAGAGCTGGAATAGCCACACCGAGGTGGCAGTGACCCTACAAGCCCTTGCTCACACAGGTCAAGAGGAAAGTAAGTATCTGAATGTTCCGATGCTACATTTAGTGTAATCGATACTGCTCTGTTTGCTTACAAAATAATCAAAAATACGTGAAAGTCCCCAGGGTCTTCAAAGCGTTTAAGGTTTCAAAACTCCCAGAATACTGGCAATGAAGTCAGCTCCATTCGAGCACTAGTTAGCACAGCAAATGTTAAACGCATAGGAGTTTGGACTGGTTTGTTAGTGGAAGAAAGCAAGACTTGGAAATGCTTTCAAACGCACAGAGCCATTTTCTGAAATGTGCTTTGCTTCCCTAAAGAAATGAGGGGAAGTGTTTAGGATGGGGAGGGAGGGACAGCTTTGCAGTGCTTACTGCAAGAAGCCATTTGATCATTTCAGTGCCACCGGAGAAATGGAGAAGGTTAATGAGGCTGCTCCAAAGAGGTCTAAAACAACATCTAAAGAAAAGGAAACACAAAGTAAAAGCCACTGAGCTTTACCAAGACGTTTTTCTTTTAAATATGAAACAGTTGCACTGCCAATAGAAGCAGGACGCGATCCATCAGCATTTTTCCTTCATTGCAATATCATCATCGTACAGCTACAGACCGAGCAGTAAAGCAAATAAATAATAATAATAAGAATACAGTTAGTCGCGCTGAGCCAGATTCTCACGGTAGGTATTCTAGAAACAACTGCTCTAATTCATTTTGATAGAGCGTAATTGGGTTTACAAGGTTTTAAGAGCTTTCTTCTCTTCCAAACAAACTACTAAGCAATGTGCTTTATAATAGATGAGTTCTGCAATTTCTTCTAAGAGTGCAAAATCATCCCAGCGGGTGGTAGATGTTTTCCTGTCTGCACCCAAACACAGAGAATCGCATAATCAGTTAGGGATTGGAAGGGACCTCGAAAGATCATCCAGTCCAATCCCCCTGCCACAGCAGGATCACCTAGATCCAGTCAC
>JAOXOE010000506.1:15113984-15134128 GCA_028565055.1 Phoeniculus purpureus | reverse complement strand
GGGAAGAAGTTCCTTCTCATATTGATGTGGAACCTCCTATGTTCCAGCTTACACCCATTGCCCTTTGTCCTATCATTGGATGCCCCTGAGCAGAGCCTGGCTCCATCCTCCTGACACCCACCCTTTCCATATTTATAAACATTAATCAAGGTACCACTCAGTTTCCTTTTCTCCAAGCTCAAGAGATTCAGCTTCATCAGGGAGATGCTCCACTCCCTTCATCATCTTTGTGACTCTGGCATTAGCTGAACATGACAAACCTCAGCAGCAACAAGACAGGACTGTTCATTCATGCTAGTCATCCTGATACAAAGATCCCTGTTTCAAGGAGAGCTGGTAGGCTCCAAGTTTGGTCAGATTTAACATATGCTAAGACTGTATTATTTACCTTTATGAAATAAAACAATTTCAGAGTTTAAAGTCTTGTCTGTTAGCGTTTCAGTAGATTTTAAAGCCTAGCCATTGAACATCACAGATGGAAATAAATCTACAGATTTCAAATACAAGTTTCAAAACTTTCAAAAGTAATATCTAGCCTTACAATAGCTGAAAAGCAACACTGCAATGGTGAGTATTATTACAGTAGATCTCACCATCAATGCAACCAGAAAAAAACCCAGAAAGCTAAGTTTCAGTGCGTGGCAGAGAATGTATTAGAGGAAAGAAGGAATTGATTTATGAGAGAATGTTCTTGACTAAACAGAGCAGGAAGGATGAGCTTCATGTAAACCAAAATGGAATCAGACTGCTGACACCAAAAATAGAAACAGTCAAAGGGAGATTTTTTAAATTTGAAGGAAAGCTGGCAGGTGAAGAAGATTTTGGAATGCTGCATCCTCTAGATATGAAGTTATTAAACCCTGTGTCCTTGAATAAAAAATAGAACAACTGAAGAAGGAAACAGTGAAGAACAGGATCAAGTAAAGTCTTATTTAAGCAGAGGATGTTAAAACAGGCAATCAGGCAGACAAGAAGTTTTGGGCATGGTTTAATAATTTATTCTTACTGATTTCAGCATGCATCCTACAAGTCTAAAAATAGCTAAACATATAAATTGTAATATTAAAGCAGCAGCTAGGAGACAGAAATTTGTGAAAGAGATGAGACAGCGAAATATTGAGTGTGTAATATGAGTGCTATCCTACCTGTCACCCAGCTCAGAGAATGACACTGATTATGACATCTAGGGGAGACAAGGGAGATGGCAGGCCAAAAAAGCACAGTCATGATGGAGAATTCACTCTGCCCACATAGACTGGGTAAACATCTTGAGAGGTTACAAAGCAGAGACTGATTTTTTTATCGCCCTCCTTGACCCGCTAGCAGTTCACAAGAGGAAAGGCCAACACTTCATGTAGTCCTGAGCAGCACAAGGGGGACTGACGAAGAGCCCACAGAGTAGGAGAAATAACATTTTTCTAATTCAGGATCTCTGATATAGCAAGAAATAAGTTGTCCTGCCATCTTCAGTGAACATTTAAGTTCATTCTATTGAGAACACTGAAGGAAGGCAATTCCACTAATATAGAAATAGATAACAATCAGAAGACAAAGGTACGAGTAAATAGCTCTAGATCTAGAAAAGAATAATTTATGGAGGAAAGATTAGAAGTTCAGAGGGTGATGAAAGGAGAGAGTGACTAGACATAGCAACTCATTCATGTACACCTATCTCAAAATAAGGGCTCACCAGATAAAATTCTCAGACAGTAGAATTAAAACAAACAAAACGAATACAAAGCACATTGTCCAAGGACATTTGAAGTATCAAAAGTCTAAACAACTTCAGAAAAGCACTACAGAAAGTCTGTGATAAAAAGAGTCAAGAATTTCCCAAAACACAGACTTCTAAAAACAATATTCCCATAAACAGTATCTTCCCATATTCATCCCTCGTTCTGTTATTTTCTGTGGTCATTTAACTTTGGTCATAGGTTTACTGAGACCATCTTATGCTTTTTATGAGGGATCTCCACACCCCACAGCTGCGGTGTATATTACCTAGTGTCATGTGTTTCGGGTAACACTGTCTCACTAGTGACTTTCTGTGCAGCCTAGAAATCATAGAACCACAGAATGGCTTAGGTTGGACGGGACCTCCAAGATCAACTACTCCAACCGCGCTGCCATGGGCAGTGATGCCTCTTAACTAGACTGGGTTGCTCAAGGCCTCGTCCAACCTGGCCTTCAATACCGCTAGGGAGGGGGCGGCCACTACCTTTACAGGCAATCTATTCCAGAGTTTCCTCATCCTTGTCCTGAAAAACTTCTTCCTAAAGTCTTATCTAAACCTCCTCTCTTTCTGTTTCAAACAATTTCCTCTTGTTCCGTCACTAGATCTCCTTGTGAAAAGTCCCTCTCCAGCCTTTCTGTAGGTTCCCTTGAGGTATTGGAAGGCAGCTAGAAGGTCCCCCGAGTATAATCTTCTCTCTGTGCTGAACAACCTCAGTTCCCTCAGCCTAACCTCATAGCAAGGGTGCGCCAGCCCTTGGATCATCTTTGTGGCCTCCTCTGGTTTTGCTCCAGCATAAGCTCCGAAGGTAAGCTTATATATAGTGTCTTGGTAGAAGACAAAAAACCATTTTCAAAGTTGCCAGCTGCATTTTCAAATAGGAAATTCATGCTTCCATTATAGGTTTGTCTTCTGAATTCTTTGGAGCAATGGTTGTTGCTTACTGCTTCTTTCATGTAGGGGTCTAAATCCAAATAGCTGTGTACACAGCCCCCAAATAGCTTTGTACAGATGAGTACAGATGTCCAGGCCTTAGATCAGAGCTGTCTGCCTTCCTGTGCCATGGCCATATACTGTTCAGTGACTCCAGATGTTGCTGCAGATGTAGAAATACATAGAGAAATATCTAAAACTAGGTTTTGTAAATCTAACATGAGCTTTTCTTTTTTTACCCTGTCTAATCTGCCTTCAAGGGAGGATATGATTCTGTTTCACTCTTGGCCTTCTTTCACTGGCTGACCTCCTCCTAATTAAGCTAACCCATTAGAGGGCCAGCATCTTACTGCTTCTGAGACAGACACAGCCAGAAAGTCATGTGTCTTTTCTGCTTGATCTGACCTTAAAATGAGAAGAAAAGGATTAAAAACAAGCAAATGACTCTGCTAAGAGAGAAGGGAGAAAATCCAGCTGCTGGCAAGCACACAGCCGCAGCAGAGCAGGAGGACGCTCCCCCTTGCTTTCGTCCTGGGGCCCCCAGTGAATGCGCAGGGTGGTCCCCAGGGAGCTTGCATGGACACCACAGCCCAGCCGGTCTGCGCTCGCTGTCACTCCCCAGGACTGGCTGCAGACACACAGCAATGAAGTTATGATGTTAGTTCAAGAATTGTTGTGTTACACGATGGTGATTTTTATGACTGCATCAGGAACTAACAGACAAAAACAGATCAAATCGCAGAATTCAACCACGCAGCTCTCAGAACAGCTGGAATTACATGACACTAGGTTTCATATTGGCACTTCTGCCAATGTATTTTCAAGTATTTCCAGCTAACTCCATACAAAGAAAATCCACAGATAGACACAGCAATTCTGATTTAAATGTCTCATATTTGATTGACTTGTTGAAGTTGCAGAAGTGATATTAAATCTGCAAGGCAAAGTACTATTTTCACTAGAAGCATTTGCCAGCACCATGGTCTGTGTGTTCCATATTTGACTGTGGATCCAGCCAGATTCTTTTCTGTCAAAGACCTGCTGTCAAGTAGCATTTTAGCCCACATTAAGTTGGAATGGTTTTACTGTCAAGTAGGTCTTTGGTACTGTACTTTTAATCACAGAATCACGGAACATTAGGGATTGGAAGGAACCTCCAAAGATCATCTAGTCCAATCCCCCTGTCAGAGCAGGACATAGCTGTAACACAGGTATCTCAGATGTGGAGAACATGTGACACAAAATCTATAGTACTGAAGTTTCAGTGCTATAGGTACTACAGTTAAAATAAACCACAAATAAAACAGATGAGGCCATGACGTGCATAAATATATAGTAAGGATATGGAAATAGATATAAAAATATAATAGAACAACACATTTCTCAGAATGAGCTCTTTCAGAAAAGATGGACATGAAAAACACCCCATTATATGCAGATGCACCTGCATCTATATAATGATTACTTTGATGACTTTGCTCCATAAGTGATGACTGAATGATGACTCTCTATTTTTATCTCTATACTTACCTTTATCACAAAACCCTCCTGGATGTGTTCCTGTGCGACTTGGTCTAGGGGATGCTGCTCTGGCAGGGGGACTGGACTAGATGACCTTTTGAGGTCCCTTCCAATCCCTAATGTTCTGTGATTCTGTAAACATCTAAATAAGTGTTGCAGAATACCACAAACTCTAGACTTGACTCTGTATTTAGAGTGCATAAAAACACTGAAAAATCTGCCTACTGATTATCCCGAGCACATACTTCAACATACAAGCGAAGATGGGTGCTTTTACTTGAAATAAGACATCTAATGTTTCAGACTGCTTCAAAACTGTATTTCTTATCCAGCAACAATGTGCTTTTGTGCCAGCTCCTAAATAACCATAAATTTCTGTTTTATAAACCGTAATGAATGCTTGGCCAAGAGGCTGTAACTATTGGCTTCCACCTTTGAGCAGAAATGGAAAAAAAAGCGTTCACTGAGTAAAATGGAAAAAAGATCACAGTGAACCCAGCACTGCATTTTGTGTGTAATGTGAAGGAAGCCTTGTTTTCATGGTGGTGCCATTTTCAGTGTTTTTCATCTTAAAGTGGCTGATCAATTTAAGGTAAGTGGCAGGCATTTGGCCTAGTTCCCAGGCTCTGCTCTCCTCCCAGAAAAGAAAGGATTCAGTCAGTCACAGGGACAAGGGGCATCATCAGTGGCTCTCGCATTCCAAGCATTTTAGTCCAGATTAAGTTGGAATGGTTTTACTGTTTGCTGAAATCTCCTAGGTGTTGCATTTTATGCCCCTCTGGCTGTGCTTGTCCAGGTTGAGCTTCTCAGGTCAGGACCTCTGCAAGGAAAATGGTTTGTAGAGCCTTGCAGGGAAATACACTGCACAGGTCGAGACTCCTTATTAAAATGCAATTTTAGCAGCTTACTGCAAAATCTAAGTCCCCAGACAACAGGTAATTTTGCAGTGAACTTCTTCCCAAAGTCTGCAGCAAGGCAAGAGCTGTTTTACATGCATTCCAGAGGAAAAAGCGAAGATAATCTTCTTAACAAAGACAAACAAACCTCAGCACTTTGCATCTCTGGAAATAACCAGCAGATAATTTATATTTTTCATATTTTTAGCCCTTTTTTTGGTTTCTTTTAGGTGAAATAAAATATGTAAAAACAAGTTTAAAATCAGCTTTATTATATAATCATAAAAATGTAATTCTTTCTATATGTTCTTTTAAGAGTTTGTGTCTTCAAACAATAATTGTTTATAGACATATGTTTTGATATAGGTGCCTATTTTGCATATGCCCTGGGACAGTTTTTCTGAGTTATTGGGGTGACAATTCCGTTCAGGCTTCTTGGGCAAACAAAGGGCGCTGTGTGGAGACCTCACACTCTTCACATTCATAGAAATTATCAGACGATTGACTGAAGTACCAGTGTGAGGATATGGCAGTTGGCTGCTTCCTTATTTCTTACTGATAGCTTCATAGTTTAAAAAAATAATCCTTATCCACTCCTCTTTTTGTTATTTTCAGTAAGTTACTCCTTTTAAAACCAATTGATCACCAGACTGAAATGCTCAGTATTTTCTGCCCAACAGTGAACTGGTGGTTCTGTCAGCTTAAGCAGAATCAAAGCACAAAAAACCAGGGAGGTCTGCTTATGTTTTTTTTCACAAGTGAAGACATTTCTCAGATATACAGCCTAGCCGATTTATAAGCAGTTTCCCGTGAAAATGTCAGTCTTTCCACAGCTTAGATTTTAATGACCCCTAACAACACATTCGAATACACTCTGCTCCTTCAGTGATACACTGAATAATATTCCAGATGTAGGTATGTCAGTGATCTGACTGGACTGAGCTGACCCTGCCTGGTGCCTCTGCAGTCTCAGCCTCACAGAAACACTCAGAGGTATCAACACATTGCAGCCAGGTGCCAGCCCCTTCCTGGAAAGCATCACTGTATAGTCAAAGCCTCCATCAGTGATGGCCTTTTTCCCAGTTCAGTCAGGAGTAAATTAAATGGGAAGAGCCACTTGTTTAATCAAGCAGCTTAAATTACAAGGAGATGAATCTGTACTCTTTAGCTAAGAGATAGCAAGTGGTGATGCTGATGGTGGTGGTGGTAGTGTTGCTGTGAGATAGTCTTCAAGAGTAGGGTTGTGCTGAGGGTAATGAAGAGGGAATGGGTTCAAATTACAACAGGGTAGGTTTAGACTTGATATTAGAAAAAAGTTTTTCACAGAAAGGGTGGTCAGGCCCTGGAATGGCACTGCAATGGGTTGAGTCACCATCCCTGGATGTGTTTAAAGATTGTTTGGATGAGGTGTTGAGGGCTATGGTTTAGGGGTGAACTTGTAAGGTTGGGTAGATGGCTGGACTCAATGATCCCAGGGATCTTTTCCTGCCAGAGTGATTCTGTGTGATTTTGTGAAGAGCTGAGTACACCAAGAGGCAGAGAAAGGGTTAAGTGAGAGCCGAGGAGGGGCAGGAAGCCTGACCAGCTGGATGCAATTGCAGCTGCTGCTATAAAAAGGCTTTGCCTTAGAGGATAGGTAGTCACAGCAGAAAGGAAGGAAATTCTTGTGAACTTAGTTCAGTTTTGAAGGGAAGGAAGTGGGTTACTGACAGTTGGGTCTGGGGGTCTCTGAAATTCAGGAGACCTTGGAAGTACCTGGTGGGAAGAGTTAATTTGTCAGTTTGATCAATGGCTCTTGCTTGCTTCTAGGTTTGTCCAGCCAATGTGTGTCTTATGCTTTCCCCATGGTCCTGCTTAGCAGAAAGTTGTTGAATACTGTAGGAGTTGATGTTGTATTTCACACTGATTTTTCTGTCTACAACAGTGCAGAAGTCCAGTACTGACCCTCATGCAAGGGGAAGTTGGGTTTTTTATGGGTCAGCTCTCATGAGGTCTGCCAAAAAAACATGGTCTAGGTAGGCCAGGAAGCAGTACAAGATGCTGACTGGGTGAATTTGTAGCAACACTCTCCCAGAGCAAGGCTACCCACGAGAGATTGTTCAGCTGTAAAGGGAAGGAAGCATCTTCCTGATGATCCTTGAAGAAATGACGTAACCCTGAAGGGGAAGAGAGCAGAGGAAAAGGGCAGCTTTGCATAGCCCAATTAATGCTCACATAAATACAGAGATGTTTGAAAAACAGGGGGGTTTATTTAACATTGATTTATTCCAACTGTTTCTGTCTTCTTCCTCCTCCTGGCATTTGTATAAGTTTTTTTTGATGGATGAAATCAGCTGAACACATCCTAGTAGTACAAACAGGTTCTTTTTTACCCCTTTAAAATATGTTTGTTAGTTATTAGAAACTATATGTGAGATTCTTCCATCTGTTAAGGCTGGGGCCCCAAATGAATGGGCAGGGTGGTCCCTGAAGAACTTGCATGGACACCACAGTCTCTTAAGACTAAGGTGTACATATAGATCAATCAAAAAGAATAGACATTATTAAATAACAATAATTTCTCACTTTGATGTCATACTTGAGTTGCCAAAAGGCTGCAGGTCTAGCACATGGCTTACAAACTCCTCAGCCATTCTTGGACCATCTTTTCTTCTGCTGACTCTCTGGGCTGGCTGGGATTTAGTTCTTTTGGCTAGTCTGTGGAAAATTCAGAGGGGTTTATGAACCAAGATTGCATTGCTCAGGAGTGGTTCGTAGCTTGCCAAGCTAATCACAGAAAAGTGTCTCAAGATTGAATTTGTCCTGGCTGATGTATCCAGACTCCTGTGAAACAGAAGGGAAAAAGTATCAGAAAACTGGTAGAACAAATAAGATCTAAATGGAAACTGACCTTGCTTGTTTCAAGGCACTGTATAGTGCCAGCCATATGGTCTTCTCTAATTTTACAGGAATCATGAGGCACATGTGGCAATGGTGGCCATTATTTAAGGAGGTAAAAGTCAGCAGCTAATGGGCAGTTTTGGTTCCTTCTTTCTTTTAGCCCAGATCTTCAGATAGAGCCCATTCAAAAGAGGTGTTTGAAGAAGACCTCTGCTTGCTTGGATTTGTCTATGCTAAGATGTGCTATGCCTGAATGACCCTATGATGACCCTTGTTTAGTATAAGCAAATTACAGAATCACAGAACACGAGGGATTGGAAGGGACCTTGAAAGATCATCCAGTCCAATCTCCCTGCCACAGCAGGGTCACCTAGATCAAGTCACATAGGAACATTTCCAGGTGGGTTTTAAACGTCTCCAGAGAATGAGACTCCACAAACTCCCTGGGTAGCCTATTCCAGTGCTCTATCACCCTCACTGGAAAGAAGTTCCTTCTCATATCAATGTGGAACCTCCTGTGTTCCAGCTTACACCCATTTCCCTTTGTCCTGTCATTAGATGACACTAAGAAGAGCCTGGCTCCATCCTCCTGACATCCACCCTTCATGTATTTATAAACATTAATGAGGTCACCCCTCAGCCTCCTGTTTTCCCAGCTAAAGAGACCCAGCTCTTTCAGCCTTTCCTCATCAGAGAGATGTTCCACTCCATCATCTTTGTGATTCTGCTCTGGACTGTCTCTAGGGGTGCTGTGTCCTTCTTGAACTGAGGGGCCCAAAACTGGACACAATAATCCAGATGTGGGCTCACCAGGGCAGAATAGAGGGGCAGAAGAACCTCTCTCAATCTGCTAACCACTCCTGTTCTGATCCACCCCAGGATGCTGTTGGTCTTCTTGGCCACAAGGGTACATTGATGGCTCATGGTCATCCTGCTGTCCACCAGGACCCACTGGACCCTTTCACCTATGCTGCTCTCCAACAGGTCAGTCCCCAGCCTATACTGGTACCTGGGGTTGTTCTTGGCCAAATGCCAGACTCTACGCTTGCTCCTGTTATAGTTTATTAGATTTCTCCCTGCGCAACTCTCCAGTCTCTCCTTTCTGGTCCCACTGAGTGAAGTAATGGATAGGAAGAAATTGCTGATCAGTGAAACTGCTACACATCCTGCAGGAATAATCTTCATGTACCTCATGTGTAAATGAAAATATGACTATATCTTTGATGAATTGTGTTCTATTCAATCATTAATTAAATTCTGCACATGCAAAAAGTTATTTTACTTATTTCTGCCCAAAAAACAAATATATGGAGAAAAGTAACTTTTTGACTTAATTCACATCCTATTTACTTCCAAATTAACATTTAATTGCACTCAATAAATGAAGTAGGAGGAGAAAGCTAATTCTGTTTAAATGGCTTTTTCAAGTTGATGGAGCTTTCTCCTATTTACCCAGGCAGGTTGTACTGAGGCTCATGCAGTGTCTTGCAGTCTGCATCTGAAGTTACAGGCTTGGTGAATTATATTAATAAAACAAACATGAGATCAGATAGAATCATAGAATCAAACAGATACTTCAGTGGTGTGGTTGACACAATAGCAGAAGAGTAGCAGCCAAAAGGCTTTCCTGAAATGCCCAGTTAGTTCACTATTTCATTATTTCTTACAATAACATCATTACTGAAGAGGAGACTCATCAATGAGATTATACGGTTTGATAGGACAAGGGGCAATGGGTGTAAGCTGGAGTATAGGAAGTTCCACATCAATATGAGATGGAACTTCTTTATGGTGAGGGTGACAGAGCACTGATACAGGCTGTCCGCAGGGGTTGTGGAGTCTCCATCTCTGAATACATTTAAAACTCACCTGGATATGTTCCTATGCGACTTGATCTAGGTGGTCCTGCTCTGGCAGAGGGATTGGACTAGATGATTTTTCGAGGTCTCTTCCCAATCCCTAATGTACTGTGATACCGTGATAAGTCATGTGAAGAAAACCAAGAAATGAGATTGTTGGTTGCTAATAATCAAGCTAATATCCCAAACTTTAGTGACAGGCAGTATTCTTTTGACTTCAGCCAAAATCTTCCTGTCCTATAAAAGTTCTCTTTTTCTTCTGAAAGCTTGGTAGGAGCAATGCTCTGCAGACACTTGGACTACAATCAGTAAATCAGGCAGTCACTTACATCTTTACCAAGCTCTTGTATTACTTCAAATTCATGTGTCTTCCCCTTCAAAGGTAAACTGGAGTACAATATACTGTGTTTCAAATCTATGCCCATGTACTTACTTAATACTCTGGAACAACTTTTTACCAATTGAATTCACTCTCAGAAGCCCCTGTGATTGGTCATAAGTAATTATATCCATATTTAAACCTATGGTTTGGAACACAGATTCCCCCTTACAGGCAGTTTTCCATTAAGCTTGTTTTAAGGCTATAAAGCCTGACTTTTCTCATGGGCCAGGTCACAATGCACACTTTCACAGGAATCTATAACGTGTATGAATGAGATTGCTTTGAGAAACATATGTTGATTTTCTGAGTGTGTGTAATGGTTAACTTCAAAAAAATTTATGTCAGAGGGAGCTTTGGGTGAATAGCAGGAAGTGATTCAAAAGCTCAGATGCTTAAAAGTAAATCAGATAGTTTGTTAATTAATTTCCCCTTAAAAAAAAATCTGGAATAATTGTGAAATTCAGATGTTAGCTCTGCTTTATTGGTTTTACTATAACCATACCACATGCTGCATCTGCTTTTCCAGATGAAATTTAGAAGCCAAATTTCATGACTCATGCACTTTGCTAATTCACTAAATGGGGAATTTACAAGTAAATTTTAAATGTATTTTTAAAATTACAATGATCCTGGAGTTTTCACGAAACCTCTAGATCCCACCTCTGTTTGTAAGTCCTCTATTCTTTTGTGTGTGTGTGTGCATGTGTGTGTTTCTTATAGATTAGTTTTTCCAGTTTTCAGGCCTCTAGTTTAGTACAAAATTGAGGTGGGAGTTGGGGGAGATAATAAGGGAAAAATAGAAGAAAAATTAAAAGGAAAGTACTAAGATATGCAATTGTTAATGTAACTGCTAAAATGGGCCCCACTTTTTCAACAATTTTATGTAGTGAGTCTAATTCATCCTTTATCTAGGTTCAATTGACATTCACTAGGAAGTTCCCAAGGTATTAGGGTACTTCTGAGTGCCATAAAATTACCCTGGTGAAGTTCTCTTTACAGATTAATTACTAATTTAATAATTTCTAGCTGGTTATGCAGCAAAAAGAGTGTTTTCCTTATATTCATAGAAAGAAAGCAAGTAGATTCTTCCCTTCCCTTCCTTTCCTTCCTCCCTTCCTCCCTTCCCTTCCTCCCTTCCTTCCCTTCCTTCTCTTTCTTCCCTTCCTTCCCTTCTTTCCTTTCCTTCCTTCCTTTCTCCCTTCCTTCCCCCCTTCCTTCTCACTTCCTTTCCTCCCTTCCTCCCGCCGTACCTCCACACCTCCTTTCTTTCATTCCTTCCTCTCTCCATCTCTCCAGAATCTTTTGAGTTAATTTTTAAGCAAAATGTGTACATATGGTTTTTCCTACCAGAACACATGGCAGATGTGTACAATGCACTTTGTAGCCTGCTGGTGAACAAACTGAATCATAACTGATAATTTCAGGATTATCATGCATGGGTTTTCCTGTTAATTTTTTTGGGGGGTTTTTTTTAAACGGATCATCTCTTGTGCAGCTTTGGAATTTATCTAGCTGGTTTATACTGGTCAGACAGTCTTGAATTGAAATGAAGGAAAAGAAAAGCCAAGAAGTGATGCACAGCATAGATGAACAAAAGTTTCAGTTCATGAACGTGTATAGAGTGCTTTAGGACAGACTGTTAGCTTAAAGACTTGGTGACCTTGTCCATGAGAGCCTGGGTTAATCTTACCCATAAGAATAACTATTGTCTTAGTGTACCTAAATAAAGAATAAAATGTTAGTGAAAATTACTCAAGGATTAATGATGAGATATCTATTTACCTCTTATTCAAAAGATACAGCATGTCTCCCTTATTATTGTCCCAATATTAACCAAAAAATTAGAGAAGCCCCCACTGAAATACTTGTCCTTCACAGAATCATAGAATCATTTGAGATGGAAAAGAACTTTAAGACCATCAAGTCCAACCAACTGTCCCAAAGCCGCTGCTAAACCACATCCCTCAGCTCCACATCTACATGACTTTTAAACACATCTAGGGATGGCAATTCTGAGATCTTTTAGTTTCGCTACCTTTGAGCAGACCTACATAATTCCTGCAAAAGGCATTTTCTTGACTCCGAGACTGTATCACTGCCACATTTCAAAGATTGTTTGAAAACCGTGGAGAAATGGAAACTTTTCCAACAAAATGAACACTACTTCAATGGGATGGAAAGCATTAGGCATCCTAGAGATAAGGGGAACTCGTATCATCCTTGTGTTGTAATTGAACTGTTTATAAAACAATGTAGCAGAGATCATTAGACAGTGAAGTTGGACTTCCTCTTTGTAGGAATTGTATGTAGCTTTTTCAGAGCTGTTATAATCCAGAAATAAACAATCCATTGTTGTGGCCCTGTTGTATGTTATGATAGACATAGTCCTATGTAGCTGCATGCAACTGTGGCAGAGGCAAGTTGAAAGGATAGGTGAAGGGATAGATGCTCGTCCTGTTTAGTTCACGGATGAAATTCATCTAAGTCAGGAACACTTTGCTCTCAGACAGTTAATAGCAAGCAAATCAGGCAATGCAAAGGGAATTTGCAGTGAAAAGGATCCCTTTCAGTCTATATTTCATGGTTCTCTGTAAAGAAGGGTCCCTTCTTTTCTTTTATTTTTAAATCTATGTCTTTTATAGCAGTCATTATGCGCCCTGCCCCCGCCCCCCACTGAAATGACAGGATGGGTTTCAGTTTATCCCAGTGGGAGCCCAGCAGCCTGGAAGCCAAGTGGTGGGATATCTTTGTAACTGCTTGGCAGTTCTGATCAGAACAACAGTTCTCCAGCAGGTTAGAAAGATATTCAATGACTATAAGGCTAAAACAAACCAACAAACGTTTGCCAAATTAGTCCCTCAGTATAAGCTAGTTGTTATACTAATAGTTCATCACATTAAAGCACAGAACTAGGACGAATCTATTACCTGGTAGTAACCAGGTAGTTCCATCTCCAAATAGTTCTGACCTGATTTTCAGAGGTACTCACAGCTCCTGCTGACTCCTGTGGGAGAGGTAATCACCCAGCACTCCCAAAAACCAGGCCAGTGATTAACTGAAAATCGTCCCACAGTATAAGACACCTTTCAAAATGCTTTCTGTGGCAGTTCTTGAGTCTTTTAAGGTTTATCAGACCTGGAAGGAACTTTTTAAGAGAAAAAGTCCTGCAAGCTTAAATCCCTTGGTGCAGTGATAAGTGGAAAGTGTGAACAGACAAACAGATTGGTATGTCACAGAATCACAGAATCACAGAACATTAGGGATTGGAAGGGACCTTGAAGGATCATCTAGTCTAATCCCCCTGACACAGCAGGATCACCTAGACCAAGTCATGCAGGAACATGTCCAGGCAGGTTTTAAATTTCTCCAGAGAAGGAGATTCCACAACTCCCCTGGGCAGCCCCTTCCAGTGTCACCCTCACTGTGAAGGAGTTCCTTCTCATATTGATGTGGAACCTCCTATGTTCCAGCTGACATCCATTGCCCCTCATTCTATCCCTAGATGACACTGAGCAGAGCCTGGCTCCATCCCCCTGACACCCTACCTTCACATATTTATAAAAATTAATGAGGTCACCCCTCAGTCTCCTTTTTATCCAAGCTCAAGAGACCCAGCTCCCTCAGCCTTTCCTCATCAGAGAGATGTTCCACTCCGTTCATCATCTTCGTGGCTCTGCACTGGACTCTCTCCAGCAGTTCTGTGTCCTTCTTGAATGGAGGGGCCCAGAACTGGACACAATATTCCAGATGTGGTCTCCTCAGGGCAGAGTAGAGGGGAAATAGAACCTCTTTCGATCTGCTAACCACCATCTCAGGATGCCATCCATTCACATACCAGTCCTATAATTAAGATTCATTGCAGTGGGTAAACTTAGCAACAATTCACATAAACTCACTCCATCTTTTTCCAAGAATATAGTATATTTTCCTTTCTGCTAACAGATAGGACAATATAAAAACCTGTTTCCAAACATGCAAAATCCTGTGCATGGGAAAACAAAGGCACTTCACATCAGTATTTTTTACTGATCTTTCAGTGCTGA
Organism: Phoeniculus purpureus; assembly: GCA_028565055.1. NCBI lineage: Eukaryota > Metazoa > Chordata > Aves > Bucerotiformes > Phoeniculidae > Phoeniculus > Phoeniculus purpureus. The sequence continues at coordinate 15,119,882 of JAOXOE010000506.1, read as the reverse complement.
GGTGGACTGTAGAAATTACCACTTTGCAGCTTCATTTTAGGCTTGTACATTGGTTACTGCCCTGCAGCAAAAGGCAGTTGTGTGCTTAATCTGATGTGTGTGGCACTGACAGCTTACTTTGCTGAGTCAAATTTATTGTTGTGCAGCTGATAAGCGATAACCACCGTTACTGGTTTCATTCCCGTGCTTTTTCTGTGCTGAATCATTAGCAGCTGAGATACAACATTACTGAGCAGTCACTCTGTTGCAGCACTTTTACATTTCCGATTATTTATTGGATATTCTTGGATGGTGAGCACTGCAAATTTTATTGACAGATAAGAAGTGAAACTAGTCAGCAATCTGTACCCTCATATCTTGTTTAGTTCCACTTGTTATGGAGGCATAGAAGGTTACGTTGGAAGCAGAAGCCTCAAGTTAGAGCTGTTTTTTAAAAATCTTCAGAATCCTTGAAGTCCTCAGCAGCTCCCATGGAAGCCCACACAAGCCGTTGGATGGACTAGGAAACTAGTCATCTTATTTGCATGCTTTTCTCTCTCAAACTTTAAATAATTTTATTAGAGGAACTGTCTAATGACTGGACATGTTCCTGTGTGAGCTACTCTAGGTGGTACCTCTCTGGCAGGGAGTTTGGACTAGATAATCTCTAAAGGTCACATCCAACCCCTCACAAAATCAGCAGCAAAACTATAGAATCAATCATAGAATCATAGAATTGTTGGGCTGGAAGGGACCTGTAAAGTTCATCTAGTCCAACCCCCTGCAGTGAGTGGGGACATCCCCAACTAGATCAGATTGCTCAGAGCCTCATCAAGCCTGACCTTGAATCCCTCCAGGGAATCCCACCTCTCTGGGAAACCTGTGCCAGTTTCAACACCCTCATTGTAAAGAACTTTTTAACATCCAATCTAAATCTTCCCTCTCTAGTTTAAAACCACTGCCCCTCATCCTGTTGCTGCACACTCTTGTGAACAGCCCCTCTGCAGCTTTGCTTCTAGACCCTTCAGGTACTGGAAAGCAACTATAAGGTTCTGACAGAGCTTTCTCTTCTCCAGGCTGAACAACCCCAATCCTCTCAGCCTGTCTTCATAAGAGAGGTGCTCCTGCCCTCTGATAATTTTTGTGGTCTTCTCTTGACCTGCTCCAACAGCTCTACATCCTTCTTGTGTTGGGGTCTCCAGAGCTAGATGCAGAACTCCAGGTAATGTCTCACTAGAGCAGAGTTGAAGGGCAGAATCACCTCTCTCAATCTGCTGGCAAGCTGCTCCCTCTCAGTGCCACAATTCTCCAGTGCCTCTGTCTATCCCTCGCCTTCACAGTGGCAGCTGGATCCAGCTCAGCTCTGCAGAGTCCTGCCCTAGCTCATGCCTAAGCCCTGCCGCTCCCTTTCCTGTGGCAGGAACAGCCGGCTCACAAGTCAAGGTGGCAGAATCCAGTTTTTTCTCCATTTTTCTCTACCTTTCACTAGTCTTTTCATCTCCATTTTCCTACCCATAAATTTCATGCAACATTTTTATTGAGCTTAGCATTTTTGCAGGACTTCAAAACAGAGGACATTGAGGTTAGGTTAGAATGATCATTGCCTGGTCCTCAAAACTCACTGTATCTCTACCTAAAACCCCAAATCTAATAACTTTAGATGTTTCTCAGTTTTTCCTCATTCAGAGGCCTGTGTCTCTTTTGTAGTTAACAGCACTGGTGTGGACACTGCTGTTCTACTGCTCTCTCAGCTTAAGGATGAGCAAGAGCAGAGGTGAGGGGATGCAAAGCACAGTAAGAAAAGCATTCCCAAACTTTCACATCATCATATGCTCATGCCACAAAAAAGTGAAAATTGCAATAAGATTCTTACCTTGCAACAAAGTCCTCTGGCTAATTAGTCTGATAAATAGCAGTTTGAGTATGGGAAAGTACTCTGACTGCACAATAAATACATTTAGGTTTTAACTGCAACAATCTGTTTTCCTCTGACTGGCAGGTGTTGTGGCAAAGCTGTTACTCGTAACCGTCAAGAGCTTTCAAGGACTGTGGAAACAATAAGTAAATGTATAGTTGGAAAGGAACCTGTCTAACCTCTGCCTTCAGACAGACTTATGAGAAGACTTCTTCTCATAAGTTTTTAAATTACTGTATTAATGATTTTCTGAATACATTACTATTGGGCATTTCTGGAGGTATCTGTAGCCCTAAATGCAGAAGCTTGAATTACTGGAAGTGATGCACTTGAGTTTAGGCAGTAGAAGAGTGGGAGTTTTCAGGACTGTGGTTATAAATCCAGACATCCAAATTCCTTGCAAGTTACATTTTAATGCCTTAGTGTTTCCTGGAATCAGGGCCATATATAAGAATAAACTGAAGCGTTCAGTTGTAGAACTGGTATGGAGAGGTTCACTGCTGAACTGTGCAAAGGACAGATCTGCTCGATGTTTTCATTTGTGTGACATAAAAAGGAGACTGAGGTGTGACCTCATTAATGTTTATAAATAAATGAAGGGTGGATGTCAGTAGGATGCAACCACACTCTGCTCAGTGTCATCTAATGATAGGACAAGGGCCAATGGGTGTAAGCTGGAACATAGGAGGTCTCACATATATAGAAGAAGGGACTTCTTTATGGTGATGGAACACTGGAACAGGCTGCCCATGCAGGTTGTGGAGTCTCCTTCTCTGGAGATGTTTAAAACCTGCCTGGACATGTTCCTGTGCAACTTGATCTAGGTGATCCTGCTCTTGGCAGGGGGATTAGACTGGATGATCTTTCAAGGTCCCTTCCAATCCCTAATGTTCTGTGAGTCTGTGAGAATTCAATGCTTCATTTATTAATTATTTTTATTGTGCCTGAAGCTCTGAGTGAAGGCTCCTGGTCCCACTGTGCCGTGAGCTGTAAAATCTGAGCCATGCATTGTAGGCACTCTCCTTTGCCAGAGAGGCTATCCTCTGGGTACGGTCTGCGTTACATGGCAGCACCTTAACTGCCCAGAAACATTGCTGGCTGTTCCAAATTTTGGAAAATTGTGAAGAAACAAAAAAATCATGAGGCTGGAGGAAAAAAGTTGTAAGAATTTCCAAAGGATGTAGGCAGCATCCTTTTTTTTTCCCTCATCTGTGAGTTTTCAAACTATTCCCACACACTGTAAGAGTATGGAAAACAGTTTTTTTAACGGGATGCTCAGATTATTCACAGAATCACAGAACATTAGGGATTGAAAGGGACCTTGCAAGATCATCTAGTCCAATCCCCCTGCCACAGCAGGATCACCTAGAACAATCACACAGGAACATGTCCAGGCGGGTTTTAAACCTCTCCAGAGAAGGAGACTCCACAACCCCCCTGGGCAGCCCATTCCAGTGCTCTGTCAACCTCACTGGGAAGAAGTTCCTTCTCATACTGATGCGGAACCACTGCTGTTCCAGCTCACACTCATTGGTCCTTGTCCTATCATTAGATGCCACTGAGCAGAGCCTGGCTCCATCCTCCTGACACCCACCCTTCGCATATTTATCAACATTAATGAGGTCACCCCTCAGTCTCTTTTTTTCCAAGCTCAAGAGATCCAGCTCCCTCAGCCTTTCCTCATCAGGGAGATGTCCCACTCCCTTCATCATCTTTGTGGCTTCTCTGGACTCTCTCCAGCAGTTCTGTGTCCTGATTGAACTGAGTGGCCCACAACTAGCCACAATATTCCTGATGCACACAATATTCCATATGTGATTCTTGCAGCATCCCTTGATCTACGAAGGCTTAAATAATCATAGGATCATCAGGGATTGGAAGGGACCTCGAAAGATCATCTAGTCCAATCCCCCTTGCCACAGCAGGATCCCCTAGACCAAGTCGCACAGGAGATAATGTTGAATATAATTAGATTTGAAATAAAGCCGTAAGACTTGTCAATAAATCATACACGGGACCAAGACGTACTGTGATTCTGACTGTGAAGGACGTGTGTAATCACACACAACTGGAGCAAATGTGGTTATTCGTATGCAGTACATTTCATACTGGGTTTTCAAGCACAGGAGGCATGGAGATCCATATCACTGATGCAGCACAATAGCGAAGCTCAGCCAGTTCCCAAGAAGCAATCAGGCATGCATGTGCCATGGAGGACAAGTCCACACACAAAGAACATGTGCCACATTATCAACTCTTCAGTATCAGCCAGAAGGAAAGCTGTCTCTCACTTCCTCCTCTCATCACTCTGCAGCCCACGCCCCAGCCAGCCCCCAAAGGAGATCCTTGCCAGCGCTTTATGTCTTGTGCATCCATTTACGGTGGGATCAAATGGGCACAAGACAAGGGTGTCGAATCAGGATGGCAAGATTAGGATCAAAATTACTTCCCAAACGGACTGTTTAAAATTACACTGGGCAAAGCTCTGGTAAATGTGCAACAAAGACTTCCCTTACACGGACAGAAATATGAACTGGGTGATGGAACAGGTGTGGCCAGCACGACCATGCAGAGAGGCCACACAGACATTAGACAGTAGCAGAGTTTAGGGAGGAATGTGACTTTTCCCACCCAATGTGGAATGACCAGCCCAGGGGAAATGTGATACTTAGAGGACACCAAGAGCACCACAGTTCTTAGTTCCTCTACCACAATAATGGCACTAATTTGAGAATAAGTGAGCGTAAAGCTGGTAATAGCTGTCTGTAAAGCACCACGCATGATGGTAAGATGATATCAGACATGCTAAGTGACCATGGAGGAATGTATCTAGAAGCCAGGACACAAAATGAGTGAAGCATGAAGAGGGTGTTGAAAATGAGTCAGTGACAGTGATAGGAACAGCAGGGCAAATAGTGCAGTCCCCTGTCAGAGAAGCTCCACACACTGTTCGGCTCCTTACACACAGCAGTGGTGTCCATCCCGTTTAGTCTTAGCCATGCGTTGTAAAATCAAGCCCTTGTCTACATGTCTATTGCCAGTGCTGCCACTTAACCTCGGGTTTGTCACAGAATCATTAAGGATTGAAAGGGACCTCGAAAGATCATCTAGTCCAATCCCCCTGCCAGAGCAGGACCACGAGAATTTCCCTGACAAAGCTCAAGAAAAGATAAAATCAACTGATAATCTCACTAAAACATGTTAATATCTTCTTTATCTGATGGCTAAACTAACACACTGTGACCTCCTGCAAGACAACAAGTGTTAATGATTCAAGAAAAATTGCCTGTGGAAGGAATTACCGTTGATATTTTCAACAATATCTGCTTCTAACTGTGCATTAGAATCTTGGATCTACTCCTTTGGTAGTAGATCCAATGTCGTTGCATTCCAATGCACCTGACAACTGAAGGAAGGACTGTATGGTCCAGCCATTGTGTGGGCAGATGATGTGTAAATTTCCACACGAGATTCTGCCAAGCTTCCCTCTTACACAGACCTCTGACACCTGCGTTATTTGGAAGGATTTCATTCTGTATCACTGAATTTCCTCCAGGGACCGAGGAAAGATGAGCAACTGAAAACCTGGTTGTGGAGCAGTCCTGCAGGGATAAAATTATCCTTCCCTACTTAAGAAAAATGTCTTCTGAGGAAGACAAAGGTGTCTCACTTCTGCTTGAGAGAGTCCAGCACAGAGCCACAAAGATGATAAAGGGAGTGGGACACCTCCCTTATGAGGAATGGCTGAGAGAGCTGGGTCTCTTGAGCTTGGAAAAAAGGAGACTGAGGGGTGACCTCACTAGTGTTTCTAAATATGTGAAGGGTGGGTGTCAGGAGGATGGAGCCAGGCTCTGCTCAGTGACATCTAATGATAGAATGAGAGGCAATGGGTGTAATGTGGAGCATAGGAGGTTCCACATTAATACTAGAAGGAACTTCTTCACGGTGAGGGTGACAGAGCACTGGAAGGGGCTGCCCAGGGGGTTGTGGAGTCTCCTTCTCTG